>JACXIT010000014.1:350249-549311 GCA_014737525.1 Bombus difficillimus
GTTATTTTTAGATGTCATATAAAGAACCGGAACGATTCACATTATTTGGTCTTTTTAAATAATCCATAAACTGCTTTGTTATAACAATTGTTGGAACAAAAATTCGTATGATATGGTATCCATTTGTTTGCTACTTATTTGCTCTTTGATGAAGCAGGAAAGATAGTTTAAGATACTTTTCATGTAGAAATTACTTAATTCTTGTAAAAGATGAAATTCGAACAGGACCAAACGTAATATGATATTTATTCTTTTCCTCTTTTATTTATTTTTTTGAATCAGACGTGAAGATTACTTCGAGTTTATGCTGATTTGTTTATATTATCGTCACATAGCATTTAACTGCTGAACGCTATTACTATTGTTGCATAGCGTTAAATCGTTGCACAATATATGCCACTAATATTTATTAGTGTCACTATATGGATAAAAATAAGAATTTACAACTCGTTCACACTATCGTCTTCCACGGATATAACCCATACAGTACAATTGCACAGTGCTACCTGCAAACCACTTTTATCTCCGACGCAATGTTAGCTGCAAAAAGAGAATTAAAGCCGAGACCAATCCGTGGAGCTTCCTTAACCGCCAAGAAACCGAGCACTCAGCCAAGTATACCCAAAACGAAAAATCAGAGCAGAAAGGAGGAAAAGAAAGTCTCGCCTTCCTTTAAACTGAAACGATGGCATCAACGACCCGACATCGAATAATCCCGCCTTTCTAGGCAGCGAAAGAATAAGGAAATCAAAATCTCTTTTTCAAAATCTGAATTGTTTTACCTATTGTTTACATTTATTTACATATTATGACAACATAATGACATTACAGAAAAAACATAAAAAATGAAATGTAGTTAATAACTGATTAGTTAATAATTGTTGTTGCTTCGTACGTGCACTACGAAGACACGTATTTGACGTAAAATTTTTTCAAACCACATTTCTTGGATAAAAGTCGATGACGCATACATATGCGTCGCAACATATAAAATCGATGATATCCATGGCGCATACGTTGCGTCACAGAGTATGAACGTATTAAACTACTCGTTTTGTAGCAAGCGATATAAAAATCAGAAAATCAAGAAAAAGCAGAATCGTCAATATCTTACGAAAGATCGATATAAACAAAATATACAAATTTGAGATGAATCTGTTAAAAATCTTCTATCCTCAAAATATCAATTATATTATATTAAACGTCAAACAATACATTGAGATATAAAAAAAATCTATTCTGATAAAAATACAAGAAAAATTACAACAGTAAAAATACCTATTGTAAATTAGTATCTTTTATTATATTAATAGTATAGAATATATTACGAAAAAAGAAGATACCATCCGTGCGCAAGACACTTAGAGAAGAAGGTTGAATGCCAGAGAATTTGCATCGAAATTGTGTCGCGAAATCAAGCCCCGCGGACTAGAAATTCGGAATATTCAGCGATGACGTTTGCGCCGACGGTAATATATTTCCATGTCGTCGAAACGACGCGTTGGCTGCCGTTAAACGGGACGTGCTATTAATTTCCCTTCGAGAAACGTTTCCTTCGTGCGTCCAGCGACGAGTTGTAGCGCGTGCAAAAAAATTTGCATCGATATTGGGAAACGGAACGGCCTGCATCGTGATGTAACGCGACGGTGCGTCCGATCATGTCTGACGATGTTCACACTCACGTTTTGTTCAATTCGCGTTTTCATTGTTTTCATCCAAAACATTAATAGTAAAGTAAACATTTGTTGTAGATCTTTGTAATATCGAACTGAAAGAGCAGATGGAATCTCGAATCTCGATCAGATTCATGATGCCATTATTTCATTTATTACTCAATCGAGTTATTATTCTTATTCAAACGATTTGAATTCATATAATTTTAAATTTTATATTGTCACGGATATCGAATGATCACTTCTTGTCACCAAGCATTCTGCCTAGGGCAATGGAATTTTTCACTTACAAGCTGCACACGATCAATTAACAGAAACCGTTCATCCATGTGTGTTCTCCACGGAGCGATAAAAACGAGCGTCATTCCATGCATACCTCGATATACCAAACTCCCTAATTTCTACATTCGTTAGTTTATTACAAATTCCATGCCTCGTTTCCTACGTGGAATGTCCTGACCGAACACCTCAGTTTCCACCATTATTCACCATTCTCTTCGTTGATTTTAGAACCTCCCTATAACCAGTGACAGAACCGAACATCTTCGCAATTTCAGTATTTACAGTCATTGTAATTTTCCTGATTTTCATCTTTTTAAATGAAAGTTAGTTTTATGCAGCCTGTTTAGTAATAAGAATGGTACAAGACAGAATAACGAAATGCAAAGTAAAAAGACTAAGGAAAATAAAAAATAATAAAAATTGCATTTGAGGCAATGTAATAAATGGCAAAAGAATGTAAGGGGTGCTTCTATTAAGCAAAAGAAGATGGAGATGAAGAATAAAGAAATTGCATTTGAGACAACGTAACAGATGGTAAAAAATCGAAGGAGTGCCTTTATGAGATAAAATAAAATAAATGGCATAGAGATTTCTCTATTACAGTTTAACTTTATCTACCATTTTCTCAAATTAAAAACTTCCTCGTATTAAACGCTTTTTCCCCCTGAGCTCTTTTTATTCGAATATTCGATTTTCTGCTTAAAATTTTGAAGTTAACAACACGAAACAAAGCGATATAAACAATATGCTGCATCAAGATCTTTTTTAAGATCTTTGCACTTCGTTAAAAATATATTTATTAGGACAACGAGGACGTAAGGCAACCGAGTAAATATTTGCGATCGCTTGGTGAATCGATTTTTATTTTCTTTGGCTAAAAGATGTTCTTCTTCAAGCTTTCTCGCGTTAATCGAGAAAGTAAGATGCGGTAGAAAAGTCTGATTGCAGTTTCGTTTGCTGGGAATTTCTGTGTTATTTTATGAACTATCTTGAAGCTGAGTTACCATACACGAAAGTTATGTTTATGATTGTACAAACAATGTGCAAAAGCTATTTATCACACAATAATTATATATTTATATAATAATGATCATTGTAGATGATAAAAATAAAACGAGTGGTAAATCCTTTTTGGCGATATTTTTAACACGTCTGTCTATTTTTTAAATACTTTATTTAATTAGCTACGACATTTAACACGTTTGATTTATTTTCCTGAACATTTTTTAAATATTATTTAATCAGTTACGATTTAAGTCTATAATTAGTTCTTGCAATCAACTATATCAATACTAGAGAACCGTATATTTATAAAAACAAGTAAAGACAAAGTTTAAACGATTGAAACAAGTATGTTAACACACCTTATAAACGATTCTATTAATAACACACTGAATACGTATACATTTCCACATCAACCTTTCATTCAATCAAATATTACATTAAAAAATCTTTATTTAAAAGTAAAAGTTCAAAGGGAGAAGTTTCACAACTGAAATTTAAATAATCATCGATCCAGTTTGTCTACGGAGAATTAAATAGTATCCTTATTCGAACACTCGTATCTTTAAAGAACGAGTAAGAAAAGCGAAGAACTTAACAATTTAGTGAATTTAACTACCACGAGTTTCAATTTCCTTGTTTCCTATGTCTCAAAAAGCGGTAATTTTCAGAAATTGAAGAAAAATATTATCTCCCAAGATATTTCGTCATCCCCAAATCCAAACCAATAAATCTCACGACCCCTCTCTAAAAACCCCAATATCACACCGAATTAAACAGCACCCTGACACGTAACCCTATAACAAGCTTAGAATCCCATAGAGAAGAAGAAACGGGAAGGAAAAGCAATAAAGAGGAATCATATTTCCAGCTACCTGAAAGGTAATATTCGACTGGATCAAAGAGACTTCGATGTCAACGTATCTCCGCGAAATCAAAACTCAGGACATGGCGTGACTTAATCTGGTCCTCTTTGGAGGTTCCCCATCGAAACGAAAAGGAAATATCATTTTACGACGTGCTTATCGCAACACGAGGGGTGAATCGTGTCGAATGCTTGCCCAGGAAACGAATGAACCTTCTAGTTAAAAAACGGACAGTCTGCTGACTGTCCATTGTAGACGTTTCATGCAGAGAGTGACGAAAGCTAGAGTATTTACAGCGAGAGATAAAACTATTCTTACTAAGCTAAAACTTATTCGTATCTACAGTTGAAATGCAGAAATAAAAAGAGGCAATGTGTTTTACATATGGACGTCACAGGTGAAGGAACGTCAAGAATGCGAGGAGAAGTCACATCTTCTACTGTTTTATAGAACATCAATTTTTAAATTCAATATCGATAACTATAGAAAGCAATCCTTACACCTTTCGTTGTGCATATCCAGAATCACCCAAAGCGAAAATTCGCCTTGACTCGATGAAAAGGAGTTAAAGGACGAAGAGAAGGGGCGAATACGCTTCTTTGACTAGCGAATATAGCGACAGGATCGTAAACATCGGAAAAGGGCGAGCTATAAAGGATTCGCTGGCGTATCATTCGACAGCTGGTTCGAGGGTTTTTGTGAGAAGGGCTACGATGCGGGCGTAAAAGCGACGACGACGACGACGACGACGACGACGATGACATGGTCGCTTGATTGGAGTGCGAAGGAGGAAGCAGAATAAGAAGAAGAAGGAGAAGGGTTGTTTGAATATTTAAAGCAGGGAGAGACGGAAGACCTTTCCAAAACGCGTATTTTATGAGTGATTGAACGAGCCTGTGCGAGTTTTCTCGTGTGTCGAGGCAAGCGACGGAAGATGGTCAAAGAGACATATGTATAGCTGAGTTTACTGTATTCACGAGGTCGCTGGACTTTTTGAACGATCGTTTTCAATGGATTTTGATGGGTGAAGCTGTGGAGAACGGATGAGAAAGTTGGATGGTGCATACGGCGCACGCGAAGGTCCCTAAATTGTTCGTGGAGCAGTGTATTTAGCAAATAAATTGAAAACCTATTTCTAAGCACTGAGTACAGAGTGTTTCGTTTATCCTGGTTTACTAAATTTCCTAGTTACTATTGTCTCCGTTCGTAGTTATCATTTTTTTTAGTGTCGATATAGCGCAAAAATTTGCGCCAGGACAAATTAGTTGGTTTGACACGAGGAAAATTGTGATTTCCTTCTTACAAGATCATTTTTTTCAACTTTAAAAGTCATTGATATTTCTAAAGAAGTAGATATCTTTTTATACGCCAATCAAACTGTATTTTTTTATTCATTACGAAGAAAGCGTCCGTATTTTAAAACGATTCGTTTGCAATTAATTGTAAATGAAAATGAGGTAAATGTAAATAATCGGGTACGATGGAAATACAGGTATCTCGAAAATATAAACAGATATTCCGGGAATATATCATGAAAATGTAATCCACGTGCTAAAGATATAAACAAACACAACATAAATGTAAACAATACGGGAACAGTAAACAAGCAACCAGACAATGCGTATACATATACCGAAAAATGGAAATGAACATTCTCAAAATGTATATTTCTTTGCATCAACCTAACAGAGATTGCACTATTATGGGCATGTGGAGATACGCCTGTGCGAAAGACCGAGAAATACGAGGACAGGACGAAACTAGGATAATAACTGCAACTTTTTAACAATTTTCTACCTCAGAAAAGATTTCTATCTACTTTCTATTAAACCTAACTTAAACCATCCATCTTCAACTTACGAAAGAGCACATTGAAATCAACAGAGAATCTTTCTGACAACTATCTTGCCCTCGAATGAATACGTAGAAGAAAAAAAACGGTGTAGCTATACTTTCGTATAATTATACATTATATTATATATACCATAGATTTTATCACTTCACATCATGGGTTATCGTTATTGCATATTTAATTTATCGTTAATTTATTACAAACTGGATTAACTCGAGCCTCGTATCGTTTACTCTTTCACGCTTTCTACAAATCTGAACAAGACTCTAGAATACTTATCAATAATCCCTCAACGTTTTACAATTATTCATTAACTCAAACACGTAAAATTCTTTCAATAAAAGTAACAGTTCGAAAGAGAAAGATTCAACTTGCTAAAGAATACATTCGAATTAAAAGAGAATCGTTTCGGCGACTATTCTATTCTCGAATACACGCGTAGAATAATAAAAGAAGAAAGGAAGAGCGTGGCAAGGTGTAACGAGGAAGAAAATGAAAGGGAAACGATAGAGGAAAAAATCCAAGCGGTACAATTAGCTGAATCGGTGATTGTTTCGGGGTATGGTGCAATCTGTAAAGGAGATTCTCTGGGACTGGGGAGAGGGACTAGATTCTCTGTTAGAGGGGACGAAAGCGTCTCTAAATCTTCGGGTTGATTATCGCGGAGGTATGAGGCGGTTAAAGGACGCACCGAGGGACCGAGCATGGCCCTGCAGGAGCCACAGGAAATTGCTATGCGGCTGGCGGCTTCCGGATGATTGGCAGTGGTCACCAGTCGCATTTCTAATCACTTATCGCGGTGCAACGTCACGTCGTTATGACTTGTTCTTTTTCTTTTAATTCTATGGTGTATTTGTATTTTTTCGTTATTTTTTTAAATTGTTATTTACGCTGTTTTATGACAATTGAGGAATACTTATTAATTACACCAGTTAAATAAATATGCAATTGTTTGAGAATAGAACTATTAACTGAAGCATTCGCTAAAACCGTCCGAGAGAAATAGAAATGTAAAGTTTACGAGGAATTCGTTCAGAAGGGATGTTCATGAAACGTCGAAACCAAGCGCTTTCGTATTGATACAAATATGATCGAAACCCGAAAGACCACAAACATGTCACCTAGCTATCGTGAAAGCTTAAAATCTAAAAATGAAAAGTGTCTAAAAAAAGATATATGTGCAAGAAAAAATATAAAATTTTATAACAAACCATATAAATTCGCAAAATCGAACCACTGTAAATCTATATAAATTTCTAAGAAAAATTGCAAATACAACTCTGTGTAGTATTAAAAATATACTTTTAACGTTGAAAGTGGAAAAATGGATCTATAGCAGAGTATTCGTTATAATATTAAATAAGTGAAACAAATCACTAACCAAGTTCTATTTTTTTGGTTGTATTAATAAGAATATAAATTTGCATAGACATTCATAAATATAAGAGATGTACTTTGCTATCTTTTGCTTTTCCTTAATTTTCCAACTGACCGATAATAAATTTTTGTAGCTGTAGTTGTTATCTTTAAAAGATAAAAGTATCAAAAATGCAAATATACTGCAACATTATCGAATTCTTAGCATTTGTTTCTTTCCTAATTTCAAAACTGACTGACCTAATTTGAAAACAGGCTTTACGCATGAGTTTCTTATACATTTTTAATATTTAGGGATTCTTATCACAAGATTGTAAAAACGTTATAATAGTTGTTAAGGTTATCACTTTTCTAACGCAGTATATGTCGATAAAAGAAAACAATGCAAAATCAAAAGCAGTAGTTATCGCGTTTAATGTTAATTAACCGATATGATCGCTTTAGTAAGTCGAATATTACTAGGATTTGTGGGTCGTGTTCAAGGTGTACGAAGATATTGATTTCGGCCCGATTCTCCAAGTACGGTTTGCTTTAACGCTTCCACTAAGTCCTTTCAAGCTGGCCGATATGTCTTCCGGCGTTATCCCTGAATCTTGTTCCGAGAATGTTTCATTTAAATCCATCGTTCTCGTGGCTAATTGCTGAAACCCTACAATTCTGGATTGGGCATACGAATAGATTAGTTAGACCCATTTAAAATCGTTTGCAGTAAATATCTTGTAACTTCTATATACATTCTCGAGTTTGTTCCAAACAATATTATTGTGGTCATGATAATCGTGTGATATCGTATGCCAGGAAAGATGTTTTGTGTAACATATATAAATAGTATATTCAGAATGGCATTGTATATTCAAAGATATAGTACTATATATAATAAAAAACTATCATATATCATATAATACATAATTAATAGTAGAAGTAGTATTTTTTTTTTCGTAGAAGCTTTACAATTTGTCCAAATAAGGATACTCGGTAGATTGCCTTATTGGCGTAGGTTCATTTAACACGTAGACGTTTATCCCCTTATAAAAACGGCAGTATCAATTCCGTTAGCGTAATTGCGTTAATTAAGCATCGTGGAATTTGTGGAGATTTAATGCTTAATCAGAGAAGAAATCTCTAATCTCGTCAACCGAGTGTTTTCTCCGTAATCTCCTGGACCTATCAGATGTATAAAGTTCCGCCGCTGTTGTATCGGGATGATTCTCCTATCTGTTCTTGTAGCGACTATGTGGTCGTTTTATTTCTTCGGAAGCCGATTTTACGTATAGGTAATGGCGGATTTCGTTGCGGATATACCATAGGGCATTGATTACTGTTCTAAGAAATATGTCTCGATTATACGGGTTCAAATTTTGTAACGTGGCTAGAAGTGTCACAATTTGCAATTTTCTCCAAAATTTTAATCCATAGCAACTATTCATCCCCACAAATGCTCACTAAACATCTCTGTTTCTCTTTATCCAGCCTCATAATCTCTTTTAACCCTCCCGAAAGCCACGAAAAGAGCAGAGAATTGTTCTTTCTTAGCCAACGCTGCTTGATGCAAGGGGTGTCGTATAAATTGCACGTTTTCTGTCCCGTTAAAAAAAGAAAACCCTTAAAACGCATTGGCTAGGAATGGAAGACGAAATGGGATCGCTTTCCGGGCACTCTACAAGGCGATCATCCTTGGTGGTGGCTTGGAAACACGTAAGCAACCCTCGTCAAGGGGCACGTGGCAGAAACACACGTATGACTTACGTGTTCCTTGCCTCTGCTAACGAGCTATCGCAGATTATCGCATGTCTGTTTGCATTATTGCCACGCCAGCGCCACCTCCGTTCAGTCTTGCAGGGTTACTTGCCCGAGGAACCCACCTCCTATCACGCCCCTGTCATTAATTTTCATGCTGGCCGGACGATGCGTCGCGTTCGCCGAGAATTTACGGGCTAACTCGTCCTCCAGGACTTGGCTACGACAAGGGATGGGGGTGGCAGCCGCAGTTTCTCCCCGGAGAGTCCTGAAACGATTAATTTTTCAGGGTAACACGTGGCACGATATTTTCCCTTGCCGGCTGGCTCAACTTTTTCCTATTTGTCGGCCTTATCCTCCATGCGAATATATTCGACTATTTTATTTTGGATTTTTTCCTACTATTCGTTTTTTATTTACGTTTTGTTTTCAAGAGGGTTTCAGGGAGGCGGGGGAGGGGGGGTTATCGGTGTGTATATGGTAGAGAACATTGGAAATGTTGCGATGACTGTGAATAATTGTGCATTTATTGGAAATTTGAGAGTGTACAGATCTATGGAACGTAATGTAACGTGTAGAAATATGTAAAATGTCGAAAATAAAGTGGTAGTGTAATATTTAGTATACGAAACGAATATCTGTTTTGATTTCATTCCTTTAGCTGGGTTCAGAAAAATTTCAATTTATATAAACATTTTCTAGTATATTTTAATGATAATCGTTAAGTTTGTTGGTAGAGTTTCTCAAGATTTTGTAGTTTTCGAAATATTTAGGATTGTGAATATTAGCACAAGCTTTTACAGCTTACTAGACAATAGGTATATTACTGTAGCCTCTTTAGCAGAGTATTGCATCTTAGTGTCTTTTTACATTTAAATAACAAAATGTTCACAATTATTCAAATATATGAAGAAACTTATTTTATACTTTTGTATAGTTACTGCATTTTTCCAGAGTTAGGAAGTTTACTATAGCGTGCGGTACAACATAATTGTTTTTTGATGTAAAATGCTATGTAATATGATTGGATAAAAATTGAACGAGAGAAATAGTTTACTCAAAAGTTGTATTTTCGAGGTTGGATTGTGAAGCGAGTCAGTCGACGTTTTAAGATGAAGGTTTTACGGGTATTTTTAGTACTTGATTCGACAGGGATGCTTGATATTATATAGCGTGTTATAGCAGAGATAAATAAGGAGGCACTCGCGTCGATGTCTCGTAAAACGTTTACATTTAGATTAAGGGTGGCTGCAATTCTTCGTAGATGTCGTTTACTTCAGCCGATAAGAGAGGGTTGAATTACATTTTCGACACGATTAAGGAACACGCAATTTTCCGGTTCTTTCATTTTAGTATGGTTTCCACGATATTGGGATATAAAGTCGAATATTCGTGAAATATATTTTCGAAGATAAAAAAGAAAAAAGTAAACAGTATTATTAATATAATCATACAATAAACAGTTTTAAGATATTTATCTGTTTCGATTTTTTGGAACGCAGTTTCTTCCTTGTAAAAATAAGAGAAATATTTTCCATTCGTTTCATGTAATAATTTCTCTACTTAGGAAGCTATACATGCGTATGGCATACGAAGATGTGGATGACAAATGTTGCACAGGTGATTATATATGCTTCCCATACGTTGAATGCAAATGGACTCTGCTCACATTTCAACTATTATAATTAATTGTTTAACGCGGTCTGACGTATGAGATGTCTCTATAATGTATGCATAAAATATTCTTCTGTATGACCATAAAATCCGAAATTTTATTCATAATAGAAAATCGTATCTCGTAACGAAATATTTTATATAAAAAGAAATGACTTTTCTTATAAAAGTTCATATCCTTGTTAAATACGAAATATAAGATCTCGAATAAAAAATTGCAATCAAAAATACATTTTTCCCGTGGTATATGAATAAAATACTGACCATGGAGGGTACAACAGAGAAACACCAACAGAATTCCACATTTCCACAATAACATAAAATATAGATAAATATGTAAATGAAGAAGGTAATAATAATTTTCATGATCATTAGAAACCAATCTCGAAGATAAATTACTTTTGAACAGAAAGATTATGCGCTATAATCGGCCAAATATATTGACTCGTCCATATATTTGCAACTATTTAAAAAGTGGCAGTTTAACAGTTTGAAAATGTTTTTTCAAACACTGTCGATGAAATTTATACGCTCCTTGTCTATATACATAGATATTGTACTTGTAACTTCATACTTAAAAGATCGAGAAAAGTTCTAAGAAATCGTATGCAGTCAAATTCTCGCGATACCTATTTGATACAGGCCTTTGATTGTCAACAGTTTATTATAATAAATTAAATGTATTATTATAATAAGAAAAAATTGAATTTTGTTTATTATTACAATTAGAATATACGTAGGAGGAATATTTATGCTACACGACTCGCATCGAATTTAATTTCACAGAATAAAGAAAAAGACCAAGAAAATTCACAAGACACATAAGTGCTATCTATTACGAATGAACGTGAAATGTAAATGTGCATATTGGCGACGGTTAAACGAATTTTCCTCGAGATATTTCGTCCGAGTTGAAAGCGAATCGTTTTATAAGCGAATTTCCGTAGAATGGTGATGATCGATGAAAATTTCAAGGAACAACGGCCGACAAAAATGGTGGTACGTCGAGCAGCTCTAATAGATTAGCGGAGAAATACGTTACTGTTCCAGAGATATGGTAACATATAGACCTTTGGACGTTAGAGAGGATTCTTAGTCCCGTTTCCTTCTTTTTCCGAGGACCATTACTTCTATCAGCGATAGCTACTTCCACGCGCTTAACACTTTTTCCGCTTTTTGCCTGGCTTCCTGGCAACTCCGCTGCCAGAAGACGCCACGAAAGAACTACAGAATACTCCACTCGCGGCCGTCATTAATTTGCACTCCCCACTTTAAGTCCTTTCCTCGCGAGACAAAAGCCATCCGCTTTAAGTTGCCACAATTGCTTCTGATCACGACCCGAATCTCACTCGATATCGAATAATGCTGTATTAATCGCGAACGTCTTTCGCTTCTC
Source organism: Bombus difficillimus (assembly GCA_014737525.1). Lineage (NCBI taxonomy): Eukaryota > Metazoa > Arthropoda > Insecta > Hymenoptera > Apidae > Bombus > Bombus difficillimus. The sequence continues at coordinate 362,109 of JACXIT010000014.1, forward strand.
GTTCGATACAGCGTGTTTCGAGATTTAAATTAAAAAAATATGATATTTTACATGTTTCCCGTATCAAATTTTTCACTTTTTCTGATAGTAAAAATTTTTTCGTTCTAAGTTCTTTTTAATATAATAGCGCAAAAATGATATTAAATCCGTATTTCGTTACAAGGTTTTTGCAACTTTGATCTGTTCTCTAAAGTTTAAAAAGTATAACTTAATACGCCCTGGCTCTGGGATTTTGATATTAAAACTTGCACTTGTCATTTTCTGTCTTTTTTCTTGGAAACTAAAAAGACATTGCAGTATGTTTATATTTTTCGTATAATAAATTTTATAATATTTCAACAAAATATTCATCGTATTACGCAACTGTTATGAGTGTTATTTATAAACGACAAAGTTAATATATGGTGGCTACAAAAAGTATTTGTACACCACTGTATTCATTATCGCACTAATATGCCAATCAATCAAGTCCAAGTATATTAGGTCTCATATCATTTAGTAATACTTTTTACTAGTATGATCACGAAAATGTAATATCGTGAAAATGAAACGTGGAACCTAATAAAAAAATGCTCCATTGGAAAGTAAATATATACTTTTCGTAATCACTGTACTTCAATTTCCAGAAAAAGATCTCTAAACAAGTCGTTCTTTCTTTAAATCATGTACCAAAAGCGTCGTACATTTGTAAACTGACTTGGAACACGTCGGCACGTTCATTCCTGCTCCGTACAGCCCTTATCGTATAAAATCCTCTCTCTCTTTCTCTCTGTCTCTCTTTCTCTACTATGGCTGGTAATTGTTTCAGCCGGAAAGTTCCAACGGCGAGAGTCATCCGCGTTCGAGAATCACGCACGTATCGTGAGTTTCGTCCTTTTTCATCGTTCCTTCGTTCCTCCCCTATCATTGGTCCATCTACCCACGAGCTGTATCTCCTGGGAAATTTTATACTCCCTACCCTTGGCTCAGGGTGAAGCCACATGGGAGGTAAGAGAGTGCGATGCTAAGTCTTCCGTTCCTTCCATGGCATACTGATCAGTAGACGTTGCTAACACCCTCATAAAAGCGTTATGGCACTGTTGAAGAAGTTTTGATAACTAGACTGCGGATATTTATATTTTTATATTTTACATTTTATGTATTTACATTTTTACGAGTTGAATTAAAGAAATGCGATCTAAGCAGAAATTTGTTTCACCTAGTAAATATTCTAACGACTGTTCTGTATCCTCAAAATGGCTATTCCTGCTGTACACTAATTTTGTGTTTATGTTTGCAAAATGTTGCGTAAATATTTTGCAATTTCTCAATTTGAAAATTCTGCTAATCTAATCAACATAGCCGTATCCCATCACGGTGTTAACGAAATCTTAAAATGTTTTACCGTGAAACGTACAATATGCACATATTAGTAATGTTTTTCGTGATAAGTGTATTCAAATACTTTCGTGCAACTAATTATTTTCTTCGTTAAACTGTTCCTGATGTAACTGCAAAAACACAAATATCGGGGCGCTAATATCGGCCTCTTCGTTCCATTGCTGAACTTCTTCAATTCGTTCAGACTATTCAGACAGATGGTATTCGCTCAAATCGCGAGACGAGGGTGAGAAAAAAATTCGTGGAGTCACGCTACTGGAAAAGAGAATTGTGCAACTAAACGACGAATTCGATTACAGTTTTTGTCCCGTTACGAACTGAACCACGTTTCGGTTTCGTCCCGCCTATTCGTGATATCCGGAATGTTCCTCGTGAAAATCGCGGCTGAAAAGGAGCCGGCGAAAGAAATCGGTATGCGAAAGCTAGACATGGAAATTCGTCGGTTAATTTTCTAGAGGTCTCTCGCAACCTCCTTAACAATGCCCTGGTCAGTGACAGACCATGTCTACGTTTTTTATACTATTACTACCACTAAGTGCATGCATTTACATAAAAAATGTAGGTCACACTGCTGCAGTCTACCATTCAAAGGCTTTATAGGATTTAGATACCTACATCTATTATGCTTCGTAGTACTATATCTTCAGAACCAATTAAAGGTACTTTCTATACTTAATTCTATTTTGTTTTTAGCATATATTTCTTCTAATTCTAGAATTATACTTTCTGATCTCACATTGAAATCTTTTAATTTTTTAATTTTTTAATTTACATTGAGATTATATATTGCTTCATACATTCCTATTTATTATGATACTATATTATATCATTTATTATTTATTTTTATTAGATAATATAACGTATATTTATTTTTATTATATGTTTTTTTCATTTGACCGAAATTCAAACGAGAAATCTGCCGTCAGGCTACGTGACACTTTCCACAGTTTACATTCGATGCTATCACCAGGCAGGTATATTGTATCTTAGCGAGACGTGACGAGAGAGAGCTAGGCGAATTTTGTAGTTGGCCATTTGATATCGAATTGTTGAGGAGAAAGAGAAACGCGATGGGAAAATGCGCGGCCGGGGTGGGGGGGGGGTTGATATCGCGGCAAATCTCGAGCGCCTTCGAACGTATTCGGCCTTCGAATTACTCGTCGTGCCGATACACGGAAAAAGGGAAACGTGGGATATCCGGTTGAATTGTAAGCGAACGGAAACGTGGAAAATTGAAACGACGTAAACGTGCGCCCTGAATTGGCGAGCAATTTAGAATGAGGACGACGAAAGGGAAAATTTTAAATTGGGGATAATTTGATTGGAATTAAATGTGGCCGATCACGTGACCGAATGCAAAAGTGGATTGAAGTTTCTTTTGGTTTCTATTAATCTATTGAGAAGTAAATTTTTAATTACAAAACGTAATTGTCCAATGTCGCTAAAATCTCAAAATTCCAATTCTACAACCAATTCTCTACTACTCGAATATTATTTGAACAAAATATGGCTATTGCTCGTTAAGTATCCCACTGTCACAATTAATAAATTTGCTTCACATTCAATCTTCTTCCTCAAAAAAAAGCTCCGACTACTAACTCTGTCTTTCGAGAATCACCGACTCCGCTAATAAAATAATCGATTAACACGAAACTAGGAACAAGCGACAACAAAAAAGAAAGGAGAGTAAACAACGAAACGTAAAAGGAATAAGCGCAAAGAAAACAGAGGACAAGGGGTGAGCGAATAGGTGGATGTCGGAATGAAATGAATATTCGTCTATTTATTTTATGGTCCGTATCGCGTAATTCGATTCTCTCGGCTTCGCGACCTTCGTTCCTCCAGTCTCGATTTTTCTCGTTCGGTTTCGCCCAGCTATAGTTTTCTATTTCTCATCGTCGTCGATGCGCCGACAACATTTGCTTTCGTTCTTCTCTTCAGCCGGTGACCATGTGCACGCTGTCATCGTTTTTCTACTTGACCACCACTTCTGTGACAGGGCTCGCTTTTATTTCCAGACGAGCCACAGAGAAATTGGAAAGAACGTTGAAATAATAGCGAACATGGGTGATCACGTACACGCACTGAGGGATCGGATCAAAATTTTCCTGCGCGGCGAAAGAATAATACTTGTGAGTCGTGCGCTCGTTCATCAATGTCCGCCATTTTGCTGTTTCTTATTGTCTGCACTGTGGATGCTGCAGATGCAGAAGAAATGAGAATTTCGACGTAAGCGTGCACCGTGAATTAGCGAATTATTCAAAACTGTATAGTCGAAGATTTAGTAAATGAAGCAAGTATCTATGCCAAATAAAGAATATTGAGAGTATTAATAAAAATTGCATAAATAAAGAATATTGAGAGTATTAATAAAAATGTGAATTTGCATAAATATTCATGTTCTACCGATTACATACACGAAAAAGAGAATTTAATATGTTTAGGACTAGGGTTTGTTTGGTTGTACTGTGTTTAGTAGTGATTCTGAAATCTTAGACGTCGTTTCTGATTCTTGTTTTTCAAGAATTTAGTGATAGCAGTAAGTTTATCGATTGCTTCGATGCAGAAAATTTTCGTAAAAGAAAAGAAGATTTCAGAGAATAAACACACAATAATCCCCCGTTTTAATAATCTTACTTTTTTTTGGCTCATGAGGGGATCGAACCCACGACCTTCGCGTTATTAGCACGACGCTCTAACCAACTGAGCTAATGAGCCAGTTGAAAGAACAAATTATATTCTTACTAGTGAAGAAAATACTCACGAATCATAATTAATTATCATAAATTACGAAAAAGATTCAATAGATTAATCATTATGATAGTGGAAAATCAATTTTCGATAACAATTACCGCAATGTGTTCAAGTTTTCATTTATAAAGATAACAGGAAAACTTTGCGTTTGAAATTAGTAAGTCCATAAATAAGCAATAATCGTGAAGCGAGAACAACATTAAAACCAAGAAGAAACGCCAGACAAGGATCAGAAAGCTCGAGAAGCACAAATTTCCCAACGATACAATCAACCGCCTTATTTATTACCGCTGGCAACAGGTTGCTTTTGGGGTTATACCTCATAATAATTGCGTTCTTCACTCGTTCGTTATCAATGTCTTGTTATCTATCAAACAAGCAAACAATTTAATTGCATGTAACAATATTCGCGTTAACATGTTACGAATTAAGTAACTAAATGTAACAAAATTATGCTAGACCGAAACTAAAAATGAAATAGGTGATGTTACAATATATATTTACTATATTTTTATTATAAAAATAATACCGAGAGAAAATGAATGAAAGAATGTCTGGAAACTTGAAAACAACTGAGAAAGTTAAATTAAATAAAAATTAAACAAGTAAATATAGAAATTATAATACTTATATTGTCACAGTTTGTACTTATTTCTCTCTTTGAAGATAATAATAAAGTGGAAGGAATAGACGTCTTGAAGAGGCCTTAAATTTAAAGTACAGGAGACCACGATGGCGAAGTTTTAAGTCGTGTAACATACCAGAAATGAGTTTACGGCCCAGATCGAGGCCACTCGGTATATTATATTTCTATGTGACATATATGTAGTTATATTTCTCCATTTTTGGTTTCTTTTTTTTTTCAACGTACGAGTGCCTCTAGCTTATCGTATCGCGCTGGTACTTTCCGCCATTCTCCCCTGGCTTACACCACGTTTGTCGCACATCTAACTTTTATCTAACGGGTGCCCGGAAGAAACGCGGTACGATGATTAAAAGCTATCCCGATAAAGCGTCACGAAGCTCAGAAATGTTGTAGAAAAAATTTGCACAACCGCGTAAATAGCCGTAGAAGTATTTTATGAGTTTCATTCGAGTCTCTACTTTGACTGTTTCTGTATGGAAATTACATTACGTCCGATTTCGCGTTACGCGCCATTCGAATATGCGTGTGACTAGATTACGTGCACCAGCAAACTGATATCGAATTTGCATTTTAGATAAGTTGGATAATAGTCGATGAAACGAAACAATACACTTTAACTGGCCCTTTTTATTGTTTGCGATAGTAATTATTCAAAATAAGGCAATTTACATACACGAAATGAATTTAGCATTCTTGGAACATTTGATAGAAGTTTCTTTTTTACCAAATATTTTCAATCAGGCTCTTTAATTAAAATTTGAAGATCGAAAGACAAATTGACTTATTAAATATTGAAAAGTAATCTCATTATGATATAAATTCATTTATTTATATTGTATCCGTGAAAATTCATTTATGAAACGCAATAGACATTTATTTTGTAAGTAAACTATAATTCGTATTAATATATTTTCTTTACTATAATCTGCTTGAAGTCAAAATATCGATTAAGTATCAAACTAATTTCTCCATTTATAGAACGCAATACGTGGATTAAAATTTGATACGGAATTAAGTTATAATTTAACGTAATTTGTACTCTACGGTATCTCTTTGGCTATAGGCTATCTAACATCATCAACTTTCACTTAGCAGTCAACCCCACCGTCTTATTCAAACGTTTCGCGCTCTATTACCTATCTATTACCTTAAAATTAACCAAAATTTGTATCTCTGCGAAGAAATAGTTGTGTCGACAAAAGTTATATAACTAAGATTATAATAACAAACCCGGAATAAAATATTCCACATCAGTGGAGTGTTTTTTTAATGGCATTACGACTCAATTTATGGTTATCGTGATTTACATGTGATTCAAATTAATTCGATGACGAAACTAGTTGAAAAAAGAAAAAGAAAAAAAGAAACAAACAAGATAAAGGAAGAAATGGTGGAAGCAGAAATCACAACTTGTCGATGACAGTGACCGTCATTCTGTCTCGCAGTTTTAACATCACAATTACAACGAAAAATAAATTCGAACGTTTCTGCTTTTGCAGCTGGCTTTATAAATATTTGCGCAAGCTAACTGGTGTTTTGCGAACGAGCAGATAGATATAACGTTTATCTCGCGGCCAAATATCAGTCCGTGGAAAAATCAACGATTTTTGTAACAAATTTTATAAATACCGTTGCCGACAACCAAAATATTTCCCTTTTCGAATTAAACACGCTGAAATCGAGGTTCCCGGGAAATCGGTAATGAAAATCAGCGATCAGACTTCTGGATTGCATAGTTATTTCTACTTGCAAATAATAGCAATATTTATTATCCATCGTCATTACAAAATGAAGTAGCGTTTAATTACAATAGAAGTATTTCGATGCATAATAAATTTGCAGAATGTTTATAACCAAAATGGAACTTTATTTTCCATTCTGAAATTAAAATGTTGGCAAAATCTTACTACACAATTTTTATCTTTGCTCCTTTTTTATCACTATATTTGTTGCATTGATGCGATTGAAGACGATAATCACACAGATGAGAATAGAAATTAACTCTGTTACGGTCTTCGAATTTTTATGTCTCAATCTCATCTTTGTCTTAGCGAGCAAAAATACGTTTAATACTTTAAGAACAACTTTAAGATGAAAGTGAAATGAGAAGTTATCCACGTATATCCCTAATGATCTTTTCATATTTTTCTCAAACCTAAAGAAGATTTCTTAACGATAGAAAAATTTCTTGAAGAGGATAAGCGACGGGGCTAACTATGTATAATAATCGATATTTAACAGGTATAAATTAATAATATTATATACCAATTTATTTTAATTATTATTAAAGTTAGGCCAATAATGATAACCAATAAATTCACAAGCAATAATAATATGTTACATATTTGATTATATATATTTAAAGATCAAAGAATAATCAAATCTCGAGTACGCTAATTAAACTGATGACGTTTAGTTACAAGGTAAAATTCCGATCGATATACAGCTTATGAAATTCAATTGCTTTGGAATCATCCTGCATCTAATCCATCAAATTGCGTATTATCGTTAATACCCTTCAATCTGGCATATTGTTATCTTCCATCAAATTTGCTCAAACCTGCATCATTAAACTGCTATTAATTACCACTCGATCAGCAACAAATATCGTACAAACCGTCGATTTCATCCTCTTCTATTACTATCAGAACGTAACCAGCTCTGCTAATTTCCCCAGCCGGCAATTAATTATAAAAAGAGGAGATGACAATCAAATAAATTTTCTCAACCGAAAATTAGCCTGCTGAAAAGTTAGGAATGCAAGATGACAGTGAAATCAAGTTTTCTCCCATAAAGTTAGATCCTTAAAAATTAGGAAAACAGATAACAATTAAATCAAATTTAAAAATAATTTAAAGCTAACTTTCCCAAAACTAATTCTTTAAGAAAATTAGGAAAAAAAAACGATAGTCAAATCAATATCTAAAGCCCTTACTAATATAAATTTAAAGTCGTATTGACAACCAACTCAAGGTATTGAATTTTTCCAATCACAAATTAGATTTTTAAACAAATTAGGAAATAAAGATGACAGTGAAACCAATGTCTTCACTGAAAAATTAGCTGCTTGAAAACATAAAAGAGGAAAATGATAACCAAATTAATTTTCTCAATCAAAAATTTGCCTTTAGAAAGGTATCTAAAATAAAAGAAGATAACAACTAAACGAATTACCCCAGCTGAAAATTAGTTTCTCACAAAAATACGATAGAAAAGGTGACGTCAGGACAGAAATTAAGAATTATTCGCAACGCTTGCCGAAGAAGAGAATCTCGTCGTTGCTACAGTCCATGACGCGGCGAGACGATTAATAATTTGCCGCGAAGACGCTCGGAGAGAAAGGAAAACTCATGTTTCGAGGAAACATTAATTTCCCCGGGCGAATGAAGATGTACAGGTGCGGAATGAACCTAAAAAAATGGAGGATCTGCCACTATCTTCGAAAAAGGTATAATAAAATAAATAACGAGAGACAAAGAGGAGGAAGAGGACGGCAACAGACGAAGAAAAAAGATGAGAAGAAGAGGCAAAATGAGAAATAGAAGGTTATAGAAGAAGGAAAGAGAATAAAGAAGAAGAGAAAGTCAGCTTTGGCCGCTGTCTAATATCGAAGATATATGAAAGCAGAAGTGTAAGAGGATTGGAAATGGCGGTTGAGGGTGACGATCGCGTAAAACGAGTGGTTGGAAGTTGGCATTCCAGGGCTTGGCCAACTGCCTGGGTCTGTGGCCTATCGTTTATTAATTAACCGACTTAATTAATAATTCAATAACCGCCAACGCCATCCCACGCGCTGCTACGACCCCAGCCCCACCGTACCTATCCATTCTACCGTTTGGTTGCGGTTGTATAGGGAAACGACGCGTAAACTAGCGCTGGCAAAGCTTGGCCATACTCGTCAACGAGCCTATATTATGGCGACCGGTAGTTCGGCTCGTACAGCAGCGTGTTCCGCGTGAGGGGTGTGAGGCAGAGCGTGAGCCTGGCTGATTGCTGGCCTAGTTTCCAGTTTATAGAGTGTTTTTTTTTAAGGTAAAGTGGTGGGGAGGGGTACATTGCTGGCGTTAGAATCAGCGAGTCAAAAAATTATTCGTACCGATATAGAGGTGTAGAATTGAGAAAGAAAGATACAATTGACGGGTCGGGAATGTGATGACGCGGATCGGTTTACATTATTGCGGAATAAAACATATACATGTCATGTACCTGTATTTGTTGGTATTTTTTCCTTCAAGATGGAAGATAGTCTCGCGATTTCTTAAGGCTTAAGCAATCTGTTACGAGGACTCATCAATCAATCCCTAGGAATCCCCAAGTTTCATGAAGCAAGTTACAATGTGTGTAGGTTGATATCGACATTGGCAATAGGTTGCATTAATGAAGGAATCAGTACAAACCATCCTGGCTGTTGAGATCCTATTCCGATGTAGTTTGGTGAAATCTAGGAGGTAATGCGTGTATTTCAACACACTTCAACATATGTCGGCTGTCTCAAGACATAATACTAATATAATGATCTAGTTATCCTTCAATATTAGCTCTTCGCTTATCTTTGTGTGATTGTTTTGAGTGAAACTCGAATCACTTATAAGTAGGTAAATAAACAGATAGATAGATAGATAAAGAATTACATAAACAGCTAGCTTTATATTGCGAAGGTATCAATTGGAAAATAGTTTTATAATACTACCGAAGATCTTTGGCATAATAATGACTCGAAGATTGAAAAAAGGTTCCGGTTCATTTGAATATTTTGAAGACATCCTGATCCTTAAAAATGTAATTTAGAAGATCTTTTATAAATAGAGTGTCTTTACTTTCTAAACTATATAATTATTGTAAGACTAGAGGAGCTTCTGGTTGAAGAATGACTCAATTAGCAGATTAATTAGTGAAGCAATCCTATCTTGTCCTGATCTTCGATAGACATCCCGCAGGATACACGCGATACAAGCTACAATCTTTCACTGAACCTCGTCTGATCGACTCGTCTAATGAACCCGTGTGTCTGTTCGTGACGTACGAACTGAATCGTCGACACTCGGTCTGCTATGACACATGGCAGCTGTGAACTAACCACGGAGGTCACGTGTAAAATGTACAGTAGTGCGCAAAAGTCTCAAACCAGCGTATGAGACTTGTCTGATATAATTGAATGCATAACTCTTATATAATTGAATCAACCAGGATGCATAATTGAATCAGCAATCATAGATTATTAATAAATCATTTTTTATTCCCATTATATAGGATATGCCCAGTTTTTTTTAAACTTTGTCTATATATTCTAGGAGTACATATATTCGATGTATACTTATTCATATAACTTGTTTTCCTTGATTTATACTGATTGTAGAATATATCAATAAAGTTTGGCTGGAGAAGTCTATAACACTCAGTATAAAAGTTGAAAAAATACAATCATATACAAAAGGAAAAATGCTCAGTTTTATAAATATAAAGATTGACAAGAAAGAAATATTTATTAAAAAAGTGAAAGGTTCAGAAATCAAAGTATCAAATCGATATATCGAAATCATTACGTATATGTATGCGTTATTATCTAATAAATTCTAGGCTAATAAATTGAATAAATCGTTCGTTTAATCTATTCGAATAAATTACCAATGTTCGGATGACATATAACCTTTTATTGTCCGTGTTTCAAGCACTGGACGTTGGTAAGATTCATAATGAGACACGACTATGGGCGGGTCTGGTTTCGTAATTAGAAAACAGGACCCGTTTGTAGCTTTTATCGTTCTCTGCTTGGCGATTTATGCTAATGGAACGTCGCTCGTGCACAGTGTATTGTGCTTCTGCTTTCGTTCTAGTTTTCTGTTAATGGGTATAAATATCGTTGGTGTTGGTTTCGGTTGGAAGCTTGTATCGCCGGTATTTTACAAGTGTTTGTCGTTTGAAATTCGATTTAACTGCGACAATATGTGTTGTAGGAGAGGCAATATTTTACGTTCGATTTAAAATATACTTTGTAACAAAATTATTCTGACTTTTCTTTTTTATCGAATAATAAACGAATAGCATATACTAAAAAAATATCAAGCACCTCGAAACTATTTTTAGTAAAGTTTAATTAACGAAAACACAACAAAAGAATTGATAAACACATCACAATGTATACGATGTATAAAATATACAATATCTTCGAGTTTCAGTTTCACAAACTAAAAATTAATGGTTACAAATTGATAAAAACCGCGAAGTATATCTTTGTACGATCTAACAGTTAATTCGTCGGAAAATATTTTCCGAAGAAAAAGCAACTATTACGCCAAGTTTGTAAAGGTAATATTTGAATTCTGATAAAGAAGAAACTATACATATTTTCTCACATAACATTATATAGCATCAGGAACTCGCATGTTTCAATTTTATCGACATACTATATAAAACAATTTAATGTTCCGCAATTTTAATAATACGACGTAAATTGTCTAATCAAATAAATAAGTGTAATAAAAAGATCTTTGACTTATTCAACAAAACTCACAGATGTATTACTGCCCAATACATTTCCAAAACCTACTTACCATTGAAAAGATTAAAATGCTCTTAATAGAGTCGAATCTTTTTACTTGATCAAAGTTCCATTATGCTTAAAAATACATTTCTCAAAGCATTTATAAACAGCTCGAACGAACTGAATAAACGTTTCTCTACATTCAAAGCTCTCCTCAGAAATATTCGAATGAAATGAAACACGGTATGTTTCTAGATCGTTACGAAACGCTTCCTTCATTGATAATCTTTTCCTTCTCGTTTCCCTCTTTCTTTTAGCCTCTGTTATTTGTTGTTTAAATTCGTTCGTGACTGGTTAACGCAAGGTAACGGCCGATCAACGTGATTATTTCGCTGTTACATTTTAATGAAAGTATTCTTGGTCGAAGTGCTATCGACCAGTCGTTGGCTGTTCGTCGGCGTCGGTTGATGGCAACGCAAACCAGAAGCGATTATTCACCGATTCCTCAGCGAAAATCCATGCGTGCGGTCATTACTAGTAAAATACGGCTAATAAAAATCACTGGGACATAGATTCCAGCAGTTTGGAAGTTCCAAATGGGAAAAGTCTGCGTTAAACCTGGTCTGAAACGGGCGATCGGACCAAGCTGTCCTATGTACAATCGGAAAAATGTAAAAAGAGACAGAAAGAGAGAGAATAGAATACTTGAAAACATTGGAAATCTCCCGAATCGATGAGTATACGTTGTTTCTGCGGCAGATGGTCCGTTTTTACGAGGTTTTGCAAATGACTTGATGCGATTTAAATGCCAAAAGAAGAGTACAGACAGTTTGTTCCTTTCTATTCTCGGAGAGAATAGGCTCTTTTAGGAATCGTCGGTAATAGAATTAGACAATACTTCCAATGTTATTTTTACAGCTTCTTCATTCGGTGCAAATTTGTTCAAAATTATTAAAGAAATGTTAGAAAATTAATAATTAATAATAATTGTTTGAAAACGTGCAAACGTGTGGATAGAAAATTTAAATAAATACGAACGATATTACAAAATTTCATATTGTAATTTTTGACATTTTTATCTGACTACTTTCGACGCAGGAAGTCTTACCGTCCTCCAACCATCCACCAACAGCGTTAGCTTTTACTCGCTTTCTTAATTTTACAAACCAACCTTGAGCAAATATGACATGTGTATAACCTTCTTCAGATCGTATATTGATATTTTTCAACAACTGTTGTGATATTTTTCTTTTGTTTTATAAATTTCAATTCAGACAAAGGGATAAATATTTGCGATAATTGATAACGAGATTACAATATCTCTATTGTAAACGTCGTTGGCGTTTGATGTACATGTATTGCAGCAAATTTCTTTTCCGCTAATGTGGTTGATAACAATCGCAAAATTTAATGGCTGGTCGTAGCCTGTCAAATTCAAGCGCCGCAGGAATGACATTTCATATACACCAACCTAATATAATGACGACATTTGCTACTGCTCATGAGTATCCGAACAATTTGACCGATTTGTAGTAACGGTATGTGAATTTTACTAAAATGTACGAATTAACGGGTTCATCATCACGCGATGTATAGAAAATCGATCGCTGCATGTTTCGTTATGATAGTTTTATGCAACGTGCTGCACAATTCTATTGACGTAGATGTACAAAATTTGCTAAATAAACAAATTGGACGTGTCATGCAGTGTGTCGTATTTCACAGTAGATTTCGGTTATTTCTATGAATAGATGACGTATAGTACAAAGATCCAGAAGATATTTATATAATTGAGATAATTTCCGATAAAAATAAATTAGAACAAGTAAAATGTATGTCACGCCTGTATAATCGTACAAAATGAATAGTATTCTTTCGTTTATATTCTCTCGTTTCTTTATGTATCTACGTCTTTCACATAGTATTTGCTGTAAAACATCAATCATGTTTCGCATCCGGCCATTTTGTCGTATTCATATTTTTACTTCATTTTTTCCATCATATACATGTCAATAAACGTTTATTTGTGTGTTTGTCATTTATGAAGCGATTACAATATTTATTAAAAAAAGCTTTCACTGCAAATATTTCAATAAATATTCATTTTGCTACGTCATGGAAAATATATAAAACATTCCATTAAAAAAATGTAACAAGATCTTCAGAACTTGGTACGTGGGCAGTTTGGAGAAATACATATGACTATCCAAAAGTTTAGAATAGAAGTTATGTAACAAAATTTTTATTCAAGTATTCGTTGAAGTAAGAGGGATTTTTATTATAAATAATAATATAACCAACATTATATGATCTCAGTTATAAATATAATTAGTAAATCTGTAGCATGATTCATAACTAATGCAAATATTAATCGGATATTCATTATATTGTAGCAACAACTAGAAAAATAACGATATATTTTTAGCAATTAGCGTACGTACTCCTTTTCATAAGCAAGTGTTGCCTCGAACAATTTATTTTACGCTACTAATTCCTTAAAAATAGTACAAAGTATTCAATTCAATCATTCCAATAAAAGCTGCCCTTCTAGCGAGCTCCTTCATTTCCAGAAATGAATTTAATTATTTTAACGTGGCAAAGCTGAAATCAAACGTAGCAGGTTTGAGTACACGGCAGAAATTAAAAATACAAGCGTTAGCGTAGCTGGCCGTTAAAGCGACTAAAGCGAAATTTTCACTGTAGATCAATTTGTCGATGAACGAGTCGAATGGAGCAATCGACGTGGCACGCTAAAAATACAAGCATTATACGGGGTATGCGGTGTAATTCAGGACATCATAGCGGTAAAGGAAGCCGATTCTTCGTGACAAAACACGTCGAAAATGTAGAATGAAATTTTTTCGCGCGAGCCCCCGTTTTCGAGGAAAATGGCTCTGAAAAATCGGTCGAGTGCGCGCTTACTTCGTGCTCGAGCGTCAGTGTTTCTCAACCGTGTTTTCTGTGAGTCAACAAGAGCACCACAGAACAATTGATCAATTAGACGCGCAAAAGAGATCGTGAATGCACAGAAGTCTGTTAAATTGCACTCACAATCGTGCTCCCCGATGATGATTTTTTGTAACAAAAGATTCGGCTACGCGGAGAATCATCTGTGTAGCCATTTTCCGGTAACCGCGCAGCCAACGGATCTTTGAAGTCGACTCTTTGTGAAACGGAGCTTCGGTTTAGTGCGTTTTATGATTTTGATGTAGTTTTTTGCGTCCATATGAAATGAGTCTGGTAACGAGTTCGTGTTTATGTAACGGGTACTAGATTTTAGGCATAATTTAACGCTAGATTAATGAAACTATAGTATGTAGTTAAATATGCTGTATATGAATGATAATAATTAAAACTATGTGATAAAGCTGATCTTCGTTAAAGACAACATTAATTTTATCAAAAGCACCTCTATGTTCTTAGTAATCGCAATTTAACACTGGAATAACCAGCTTCCGAAATATGTACTTAAACATGTTCTGTTTGAGTTATAATTTAAATTGTATGATGAATGGAATGTTAATAGTCGACATTAATTTTGCAAAGAAATATTATATATTCTTCGAAATTTTTATTAAAGATATTTTATAATAAAAGAGAGTTGTGTATTTGTGAGTGTGTAATTTTCTTATGAGAATATAAATTCGAATGCCATCACTTAATACTTAGAATGCCATTCAATACTCACAGAGAATTAAAAATTTCAAAGTAAATTCAAAATATCGTACAAAACAGTAACGCTTCTGTTTGTGAAAACATAAATTACAATATCATTATTGGATACTAATATGCATCCAATAAATTAGCAATTCTCAAACCAGAAATTCATGCAAAACATTCATAAATAACATTCTTTCTTATGAAAACATAGATTGCAATACTATTACTGAATACAAGTATGCACCCAACAAATTTAAAATTTGTAAACCAACCTCCTTCAAACCAACATACCATACAAAACAGTAACACTTTACACTTTTAACATATTTCTTCAGGAACAATCATCTTTCTTGCGCGAGCGCGAATTATAACACCATTACTGAGCGTAAAACTCTACCAACAAACTTCCATCATTCAAGTCAAACTTTCTGCAACCACAAAGTTTCGTTGAATCAATTGTTTCACGATAATTATTTGATTCTACACAGGTACAGTGGATTGAAAAAGTATTCGTACATCTACCACAGAAAATTTTTATGTATAATATTGTGCGTGTTGCTTAACAACTTTGAAATTTCATTAGCACTATAATAACACTCAACTATTATGATTGCATTGGTTACAAAAAGTATTGACACATACCCTTATTTTCCAATGAAACGTTCTTTTTATCGGATTCTACCTTCCATTTTCGTAGTATCAAATGTTTTCTATCATATGAGAGCACTAGCAAATAGTATGAAATACTCGAACCTAATTAATCACTATGCACACGCTATAATAAATGTAATGGCGCACCAATACTTTTTATTGCTATCGTACATATGTATATTTCTAAAATTCTAAATGACTGTGAAAATGTATATACAAAAATTACAAGATATTTAGTACAAGCATATATTTTGCAGAGATCGCAAAAGTATTTAAGAAGCCAATCATCCCTAACATTAATAAATCTCATCATTCAGTCTGATTATCCTCAACACTTATCATGTGCTTAAAGTGACTATTCATGCTGTATACTAATTTCTTACTAAATATAAGTTTGCAGTATATATATATCTTGCAACTTCTCTATTTTCAGATTGGTTTCAAATATCGCCAATATGATCATCGATCAGTCGCGTCTCGTTATAATGGCAATGAAATTTCAAACTGTTTTACATAACATGCACAATATATGCGTAAAAGTTTTCTATTATTAGTAATTATGCGAATACTTTCGCGAGCCACCGTAGTTTGATCAGGTTGTCTTTCATACTATTGTAGAATAGTACATCAAGTTAGAGTTGGACAGTTCGACAAACGAGGAAAAAGGATACGCGCTTAAAGATCTATACGGCGTGGTGTAGCGTGGCAGGTGCAGTGCGAGCTCTAGATAAACTTTGCCACTCGATAAATAACAATTTGCGCGAAAGTGACGCGGAAGGATTTACGTAACGCGGCTTTGCAGCCGCGAAAGACACGTTTCGCGCTTGGATTTTCAAATTTTCGACGTCCATGTTGGAAATGTCGCATGAAACATCGACCGCTGAATCGGTGGCCCCTCGATTACATGAATTAACGCAAAATGTACTGACAAACGGCATCGGCTAAAAATAATCGATGGCGTCGCGTTTACTCTTGGTGGATTCGGTTTGAAATTCCCGCCATTACTCCTCGTATCATTGTCATTCACTGTACGTTAGCGAAGAATGCGTTGTAAGTTTTGATTATTGGTGAGGTTTGTATCGTGATTGGTTATAAAAAATATTTAATGAAATTGATGTAAAAAAAATGATAAAAAATTGAAATGCAGAAATCGATTCATGGTTGATTAGTGTGATTGTTCAGTGAGTTACATTATTATTATTACACGAAAATATTATTACATAGGAATCTTAAAAGCGAAAAAATAGGTTTACGAAATATAAAATCGTTGCAGTTAAATTACAGATGTTTATGTAAATTCATTCCTAATAATATGAATTTATATAAACATCTTCAGTCCAATTATTACATTGTGAGGTAGAATTAAAGTAGAAGTAGGGTAAATTAGAGTACGAAAAGGAAGGTATACTAAGAAAATTTGAAAAGAAAATGTAAATATGATATGAAAATTTAGGCAGGATGTATAATGTGTATAGTACAAACATAAATGAAAAGAAATTCAAATGAATATAAAAGAGAAAAGTGGAGAATAAATCACGCAATGAAGATACATGTATAATACGTGTAATAGATACGTATGTGTAATACATACGTGTAATAGATACGTGTAATACAGATAAGTATGGTATTGAAACATTCACTTATTATATTGAGTTCATTTTTTCACATATTTCCATTCTTTCTACATATAAATTACTAATTTGTCCGTGCCACAAAGGAAGTTGAATTAAAACGATATAAAGAAAAAAGTACTTCCAAATAATTGATTTTTTAGTTTTAAAGTTAAAAGTTAATTCCGAGGGATTTTCTTAATCTTCTTTGTTCAATTTTTAGAGATATTTTTATACAGATTAACATTGGATCATATTCTTTTGCTGTTTTAAAATTTGTTTCAAAATGAATACAATATTTTCTTTATGATAAAATGGACGTTGATATATAGGTATATAAATTCAGCTACTTATTGCGCAAGAATACAAAGCAGAGCAGAGCAGAGCAGAAGAGCAGAGCAGAAGAGCAGAGCAGAAGAGCAGAGCAGAAGAGCAGAGCAGAAGAGCAGAGCAGAAGAGCAGAGCAGAAGAGCAAAGCAGAAGAGCAGAGCAGAAGAGCAGAGCAGAAGAGCAGAGCAGAGCAGAGAGAGAGAGAGAGAGAGAGAGAGAGAGAGAGAGAGAGAGAGATATGTTAAAGCTTCGCTGATATTTGCAAAGGTACAATAAATGTTTTCCCTTGAAAAGTATCTTGCATAAGTATTCGCGAAATAAGCGAAACTTTATTAACTCTTTTGCAATGTTGCTCTTTTCAGAGCGTCTCGTGTTTTACATTTACAAAATTTCATTCCCATCTGCGATAATAAATCAGCGTATATCTCATGGTATCGATGTCAAATACTCCTAACATAAATATGAAAATGTTCGTAAATCCATATCGAATGCGTAGCGTAAAACTAAACATTTTAATTATGGATGATTTATATTAATATATATATTATTTTATCAAAATTGCACTTTTGTGTTCAAAATATATAACAGCGGTGGTGTGGCATTCTAATGTTGATACCAAGAATTTCCCGCTTTTCTCCAACATATGAACATGGATCGCCTGATTTAACTGCACCGGACTTTTTCTTATGGGGTTTTCTTCAAAATAAAATATACTTCAATAGACCAAACATAATTGAGCCAAAAGGTGATATTCGAGAGACCTTCCGAAACGTGTGTGAAAATGTAATGAAAAATGCAATTGAAAGCGATCGACTTTGTACAGCGTTTAAAATCGAACATATTTTCTTACATTATCTTCCATACATAACTTCCAAGTATCAATAAACGATTTGTATTAATCATCCATACAATTACAGTAAATATAAAAATTAAAGAATCGCTAAATTTTCACAAAAGACCATCGATATTTGAAATATTATAAACCCCTGCAATGATAAATAATCCCACATCATTCATTCAAGTATGGTTTTGCCAAGAAAAACCTCTGGTTACGTCTCTCTAAATAAATCTATCCTCCTCGAATCTGCTTTTACAATACTACTATGTACATTGAAAAACAAATTTCCTCGAACCGATGTTCAATTTTTCCCTTTCCGATTTCGCCAACCAATCTCCTCTAATCATCATCCAACGTTCTGCAGACGCCTCACCCTCGTCCTTTTTCCCTCGATCTTGAAACAACGAAACAGTTCGCTCGATGGGGGAAAAATAATTCGCACGAAGGTAACGCAGATTGATCTGTCCCGCGTGGTCCATTAGCCATGGCTATGATGCTCTTCCGAATTAGACAAGGTCATCTCTATGTTCTGTGGTGAGGGATGGTCTATGCAGGACAGTCACGGATCATAGGGATCATCTTGAACGTGGAACAGGAGGTAGGTGATTGAGCTTGGAGACGATTCCATCCGTTTGGAGGTCGATGGACCAAGTCGATGTGTAAAATGATAGTGACTTCGAATCACCCTCTTTTGAACGTCGTTACATCTTCGCCTGATCTGACCGCGATAACTATCGACCGAGGGTGAAAAGCCGACGGTTCGAGGAGAAATCGTTTTATCAAGAACATTTTCGTTGCTCGATGAACAGAGAAAATTGCGGGTTGAGAAGATTGCAATGTTTTTCGTTATCGCTGTTGAATGGTTCTTGAACATATTTTCTTGCGTTTAGTATACATATCGTTTCTTAGCTTGAGTCGCTCTATTCTTAGTTATTTCTTTAAATGGTTATTATAGTAAAATTTATCTGTGTTTATAATTAGAATATCTATGGAACAGAGACTGTATCTGGGAAATCACGAAAATGTTAGTTATTTAGCAAGTTATAAATGATTGAAATCTTAGATTTTAAAGATCTCCGCGTTCTACAATTTGAATTTTCACATTTGATCTCGTTTCTAGGTTTCGAAATATGCTACATTTCCTGCGAATGTTAACATCTCGCTAGTAAGATTTAAAACTTGTATTTGAGCATTGTTTTATTTAAATTCTGGGTTACATGATAATAGAAAAATAACTTGGCTCTTAAAGAATCGGAAAAGTACGAGTAATTGTGAAATAACGTATTTAGGGAAGGAAAAGTTCAAGATAAGTTGACAAAGTTTTGAAATTGTTACGTCAGAAAGTATACTTTCGATTTGATAAAGGGTATAGAATTAATTGTTCCACTTTAAACATGCGAAACAATGGGAAATTCATTAACCGCCTGCTACAGTTCTATTTACATTTCTAGGTATTTCTTTTGCCTCATTTGCTGACTTAGTAAATTTGAACTGTGAGCTTTCACACGGAACGATCAACAAACAACTTTCTACGCTGTAATACAATTTACAAACCAACCAAAGTATAAGAATGAGAATTTTTTCTTGGTAGAACATAAGTCGATAGAAACCATTAGAAAGCAAGCAATTGTTTGCTATATTTGTGACGTTTATGTGCCGTTTAATACTCTGGTAAACAGTATCCAATGTAATCATAATGTACATAATTATATAAACATGAATTACTGACTTATTAATTTTGTGCTTATGCTACTACGATATTACATAATCTACATTCATACATCTACAATTTTTATATTTGTATTGCTTCTATTAGCATAAATTAATCTAATCTACGTGTATACAATACTAAAAACAACCTCTCAGCTTTGAAAGTTTCTATTAGTATGTACCATTTCATTCCTTTTCATTACGATCTATTTCTACTATTGTCTGACCAAAGCTGTATTTATACTACTTACGCCCAACTTCACGTGTGTTTCTATCATACATAAATTCTAGCGCGTTATACACAAATCTTTGAATCCACGATCTTTCTATCCAAAACACTCTCAAACAGCGATCAACAAATAAAGTTTCGTATAAAAAATGAAAAAGTGTTGTAAAATAATAGTGTTAACAACGTTGTTTCAACAGAATTATGTATACATGCGGGTTTAAAACATGAATATAGGCTGCAATTGTAGTTGCAATTGTTTTTTCAAGTTACGCCGGAAAAAGTAAACTACACGGTATTTAAAAAGGATAACTTTTACTATAGTCAAACCCAACTACATCACTGTGCAATTTCGTTTTAATTCATACACTGTTAAATCTTATTCTCTTTCGTTGTGAAAATCAACAATTAGCGCAAGAATTCTAAAAGAATTCGAAAGAAGATTAACAAATTTTTGTTTTACAAAAAATGTTTAAATTACCAAATTTTAGTACCACCAAGAAAGATATACGTGGTATTTAAGAATTTAAAACTACAAACTTAATTAGGCTACTGTTATATGATCCTAAACATAGTTAAACTATATTTACAGTAGACACATTCTGAAGAATGAAATATCCAAAGTTTGAACTACGTACTTATAAGAATATTACTCATAAGAATCTATTCGACTGTTTTGATGTATTCGTCAGGACACATATTCGCTGTAACCATAATCTTACTCAGAATTAAGACGATCGTACACGTTAATATTAAAAATAAAATTTTGTATGATAAATCTACTATAGCACGCGTGATATGATTAAAAGTCCTTGGTATAGTATATCGTACAACAAAACTGAGAGTGCAAAATTCCTTTTTACACTCAATACAACAAAGATCGATAGTAATACAAAAACTTAAATTCCGTCAGCTTCGAAACCGTTTTATGTCCATTTTCGCGTTTCCCAATGGCATTGTATCGAGTTCAATTGCAGGCTGGGGTCATCAATGATCGTTTTATGACCCTAATTACCATTTCCACTGAGATCCATTAATTAATTATTAATTTCAGCCGGTATTGTCCTTTCGAAGGGAGGCGGCGATTTACTTTCGTATCCTGTCTCGTTATAACGTGATATTACGAATACAGTTTATTATGTGTCCCTCGCTTTACCATGCGAACCAACCGCTGCCATCGAGATAATTTAAAGAACAATATGATAATAAGCGAGCAACCATGGTTACAGGTATTAACTCGTAAAACATTCATGTGCTTAACATCCACTTGCTGCGCTCATTGTTCGTTACTTCGGAGATCTACATCGTGTATTACGTCTTTGGAGACTTCCGACGCGATAAGTTTGTATATTCTGCATAATGAGATAAGCATAAAGTATTTTTGACCTCGTTTTAATAGTAAGAATCGTGTTGATAATACTTATAGTTACAGTTTCTTGTATAAGGGTCGAAGATGTTTCAGATTGTATATGTATATTAAAATTTATAGAGAGAGTCTTCTGTGTTACAAGTTCAATTATGTGAAATAATTAATGGCGCTCTTCGTGGGTATGACCAAATAAGTTTTCGGATACTATGATGATATTTTGAGAGACTCTTGGGCGAAGGAATTCAGAGTATGAATACTTGATGAGAGGAACGAGGGTAGAATAGTGAAGAGTCTTCATTTTATATTTAGTTGTACTTAGGGCGTGCAATGAATAGCGTGTGAATTTTTATAAGATGTATTTGTTGTTTAAATATCATTTTTTAAATATTATCTCTATTAAGTAATTTTAAGCATGAAACATATATTGAAATGTACGACACACATCACACGTTTGATACCGTTTAGTGAAAATTGTTTTGTTTTCGTCAACTTTGCAAATGTACATACTCAAGTATGTAGAATTTGTTGTATTAAGATCCAACACATCGTCTCTTGCGTTAAGGAATTCTTCAAACAGATGTCTTTCGGAAAATGTAAAGAGAAAGATCAATTTTGTGGAACAAAGCAACACCGATGGGATTTACCATCGAGGAGACCAATAAGTTCTATTTGCGCAACAACTTTATTAAATTTCCCATTTCTTGCTTTCGCGCGATACTCGTACTTTTTCACGGGGGTTTTTTTTTTTTTTTTTTTTACAGAATCGTATCGATTTGTTGTTTTCCCCCTCTTTTTTTATTCCTTTATTGTAGAGCACGACACGATACACAGTACACTATCGCTCATAAGTACCTGAATACTGTGATCAATTTGTAATAGCAATATCTGAATTTTATCAATGTGCATAAATTAATAATGAATAAGTAATTAGAAGCCACGCTAACTACTTTTTGGGAATTATTAGATACAAGTTTTACTGTTTAGTACTCTATATGCATATTACACTACTACAATATATATATTATATATACGATATATTGTAGTGTGTGTGTGTGTGTTGTACTAACACACTTCATTCATAAATATTCTATTCTATAAGGCTTGACAATTACAGACGCCAATTTTATTACTACATATCAATTTAAAAAATCAGTTTAATTCGATTATAATATTCTGTAGCCGGGTTGGTTATAAGGAATAAAATCATTGCAGTTTGATTCAATCTTAATTAAAGTACATTTTGTTAAAAATAAGCAAATATTCAGATACTTTTGAGGGGTAGTGTATATCGAATCGATGGTGGAACGCGCGAGAACATGCAAGAGTCCTGGCAGCAGCGAACGGGAAACGACTTAATTTATAATCGTTGATTTTAAATTCAATACGGGCTATCCCCACGCAACGAACAATTCTCCACGGTGATGAATATTAATCGATGTTTAATCGATATTCCAGGAAAGGTTACCTACTACGGAAAGCCGGCTTATTCTATTCACCTTCGTCTTCGCGTGCTCGTGGAATATTGTTTTCTATTTTCTTCCATGTTTCACACCTTGGTGCAAGGTGTTTTGTATGTGGATAATGAATAAAGAAGAGAAGTAAAGGAATAAAATATACACTATGAGAATAATTCTTTTGTTAGGCTGACGAGTGTTGCTGCAGCACGTTGGGTGATGTATTTTTTGGTAAGTTTTATCTGTTTCCATTTTTATCTCCTTATCTTTTATAGTTTATAGATATATTCATATACCTATATTATACATATTTTTATTGCATTTTGGAGAACATTCTGTTCGTTTTATCGTGAGGGGTTATCGTTTCTACTGTATCGAGAAAAGGCTCTTACGATATGATTGTAAATAAATCTCGACCTTTTCTTTTGATATTACTGAGTTTCTACGATCCGCTTATGAAGAAACTTTATTGAGTTTATTAGGAAACAATATTGATTGCATCTTTTAACTTGATATACAATTTGAAAATAATTGTTACAAAGAATTATTTGAATTGAATATAAAATGTAGAAAATATGAACATGTTGGTGTATACTATATGTAAGTTTAAAGTTACTGAATTTGAGAAACGAAAAACATGATGTATAACTTGTCCTTTTAGTTGTGGTTTGAAAATGAAATTAACAATCTTAACTTTAACTATTTGCAAATTTATTTTACAAAATCAATCTGAATTTACGAATTTATCTATACCGAAAATCACGAATACTATTCAAAGCTCAAGTATTCAGATGAAAGATCCCCGTAATATTATAATACTAAGAATGTGCTTGAAGATTACAAAGATTTACCAAATCTTCTCAAGACTTACGTTCACGAAAGTCTATTCTCATTCAATAATCAACTTCCTTCCTAATCGCTTTAATTCCTTCTATGTTCTTTGCAATACGAAGTACGCGTGATTTAAAATTTTCAGAAACACTAAAAAATTTAGATATATAAGATATGCAAAATATCTGAAGGAAAATTTTTGTTATAATTAGGTTATGGATGTTTATATACCTATATAAATTCCTATTTCTACGAGCAAAATTAAAAAAATGGAAATTTATCCCACTAAATAGAGATTTGTTTCACTCTCTAAATATTATAACTAGACTTCGGATGTTTATGCACTTGTGATACAAATCTGTATCTAAGGTCCATTTCTTCAGGTAATTCTCATAGAAATATAAATTCATATAAATACCCGCAGTGCACGTATAAGCAAATAAAAATACATTTATAGACTTAACGACATCCAAAAAATTTCAGAAACGAGCTCATTAATCGCATGGATCCACGAACAGCGACGTATTCTACGATTTAACCTAGTT
Source organism: Bombus difficillimus (assembly GCA_014737525.1). Classification (NCBI taxonomy): domain Eukaryota; kingdom Metazoa; phylum Arthropoda; class Insecta; order Hymenoptera; family Apidae; genus Bombus; species Bombus difficillimus. The sequence continues at coordinate 386,594 of JACXIT010000014.1, forward strand.
ACTCGCCGCTTGAAGCTGGCCAAGATTCCCTCCCCTAAGAGTCTTCCCTATCTATCCCTCTGGCTCATTTATTTTTCTTTTTTTTCGAAATTCCACGAAGGGAAAGATGGTTAATGCCGTTTTTTTCAAAAGACTGCAGCGTGAGGGAATTTTTCAATTAGCTTCGTTCAGTGGCCGTTAGATAACTGCATGACAAAGTGGTGCGAGTACCTACCAGCACGATATTCCAGGCAAACTTTCAGTTGAGTCTGCGTAATTAAAATCACGATCTCATTGAGTTTTCACTGTTTAACCATATCTCTCGTCAAAAAGTTAAAAATTAAAATATTATACGTAAGAGAAAATTCTTAGCTTTAAAGTCACGTATAAAATGATTTACTTTTATACATACATTATATGAAACGAGAGATGACTATCGTAATTATATCGATTTTGGAACGGAGATGAAAATATATATGGAAATTACAAGATATTACAGATCGCTAAAGTATTCGAACACCCAATTTTTCGCTATATTAAAAAGCCAAAATATTTAGCGAGACCATCTTTCGCACTAACTGTATGCTCAAGACTGTTCGCGTGCACTAATTTTTCATTAAATACAAGCATATGTTTGCAATAAATATCTTGTAACTTCGCTATACGCTTTCGGACACGGTTTCACATTTAACTGTTATAATTACGATAGTCGTGTCTCGTTATGGCGCTAACGAAATTCCAAAAAATTGCATGGTAAGTGTCCGGATGCTTTCGCGAGGCACTGTATAAATATACAACATCTGAGAGAGAAACGGGAAATCTTGGAATAATCGAAATATTTCGATATTTGTCACAGAACGAATAACCGTGTCCCATTAAAAATTCAATCTATACAACGGCAGTTTTCCGATTCGCGTTATGGATAATCGACGATTTGACTCTACTGATCAAATAAAGGGGTGAAATCGGGGTATCTGGTGCACATTCTATTACAGATTATCATCTTGGTGCTCCTACGTGACTTGATTAATCGTCCGATCTGTATATTTAATTCCTTGGCGTGCAATCGATAGTGACTCGCGTCGCCGACACCGGAACAATTATCCGTGAAGCAATACTCGAACGTACGTGCTATGAATTTCCGGAGTTGACGGCCGATTTGAATAGGACAGTCCGATCTGTCCCAAGGAGATCGTTGATCGTCGTAGTTCCAGTGGAACGTGAGACAGATTAAATGAGCTCCGTGATCACGAAATTGAAAATGAGCTTCTGGAGCTCTTCTGTATGTTCAAATTCCTTGGTTGCTTCGAGTCCTTTTTCTTTCCAATAAGTAACGAGCTAATGTCAAATAAGAGTCTCGATATGATTTTCAGATTTTCCGAATTTGGGTTGACAATATTGGGTTGGCTAAATAGTAACGTCAGATTTCTGCAGTAGATAATGTGTAGTGATAGTAGATAGTGTTCTTTTGCTTTTCGATAGTAAGAATACAGTAAGTTGCGTATCACAGTCATAACGATATAATCGGCAAGCGAGAGATTCTATGTGAAAAGACAAGTATCGATACGATTCAAATAAAATTGTCGGTTTCGAAATGTTCGACGAATTGCTTCGAAGTATCACAAACGTCACGAATTTTCAGAATGCTTAAAGAGCTTCAAATATGTCCAAACGAAACTGTTGATGTTGCTAAAAAAATTGGCGAAGTGCTCAGATCGTGTCAAAGTATTAAAAGCCCTCGAAACTTTTACGGTATTAAATATCTCCGAAACTTCCAAAGCGTTAAAAATCCCTAAAAGTTTCAAGATACTTAAATATTCAAAACACTCAAAACGTAGCGCGTCGCAAAGGAGACTCTCAATCTCTACCGAAAATCATCTTCAATCAACTCAAGTAAGCATCAAACACTCTCTTACAAAAATCTCAAGCGAGTATTTATTATTTCGGTTGGGATTTATGCGAGATGTTTGCTTGACGATCTGATGTTATAAAGTTCTCTAATACGATTACATACCTCGAATTTTTCGTGTTATTCGATGCAAATATATTATAATGCTTTATAGGATAAAACCATCGAACAAACATCTCCCATGTAATCCAACGTAAGCCACTATTCACGAGACCTCTCATCGCTTCACAAGCAATTGTTATTATCCACCATAACTAGGTAGTATCACGCAAACATCTGATGAAACTTGGCCGTGTGCGGAGTGCAGAGTCGATTTTCAACTTATTTCCCGCATTAATTGGTTTATGGATCAGCCGGGTGGAGCGTGTAGCACGTGCCTGAGCAGCGAGTTGGTAGGGGATGGTTCGTGATCGACGAAGGCAATGAACGAACAGCGGGGTGAGGCGAAACAGAAAGAAAGCGCGTTCAAGCAAAACAAGAAACACGCGGGCGACAAGAGAGAACGATGAAGGAGCGCGTGCACTGGAATGGGGCAAAAGGGCGAGGTAAGGAACGAGCAGAGAGAGAGAGAGAGCGAAAGAGCGCGCGCGACCGAGAGGGCACGACGATCTAGAGTGGAGGAGCATGCGCGGGTGGGAGTGGCACCTTATTCGTCGTGCAGCTCCCGCCAAGGCTTTCTGTCAACTACGAACTCTCGGACGGAGAAGATACCCTGTCAACGTATCGCGACGTGTACGATCGACGCGAAAAGTTCTCTATACTCCTGCAGTTTTACAGTGAAACGTTTCGTTGACAACGTGACACTCGGACTAAATTCGACACCGTGTGCGATTGTGAACGTCGGTTTACGCTTCGTTTTGTATTCCGTGCGTCTAAACGTTGGGTAACATCCTTCAGTGAGACTCTGTTTACATTCCAAATCGTGCCCAAGTATCGACACAACTTGTTCAGGAGTGTATACAACGGATAGTGATAGAGGAATATAATTTAATCACGAAATACCTACACCTTATGAGGATTATATGGGTTCATGGAGGGCAAGTGATCGGATGCAGCAAGTGTGATTAGAGTGATACAGTGATACTGTTCGATCGTATCGATCGATAGGAAGAGAGATGGTGACAATTAACCATATCGCGAGGCAGTGTCACGTGGTGTGCGGCTAAGTGGCACGTGGTTGTGTCTCGTTTGAATGCGTTTTAGCGTTTGAAGCGTCTCTTAGTTTTCTGCAGCAGGTTACCAGAAGTCAACGCGGAAGCCGACTACTGCAGTACCGTAAACACATTATACAACAGAGTTGTACGTAAATCATTAGACGAAACAATCTCTTTCGTATTTTATTCCATTGGAACACCTAAATGTCGTTTAATTGGATGATTAACGAACTGAGAGGAATATAGTCGAATGGTATCGTCGGTGAAAAACATGTGTCTTTCAGGAAAATAGTGGATAATTAATCAAATTACTAATTAGTCGCTGACCAACGTGACAAATACGGGCGGCTGACGAACTGGTTGGTTCGGTGGATTTGCTGATTAAACTCGCCATCGGATGACCTGGTAGTGTTCGGATGAAAGGGCGGGCTAATGAGACCGGGGAGACGCCTCGAAAGCTTCTCGTAAGAACGCGGTAGATACCGGAAGGACGGACGGAAAGTATCGGCAAGATTGGCAATTTCCATCGAGAGTGGATAGAAAAAAGATGTGGGTCGCTTGAAGTATATGAGCAAGTGCAACCGGTTTCTCTTAGCTACTATCGAGCAACTAAGCGATCCGTGAGCTTCAGTAGTGCGTATGGTCAAGAGTCTGGGATAATAGTGTCGTGAGAATTTTAAGAAAATTAAATGTGTTTTATCGTGAGATTATAAAAAGTGATCAAAGGTGATTTAAACATAGTGCCCACAAAATGAATTGTTAAGAATATTTCAAGTTTGAAATGAATTTCCAATATAAGGATTAAATGTATGTAAATTTCTCGAAGTCGACTATCGCCTCGATTTATGGTGATCGAACTGATCTAGGTATCTATAAATTCTAATAGATTGGATTATTGGAAACGTTTGAAGCTTGTAACCTAACGTTACACGAAGAAAATATATGTACATCCGTTAAAGAGAAGCTATTTCCTCGATTTACGTTCCAGCGTGGAAATATAATTATAAAAGATGATCGACGTGATTTGTGTGTCTATAAATCGGATTATCGGAACTGAATAAATTGGATTCTTGTTGAAACATAAATCTCCTAAAAACCATCTATTTCCCCGACATACGTTCCACTATAAAAACATAATTATAAAAAGTGACAAAAGCGATTTAGGTATCTATAAATTTCATTAGATTGGATTACTCGATCTAATCGAGTCTGTGATCCAAAGATACACGAGAGAGATACGAATTGTCTTATGAAGGATTCATTTCCTCAATCTACATTACCCAGTTATAATTATAAAGTGTGATTAAAGTGATTCTATCTGTCTATAAATTCGTGCGTTAAACTGGATTAAAACGAAAGAAGAAGAAAACCTAAATCTCCAAAGAGTGACTTATATTGCTAATTTTTAAGCAAAGGATCAATCCAAAATAGAAGAATTCTGATAATAGCGATATTTCTGATCAAGCCCAAAAATCAAAGTTTCAATGTTCTGGAATCCGGAATAAAGAGCGGAGGAAACGTTCGAGACGGTATTACATCTCGCCACCTCGATCCAAACGATCCGAATGTCCCCGCCCATCGAACGTTTCGACGTTCGGTGTCGACCACGAATTGCTGGAAGAATTCGAAGGAGCCTTTGAAATTCTAGGACGAGATCGGAAAAGAGCAAAAGGATAAAAGGGAGGAGAGGAAGTGTAATCTAGTAAGGTGGAAACTCGCCAAGTGGTAAAGAAGCGCGAGCTGCCCTGGATCGAGGCTATCCAGGTGTCCCAATCGGTTGGATTAACAGTCGCAGGGTGCAAATTACAAGACGCGAGTGACTCCCTCGAGGGACGATCGGTCTGCGCGAAGACATTTCTCAGATGTCGAGCGAACGATGAAGCACTCGAGGCGAGCGAGTGGCTCGAGTGTCACTTCGATCGCGAGCGATTCGTGTTCCAGGTGCAAGGGGATGTGTCCGACGAAAATGCGACTCGTGCTACTGCTGCTCTGCTCTCTGTTCGGGACAGGTGAGAAAACGTCTCTACTTCTTTTTAAGAATTCGCTTAACACTTATGGGCAGAAGTTTGTAGAATTAATCGGAGTCGGAACTGGAGCTATAGAGTTAATTCCTATTTTGGGTGAAATTTCAGCTCGCCGCACATTTTTTCTTATTTTAGAAGTCATTAACAATTTAACGTATTATTATTACTAGATCGCGGATTTTTATTCATTTGTGGAAAATTTGAAGGCACAAAAATACACGGAATGCACGTAACGCGCAAAAATATATAAAATGTTTGAAATATATTATTCGTTACAATGTTTAGTACGTGAAAGAATTTACTTAGGTATCGCTCCTTAAATTACGTTTATAAACATATGAATCTGCGTAAATATTCGCCGTCTAATTATTACTGTCTAATAATAGAGAAGGAACGGAAGATTTATCACTTGCAGTTGATATAAATAGCATTGCAATGGTATTATTATGAGACGACAGTATTGAAATAAAGAAAATTAGAATCACGATTGTAAAATTTTTTTTCTATTCAGTCTATGATGTAGATTTTTAAATCTATTATAATATCTATAATATTGACTAATAGTAGTACGCGGATAATAGATTGTGTATCAATTAGATCAATTAGGTTATACCGGTATCGAAGCGAAATTTTAATTCTGATATTGACACTAAAACTGAAAAAAGCATGGACAAAATGATCAATTGAAGAGATTTTTGAAACAGATAATATTTTGTAAAATATTTGGTTAAAAGCTTGTTTTTCTCATTGTATTGTGTATTTTCTTGTATACCTTTCATTTTAATTTCACAATAAATTTAATTTCAATTTAATTTGGTTTGGTACAAATTTCATACTTTAGTCATGAGCAGTTCTAGTGTTAATTGTAAATTGAAAGATCGATGGAACGCGCGTATGATATTTCATTGTTTTGCTTTAGATATTGTGTTAATGCAGGAAATAGCTAAAGCAGTACACCACTATTCACAAGTCGCAGAACGTATACAATACTACGTTTACGATAGAGATAAATGGGAATGCTCTGGTTAGGAAATGAAGTACATACTTGTTAGCCGTGTGTTCGAATAACATTAGGAAACGTAAATTGTGTTTCTATTTTGCCGATTATTTTTTCGTTTTACGAATTTGCAAGCATTCGTGAATACGTATACACATTATTAACTTGTTTGAATATTTAAAATTATAAAGATTTCTATACTACAATTCAGTTTGTTCAAAATGACTGTGTCTTCTTTCTCCTGTATATTTATACATTCGGAATTTTTTTGAGTACTTACTTACGAGAATATTTGATACACGATATCCATCTATAATTTTCTCAAATGAAAGAAATTAAATCCAATTAAATCATAAATTAAAGATTGTTTCGAAATCAGCAAATTTTGAGAAAATTTTCGATGCAAGACTGGAATCTGGAAGCAGGTTTTTCATATTTTTCTGCGAACTAGGAAATTTCACAGCGATTGGGTACAAAATGATGTAGTTTAAATTCTTTCCTGTTTCTTGCTTTCCGTTGAATACAAAAGGCTGATGGGCTGGTAGAAATTCAGACGACAAATTCATCGAGGGCCATAAATTTCCGTTTCTTCTTAACGCTTTAATCTCTGATGCCCGGCAGGGAATTTAATCTTCGCCTAGGATAATTGAAACTTTTTCACGGGTTTTCGCCTGCTGTTTACCGGCTATCTGACCGGATAGCCGAACGGTTGGTAAATTGAATCGCGTTTTTCGTTCAGACTTTGGCTTTGAGACGCTTAATTGCTACGGCGCGATTCAACCAGCTCTCTGAAATATAGCCGACCGCTATATTCACCCGCGACGAAACATTCTTGATCCCTTGGCGCTTCTCCTGTTGGAGAATTCGTTTATTTTAGGGTGACTGGCAACCGAGGGGCGGAAGTTATTAACGAATGTAGACACGAGGATGATTCACGGAACAAGATTCTTCCATTTAGCCAGCCATCTGTTGGATTCTATAGAACGTAGTTTTGAAAGTAGTGTTGGGTCTGAAAATATGCGAAATGGATGATAGTTGAGCGTTCTTGGGTCTAGATGTTTAGGATATTGAACAGAATTTTTGCGGCACAGGTGTTAAGTTGGGAAATATCGAACTGATCAGAACCTTTAGAGTGAAGGTGTTAACTTTGTGAAATGTGAAAAATAACCGACAGCTGAGTGTTCTTAGATTCAGATATTGGGATTCGGGTTGGTATTATATTTATAACAATTTTTAGGGAAAATAATTTTAATTTTATTATTATAATTGCACTTTTCTCGAAAACAGAGCATGCTATGAAAAATTACATTTTTTATTTTCGATTTAATTTTGCACCTAGAATCGTTCGCCTGCTGTTTGTAATATGATTACCGAGACACCTTGTAAGTGAGTAATTCCAGCTGAACCATGGAAGAAAATCAATATCATTCCATCCGTAATATAAATATTCAGAAAACTCAATTATAAAATGGAACACTGTGCCTACTAGAATAAAAATCAAAAGATTAATAGGAAATAATGAGAAGTACTTTAATTTAATCCATGATTTCAAATTTTTATTTTATTTTCTGTCAATAATTCTATTATATCTTCGTTCGGAAAGTATATGGACGAATTGCAACGAAATATTATATTACAATACTGACGAAAAAATAGATTTTTTATTGATATAGTGTATCGTAACAGAAATTGACAGTTTTCAGTGTATTAACCACATGTTCATCAATTTCAACGTTTGTCGACATGTAACGTTAGAATTTAATTAAACATACGTCAAAGTGAAATTTTCACATCGGAATTGACACAATTTCTGTCATCTGGATGTTTACTGGGATAATATCGATCCTAAGAGCGTATTTGCGTTCAAATTCTAGAATATTTTATAGTGAATTATGTATTGAGATGAATGACACTCTATGTTTTTTTCACCATGTTTTATACGCTCGGCGAATCCGAAATTTTTTGTTATATACGTAGGTGGTTACGAGAATATTTCAAGTATTTTTATGAATTTCAAGTGTAAAATATACCTTATGAAAATGATGTTTATCGAGCATACCAATGGCTGCTACACAATGTCTAAACACTGACATACGTATTGGATTCCATAAAAAGCATGCATTCCATAAGCATCTGAGAAGAGATGTTGAAAAGAGACGATTAGTTCAATATACATTCAAATATTTCCTGACGTTTGTAATATCTATTCTTTGATATTCTGCGTTGTTACATGGAGAACAAATTATATTTACATTTGAAAAAATTAAAATCGACCCATTTAAAATTAAGTTGTCTTTATTAAATTTCAATTTCATACTTATGAAAATGCATGGTTCTGTTGTTAGAAACGTTAAATTCATAGCAATGCCCCCCTTAATTAAAATATCTCATTTAAAATATCTAATAAATTTAATTAAAAATATTATTGTTCCTTTCATCGTTTTATTATCTTAATAATGGCGTATACAGCTATACAGCTTATGCATTTATCGAAAATTGAAAATTATATAGAATGCACATATGAAAGATATATGAAATACCTGAAGTATTGTACAATACCAGTAATATTTGGTAATATTTTGTAAAATAATTTTCTATCGAGGTTCTATATTTTTAATTATGTTCTCAAAAACATGAATTTGCACAAAAATTTGAATACAGCTTAAAAAGTAAAAAAAAAAAAAAAAAAAATGGAAAATTTAAACTATTTCGACGGATTAAAAAAAATGTAAAGAAATTCTAAATAGAATATATTAATTAAGGAGCGCACTGTATTCGCCATCATTATATTTAATTCGTTGTCATTTTCAAGATGCAAAAACTAAATAACATGCGTGAAACGCAAAATTCACGCCAAATGCAGCGATTACAACGAACTTTTCTAATTCGAGCTATTCGACGCGAACGTTTTCAGACGCAATCGCCTTCTCTCAACTCGTACAAAAGAGCGAGTTGAAAATCGTGGGCGAGGCTTTAAAAGCATTCCGTGGACTAACCGCGGCACTTGTTAAATAATGAGTCCGGCAATCGTCGTTTATAACGTAACGTTTCAGCCGCGCGTTTCTGTAATTTTCATTCACGTCGGACGATAAATATGAACGGAAATATATTTACAGATGAATCGCGAGATGTTTCGACAAACGACTGGTGATAGCGAAAGAGCGTGGATTGGCAGGGCGACTGAAATCCCGTGTAATAAATATTTCAGCTAACCAAATATTTTAATATATTTCACCTACGCAATTCGTTGTTTGACGAAACGAGGCGTACCAGGTGCAATTTCGCCTTTTATTCGGACGATATTTGTTCCACGCGTTGTAAAACTCAACCGCATGATATTTTGATTGAAATCATAACTGGAAGTACGTATAGAAATTCCAAGCGAATCGCGTTAAGTTTGACAGGTAATTACATTTTGAAAAATATCTTCCTTTTCGTTAAGATTTTATTCTTGCATCGATCTATTTTGCCCATTAACAGCCACGTTAATTTACAGAAGGCTACAAATCAAATGAAGAATTCTAACATGTTTCGAGAACTTCAATAGACCTGATTTTGAATTTATAATCAGAATCACTTGTTTAGAATTTTCTTTGATTTGATACAATCTTCCAATAGACAATAGTAGTAGTACGGTGGAATTTACGATAATGACATCCACTGCAGCTCACATTGATCTTAAATTTTCAGAGGGAAATTCTTTCTAATTTCTTTATGCAAATAATACCTTCAAGTTCATCTTTGAATTTAAATTTAAATCTTTTTTTCAGCTAAATTTTAAGCTTTTATGGTCAAATATTTTTAACCTCGTTGCAAAGAAAGAGCTTTCTGTTTAATCTTGAGTTCTCAAGCTCAAAGGTTTGTTCAAGCTCTCCACGAATATGTGAATAGTCTTCAGTTTGAGTTGAAGCTTCCGAGTGTTCCTTTATTTCCTACTTAAATTTGTGCTTTAAATATTAAATATATTTGCTTAAGCTTAGACAACAGTGATTTTGAAATAATTGTATTTGTTCCCTTTTATTTATTCATAGTTTTTGTTATTTTTTTAAATTAATTTAACTATGACTTTTACATATGTTCGTGTATTTTAGAACGCAACACGTTTCGTCATTTGTCACGATCCATTGTTTACACCTAGTTACCTGTTATTTTTAACAGGAGTACCTGTTTGCTTTAGCCGTTGTTACATCTGAGTGTAACAAATCGCGCAAATTAGCATGATGTGCGTACCATGTTCTGAATTCTCTCATCATTTCCATTTATATTCATGAATTGTATCCTTAGAGTGGAATCTGTGTTCTTTCGTTCGTTGTTATAATATTTTTTACTTGCTTTTTATGGACTTAGAAATAATTCGAGAACTACAAAATTATGCAATCCAATTATAGAAATTTAAATTCTATTCGTAATTTTGCCAAGTTTAAATATTTCCTACGTTCAGTTTTTTCGAAAGATTTGTATATTTTCGCGAAATAATAATTTTATAGTGTTATCTTTCAGGACTTAAATTTCACAATATTTTTACACCATCCAAAAATTAATATCGATATTTATGTGAAATAGCAATTTTAACATTTCCTTGTATGATTGTTTCGCAAGTAACAGTAGAATACTTTCGTGAAATATGTACTAACTTCAATTAATTTCTTTTGACAATTAAGATTTTTCAGACATTATATCGTGCATATTTTTCTCTACTTATAAATGATACAAAAAATTACAAATATAATAACTTAACAATTCAGATCGAAGTTTAAATTAAGTGCAATTTCTTGCACTTATTCTGTTAAAGAGCCCAGATATTTCTCGATGTTAGCAAATATTAAAGTGAAATATGTTTCTACGCGCAAATCCTTTACAACTGTAAACTAATGATGGCAAATGGGAAATCGACTCGTGGCGTCGAAACATCGGAAACGTTGTTATACCGAGTCGCGCAGTGAACAAAGGGTACGTTGCGAATAAATTCGTGAAACACGATGCGGAAAAAAAAGAGGGAGAAAAAAACAAAGGACGAAATAAAGCGAAAGTAGCGCGCACTGTTGAAATGAAGGAGGGAAATCAATTTATAGAGGAGAATTTAATGTGTCGTCACAAGCAACGTTGGATCATGAAGTTGGCGAACAAGGTTTCGAACTCGTTATTGAACTCATTACTGACTTAATTAAGGAAGAAAAGTCCAGGTTAATTTTGAGCGTATTCCCGTTACGTAAAATTGGAAGGGAAAGTTGTACTCGACGTATCATTCGTATATCCCGTCTGGTTAAAATCGTATTTCATTAATTTTTCACATCAATGTGAATATTTTCTAATTTGAAATGTGACTAAATTATGGAAAATCGTTTGTGAATAGTATAAAAAATGAAATGCTTTATTCTACGTTAGGGGAAAGTATTTCCTTCCTCTTTTAATGTAAACAGCAAGTGTTTCCTCTCATTCGATAAGCTGTGTATATTAATCCCGTGTCTCTTGGACGGAAATTCAAATTTTATTCATGGACTACGTGATATATACAAACTTAGTTGTCAAAATATTCTCCTTTATTCAAGGAAGTCATCTGAAATTACATGAACATCGACAGTCTTCCAAAGCCGATGTAAAAGGATAAAATACTTAAATTTAAGGTAATCATCAGAAATGAGTAAATTTAAAGGGATCGAATTAACTTATCCGCTTAATATCGTATCTAATATCTAATATTATCCATTTCACTCTTGAAGATGCAGCAGATCCATGCGAAATACGTTTACATTGAAAATTTCACGCTTGAATGCGAATGAGCACGCGAATTCCTTTTGCCTCTACAAATCATTTATAGGTGCGTAACCTTTTCTATTGAGACAAAAATTGTAAAGAATTTTTGTTTCCATCGTTTGAAAGGAATTTCTCGAACGGAGGCAGAATTGGTCGTTCGCGCGATTCCTCGCCATCGGTAAAATGGGAACTGCTTAGCTAGCGTTTCCACAGGAGAAGTTAAATGACGTTGAGTTGAAAGCGTGAGGATTCTGATTTCCTCTTTGAAAATCTTGTTCGAATCTCGTTGGGACATAATTTGAAACATATATACATGTACTGCCACTTATGAGTATTCACACATTTCTAATGACCTGTGATAATAGTAAGCACGTGAATTGTAGCAAAATCTATAAACTGTAATAATTGAATCAATATGAATTAGTAACTAGAAGCAACACTTACTATCTTTTTATGGAATTAAAATATTTTATATGGACATTGGACAAATACATTTTACTACTTACGCTGTATATTATTACATACACTTCCAATTTATCCGTAAGTTTTTGTACTTCTGAATGGTAACGTACATGTAAAATTCTAATTCCACAAAATTCTTTATCCGCAGCAAATCGCGGACATTCTATGAAAACTATACATATAAAGTTTTGAAATGTGACTAGAAATACGTATCTCAATCGATCTAAGATTTGAACATTGAATTAATATATACACTTATCGTTACTTGAATTAAGGCAGATAGTTGTCCATTCGAAATTTAGAAAATGAATACTGACGAATCTGTCTCGCGAGTGCTTAGAAGTGCTCGTCATTAGTCACCTTGAATGCAAATCTGCTGAATGTAAATCAGGCAATATATCAAGTAGATAGGTGACCAGATTGATTTATCGGTCCTCTGTTATTGAGCTCCCTAAGGAGAGGAAGTAATAACGCCTTCTAGAGATATCATAGCTTCGACAACGTGTATCGATCGTATACGAGTTTGAGGATCTTATGATCGCTATAAATGCTTTTGTCGTTCACGATTCTTCTATGCTAGAAGATCTTTGACAATTAAATGTTGGATTGTAGATTGATTTTAACGATCATATTTGATAATAAAATTTGATAATACAAGAACGATCTGATCACGTGTATATCTATTTGATAAAACAATTTAAACAGCTCGATAATATTTATTGTTACAACATTAATTAGACCCTTGGTTCTTTTTACAAAACCTCAGCATTATTGTCTGAACTGATTTGTTGCCACCAAATGTATTAAAACAATTTTCCTTACATGATATTCAAATAAAATTAATTTTTCATTTCGAACGAGTCACAGTAGTAACTAATCAAATATGGCTAGCAATCGGTGTTAAAGGAACAGAAGAAGGAAACGTAACTGGCTTTGAAAATTCTATTTTATTTACTCTACATATTATACGTATGGTATGTAACCCCGCAACAGATAAATTCTCCTTATACGAGTATCTGCTCTTCAAACAGAATCAATTGCCCATCCTCAACCAGTAACAAAAGTAACTAATCAAACGCGACTAACTAACAACCTTAAAAAAACCTTAAAGTAACGAAAGGAGGAAACGTAACTGGCTTTGAGGATTCCAGGTGTTTTATTTACTTCATCCGCAATACGTATGCTATATCATTCCTACCTATCAATTTTCTTTATGTAAGATCTTCAAACAGAACTAATCTCCTATCCTCCATGCGGCAACAAATAATAACCAAAACAGGTGGAAACACCCACCTCAATACCGTGAGAAACGAACGACGCAGTCTTTGTAGAAGACTTCATTCTATTTACCCTATCCATATAATACACATACGATGTATAATTCGAAAACGACGACGTACGGAAACGATCTTGCTCCTGTGATCGGGAAATCGATGGCTCCTTAGGAGAGCAGTAGCGACTGGAATAAATCAGACTGCATCTGGTCGTAAACAGCCGCAGCGAAAGGAAGGATGGAACCGCGAAACGTTTTCATCGGTAGTGTGCCAGAGAATGGAGCGGCGAAGGGCGGAAAGGGGTGACGGCATGATGGAGGTTGTGCAGAAAGGGAAGAACCGGCTGAGAAACGGAAAAGAAGCTGCCTGCACACACAGAATGCTTCAGTGTGCACGCGAAGAAGGCCGGAGATTATGCAAACGGCAGCCAATTCGATTGAAGTGCACCGCAAATAACTGCAGTTTTAACCCATTCGACTAAATGCGTTCATGGTCCGCATAAGGGTTGCCGCCCATTAGAATATCCAGCGAGGGAATCAGCGTAGTCCCGAGGTCACGCGACTGAAGCGCAGCAGCTTGGCGTCGGCTCTTTCATTAAGTTTGCATTATCAGACCAACCCAATGATTTACGAATTACGGGCTTCTTTGAACATTGTCACCAGTGAGCTTTAATTCGTGCGTGATCTCCAGGGTACTGGATCGAACCGTCAATGTTTAGTATGCTTTTAAGTCCGCTTTCTGGTTTTCGAGTCTCTAGTTTAAGGAGTGATAGTGGGAATTGTTCCTAAATAAGTAATTGTGTGTGAATGAGATGAATGTGGGTCACTGGAAATGTTAAATATTAAAGATAGTAGAAGTATTTTAAGTATTTAATACGAGAGATCGAATATACGGAGACTTCACAGGGCATCATTTCTGTTTTTGGCTTTAGAGATGATGTTACAAATAGCCGATAAATAATGTCCGAGTAAGGTAAACGTAGATTATCGGAAATGTTAAGCATACCGGATATTTGAAGTTTTCCACGTCAATTCTCTCATCTCGTGCTGAAACGTTCGGTTCCCACAAAAACTGTAACCAACTAATTTCATCTTATCTGAAACAGAAAGTCTCGATCATGAGTAATCGTGCTCGTAACGAGTACGAGATAATTTTTCATGTCCGGATGCACCGCAAGAAAAATTGCAGCGGATTCTCTCTGAAATCGATCAGAGTAAGCTGACCGATGGATTCACGACGGAACGCGATCAATCACTTCGTACTGATCCGCCTGCGAGGTAAATGAGCTTCCCACTCTTTCCCATGATCAAGCAAGAAAATAAAGACCGAAGGACAAGCATGGAATCGTTCGACCTCTGACTAACGAACCTCCGATGAAATTGATTAAGATACGCTTGACCGTAGATTCGATCGACAATTTTGTCAAGACTTATGTGACTATTTCCAATGCAATGCTGCACTTATTTTGGTCTTTGTATTGTAATAAAATTTAAATAGTGTGAAATTATTACTAGACCGTGGATTTTTTATGCATTTATAGGAAATCTGAAGGTTCAACAACGCACAGAATACATATAATTTGTAAAAATACATAAAATGTCCAAAATATAGTACTTTCTGTGATATTTAGTAGATAAAACAATTTTCTACCTAGGTTACATTTCTTTAAGTATATTTATTAAGATATGACGATGAGAAATTAGGATGTAAGATTGTTTTGATACCTATACAAAATATAATTAACCTAAGTATAGTGAAAGCACAATTGAAAGAACAAAGTCGAGTTGACATCATTTTATTTGCAACTCTTTTCTATGAAATGTATGTTTTTGCTTAATATTCTTTCGTGCTATCTTCTTTTCCAACATTATTATTTTATAATTTTATAATGTATGAAGAAATTAAAGTACCTATCCGTAGCATTACGGTAGGTATGTATACAAATTTCCTTTATATGGAATCCTATCTATTCAGCCCTCCTCTCGCCCCCTAGAAATACAACTAGAAAAAACACACAGAAAGTAGTGCTCTCTACTCGTCGTTAAAGCACGTTTCGTTTCAAACATATCGCTTTTCGTTTCTCTCTGTTTTATTCCGAGATACTTTTTACTTATTCGTGAACGTCTAAAGCGGAAATGTAGAAAATACAGACCGTTTGTAGCGGTAATTCAGCGAAACAGAAGGCGTCCGAAAGATCGCGCGAAAACGTTGAAACGACATCGTTTCGTGCGTATTCATATCGAAATTACGTTTCCAGTCGTCTCGCGATCTGAATAGCACCGCCGCCAGTAGGGATATAAACAAATATCATTCGGGGAAAGTTGGTGAAAGAGAGCAGTATACAGACCGCAATATTTCGACCTTATATTGTGGACAATTTTCTGGCTTTTATCGTTTTCATAAGCACCATGGTTGGTTCACTCGACTCTAATCCCGCCTCTTTCTCTCATTTCCTACCTTTCATTGACGCTTTCGAAAAGTTGTTCAGAGCTGGATGATAAGCCTCTCTTTAACATCCGTCTGACTTTCATTTTATCCTTTAGACTGATTACATATTCCTTTTAAAGGCTAAAACCTCCTTTTCGAATACCATTCGACGATACTTTCCAATTGGAAGTTGTTAACGAAATCAAAACTTGACCGATCTTGTTTTTTTCTTTTTAGATATTGAAGGATTATACGATGTGATAAAAATAAATTAATATACGTAGTCATGTTTCATAATGAAAGCCAATGTCAAATTAAATAACGTTAGATAATAAATTGTAAAGACAAAAGATATGAAATCAGACATTTTGATCGATTTAATAGATCTAACGTTGGAAACAATTGGAATTTATTGAAAAAGAAAATTGAAGATATTAAAGCGTACATTTATTTCTAAATATATTGAACTAAAGTTCTTTTTTTGCAGAAATAAAACGAAACTTGATACAGGTCGTTTTTATCTTTCGACTTTTGCTCGAGATATTTGTCCTCCTTTTTAAAATTTGACAATTCAATATCATATAAATTTAGTTGATCTGTAGGATACGAGCTACATCGTTTTTATTCAGGGGGGAAAGCTATACGTGTATCTACATCTACTAAGAGATGTTTTATTAAAAGGTGTCAGTTCAAGTGAAAAGTTCTCTTTGCAGAGTTTAATAAAAACACGTAGCGAGTGCCAAGTTGTCGTCGAATAATCCGTGGACTTCTTATGAATTTCTCAGTTTGCTTGGAGAGAAGTTCAAAGTGCACCGTTGTTCAAAGACGCTTCGAGTCGAACTGTTCTGCCTCTGATTCTCCAAATTCTCTTCCGATGTCTGGATACGACAGAAAGTCCTCGAGGATCGTAGATCTACCAGAAATGTCGCATTGAATAATCTTTTGTCACTGTAAGAAGCTTTTTTCTTTTTCTCTTTTTTGAATCTACCATGATCTGCCATACGATGATCCAGATTACTAATGATTCTATTAGTATAAAAAAGAAATTTCTTTAATTCACCGACTATAAAGTATAAATTTGTCCATTTTTCTTTATCTTAAACAAAAACTTCGATATCGCGATACTTTCAACTTTCTTATCGGCTAATTATATATTCTACATTTTCTGCTCTTTGAATATCTTTATCAGAGCAAAAATTGATCCTTTCTCTCGCCAAAAAGGCTTTTCAATTGTACGACATTGTTAGTTTTCTTATCAGGTGGCAAAGTAGTATTACCACCATCAAGTGCTCATGAAAGAAAATCTCCCTCTTTCCTCTTCTTATGAACGTTCCTTTTCGAAACAATGTGAAAGATTGCTAATGAACGATAGAACTTTTTCTCTAGAGTACAAATTGATTCTTTTCTCTAGCCTACAAATTCCTCCTTGCAAAAAAGGCAGCTTTTAATTTCACAGTATTTTTAGCTTTTTTTACTAGGCAGTGGTATTTTCAGAATTAATTGGTTATAAAAGAAACCTTTTATCCATTGTTTTGTTACAATAGAAGATTATCGATGCTTCTAAAAGTTCCCTTATTAAGTAGAGCAAATATTTTCTTCATCCCTCGAGCTTCTTTACCGAAGCGCATCATCATCCTGTTTTCCTTAAATAACCGATATTTATATTGCATAACGTTTTTCATATTATCCGAAATCTTCTCACCGCAAAATTTCCGTGCTATTTTTTCACCAAAGTACAACTTTACTTTTCTTCTATCGGTCCGAAAATAAATAATATCTAAATTCTATGACGTTTCTCATATTTTCATAAAAATTTCCCTTTTCCTTTATCCTTGAATCCTCTTGACAACAAATCTTTCCGGATCTTCTCCTCGCTTCAAGGAAATAAAGTCTTACTATAAATCGATCCTCGCTTCACGGAAAAACAAGTTTATCCCATTCTCTCTCAATGAAAAAAAAGAACAGGAATATATTTCAGTTTCATGCCACATTCGAATTTTTTTATCACGAGATTACTCTCTACGTCTCTCAAACATTTTGCCGATTGCACTCTTCATCCCCTCCGCTGAAACCATCGCTTCTGTTACATCCATCGTCCGTATGTATTTAAAACTTGCGTCCTCGTAGAATTAACTTGCAGTCCCAGTGGAAATCCATCCTAGAGGCCGACTCTCGATCAGATACCTTCTAAACGCTACGCATTTCAATCGTACGCAACAAGCAAAAATCAACTAGGGAAAAAGACAGAAAAAAGTAAAAAGAAGCATCGAGGGATTACGCGCAGTGTATTAATCACGATGTAGAGAGGGTCAATATCGGGCGTCCTTTTATCGAGGATACTCTGGCGTTCGTAACGAGCGGATTCTCGACGAAGACGACTCGTCTCGGCCATTAAACGTAGCAGAGGAACTGGAATTGGCCCGCGTCCTTCGGATTACGGTTGAAGACGAGCGAGCAAACGCGTTTCCCGAACGTAAACGCCACTCGACCGCCTTATTGGCCGTGTTACCGAACCTCCTGGTTCACGTAAAGCGAACGTTATCTCGCGACGAATTTCGTACTTCTATCTACTCGACGAGTATCGAAAGCACCGATTATCGTCTGGTAGATTGCGCGCGCAAGAGGAAGTGTTTATACGGTACCAGTTCGTCCTCGAGATTTAACGGCCGAAAGATTATGCTGCAAAGGGGGCTGAGTTTAAGGATGAAATAGCAGAGGAATCGTCGAAATAGCTTTCTAGATACGAATGATATATTTAAGCTCGTTTCTGTATAGTACGATATTATAGTTGATTCTGTGTTTGAGTAGTGGGTAGAATGTTTGAATTTATCTTTCAGGGGGAAGGTACTGGTTTCTAGGCTGAGTGGAAGTGGAACGGTTGAATTTAGTTTCGGTGGAAGTAAGTGAGATGCTAGGGGATTTAGTTTTACTTGAGAAAATTAGCTAGATACGTTGTTCGTTGCCTGTATTTTAAATTGGAGGTTGTTTGGTGAAATTTCGTCCTTTGGGAGGTCAACTCCGGAAGTTTGTAAATGCTTCCCCCTGAGTTGCAGATAACAGTTTGTAAAATATAATTTAAAACATAAAATGTATGTATCGCTCTCTTAAATGGGAAACTGTTTCAGCTACTTCCGTCTTTCGAGGGATGGATTCTGAAAGTTCGAGATGCTTGACTAAAATGTAATAGCTTTGTAAAGAATTATACCAAATAAATTTGTATCTTTCTGACTGTGCTAGAAACTGTGTTTCCAATTTACAGTATCTCGAAACTTCATACAATTTCATTTTCTATTTTTGCATCTGTCGAACAGAAAGGAAACAAAAGGACGCATATTCTTTAACATATTGAAATATGTGTTGCTCTTTGAAGTCAATCCGTCTGTTGACACCTACACTAGCAATTTCCAGGAATCGTGTAATTTTCGGCCCATTACATCTCCGCGAGCCCCTTTTATTCCATTAAATGAATAAAAAGTCCATTTGACGTTGAAAATGGACGTACACACCTGCAAATCTCTTTTCCGCTACATTGTACGATTCTCGTGAAACAGAAATGAAATTTCTCTCAAATTACGTTAATGACACGCAGTAGAACGTTTGGTGCAATCAAAGTAAGCTTCAAAATGGTGGAATCGGCGTTTTCCTTTTTAACTCGAAAACAAATAATGAAAGCTTCTACGGAATTTTCACCTTAATAGCACATTTTTCGAATTCTGAGGAGATGAAAGAGTGTCGCGAGTCTTACAGTACCGCAAAGAATGATTTACGACGAGCGTGAAACCTTTAACGAAACGTTGACGTGAGTTGAAGGATGTTACTACGAAGACTCTGGTTGTGACGCCATGAAATTTCAAAACAGACGACGCTACGCTTCTGTATCTTCTGCTTTATGTACGACTCTGCTTCTTCTGCGAAACTCTTGTAAAAATACACGTCGCGCAGCTACGCTTCAGAGGCGAATAAGAGTAAATTTTTGCGCTCGCGGCATATAGCGAAAATAGAGGGCCTCCTCGTGAATTCTACAATTCGAGGAATAGTGACATTCTTGTTCCGTGCAATGTTTGCTTTAATTCAGGAGAGAGCCCGGAAAATTTTCAGTAACCATTCTTCGAGGGTTTTGAAGTTGCTCTCGTTTCGTTCTACTCATCTCTTCCTCTTTTGACTTTAAACAAGTTTTTTTTTGTGACTTTTTGCTGCTGCAATTCCTATGAGATGTTCGTGTAGAAAGTATAGATCCGTGAAGCGAATCAAAAGTAATTTCAGTTTGAATTAGTTACAAGAAGCTCAAGATCTTTTATCTTTACGATTCTTTTTTGAAGCTTTTTTATAGTTCGTGACCTCGGAAGATTAATTATTATTATGTCTTCGCGTGCTCGATGAAGCTTATCGTTGTTTTACAATTATCCTCGGTAATATTAAACAGTGTTTATTATTAACGACGGTTCTTTGTTCTTCCTCTAGTGAGTTACAGCACCTTTCTCATATCATATCGTCCTCCCTTTCTCTTATTCCAAATATTTACCGCATACTTTCCTTTCACAATAGAGAGTCAACAAATCTTTCGATCACTTTCTTTCGTTTCATCTAAATATAAACTCTCTTTACTACAATAACATCCGCGAAGACTCATCTTCCATTGCTCCAACCTTATAAATAGGTCAGCATGATTCCCTTTTCGCTTCAAATCCCACTAAAGCCGATTAACCTTTTCGATTATCAAACATCTTGCTCTATTTCTAGCCGCGAATTTTCCATGTTCCGAAACGACTGCGAATTGTATCGACAACGAGGACGTTTGACGCGCTCAGCCACCGCTAACGGACTTTATAAATCAGTTAGCAACGCCTAATACAACCTTGCTCGTACGAGAATCTCGAAAGTTTCGAACCTGTCTCTGTCAGTTAGTCGTCGGGTGTCTTCTGCGCAGCGATTAAAGTTATCTGTCCGCCACAGCTCGGCGGCTGTAATCGCTCGTACAAATAAGCGAAATAGTTTATGTCGCGTCCCCACCGGGAGGAAAACGAATTCCCTTACGCTTGGTTAATGGATTAACGCAGGAATTATTCTTTCTGTTCACCATCGTCCCATAGTCGTAGTCGTGGAACGTAAAACGAATGCAAGGAATGCCAACAGAGGGGTGGATAGGAGCTGACACTATAAACTGTCACGGTTTATGAGCGGTAAAAAATTGCGAGGCGAATTTGAATGTACGCCAGGTTGGACCAGCTTTAATTACACGGAACGCGGTGGGAGATCAAGGATTAACGCGATGAACTAGGTTAGGTGTTTTCTTGGGACGCTAATGTTACATTAACTTCCGGGCATGTTGGAGAATAAAGACGTTACGGATATGGATGTTTTCGATTAGAATCGGTAGACAGGAAGTCTTACGTAGCTAGGACAAGTTATAGCTCTGAAACTATAGGAGGTAGAAAAATATTTAACTTTAAAATATCATGAAATTCTTTGAAAAAAAGTAACGAATGGATACGATTAAGTACTTGTATAATAGATATAGTATACGTACAGAAGAGATGGCTGTTATATGGTCAGATGCCGAATAATGGTTGGTATAAAAGTTACTAATACTCACAGGTAAATACCAATATTAAAGTTTCCTTTCACCGTTCTCGTAAATATTTTTCTTCAAATTTGAGGTTTTAATTTTTGAATTTGCAATATGTATCGAGTTCCGTCAATATTGACAGTAAATTTGCATTCGTAAATTCACATTTAAAGTTGGAAGCAAAACATTAATATGGAGTTTTTGTTACATAGTAATTATTTGTTAGCTGTGATATGTATATTTAATGAAAATTTGATTATTCCTTCGGCAGAGATTCCTTGATGAAGTAGATTCCTTTCATGCGTGTAATTTTATCATTTAAACGTGAAAGTGTGTATATGCCTGTGTATGTTAAGAAATCGAGGATGAATTTGTAACAAACATTTACGCGTTAATTATTACGTATTTGATCTACTATTTGATGCGTTCCGTTGAAATAATAAAACATGTTTCAACGGAAAATTATATATTCCTGTTATTTTTTAAATTAGATATATTTTCGCGAATAAATATTTATTTATTTACTGCACAATCGGTTCTTCAAGTATCATGAGAGCAAGAAAATGTTTTTAAGCTTGTTGCACTGTTTTTAATTTGATGATTCTTTTTAAGATTACTTTTCTAGGTCAGAATTTTAGGTGGCAAAGTTTAGCGAATAGATTTTCCCTGTTTGTGATTTTTTTTAATTGGAATATCACTTACACCAGATGGTGTAACTTGAACTTTTGTAACTCTAAGCTTTATTGGAGTATCGCTTATACACCAGGTGGCGTAGCTTTAAGTTTAGGTGATAGGAATTTGGAAGGACGTTTATAACAAATTGACTAAGCAGTGTGCAAGTCAGGGGTGGAAGAACGACGATGATGTATCTATGTCAGGATAATAAAGTGGAATGATTGAGAAGGGAGTCAGTTGATAGAGAAACTGAAAGACTACTAGACGGTAAAAGAATTTTTAATTGTGAAATTTCAAACAATCAAACAGTATAAAGCAAAATTATAAAAGAAGCCTAGCACTTGGGATTCATATATTTTTCTAAAATAATAAACCTAAAGTTGTGGGCTTGCAAATTGTAAAAAGTTAATCAATAAAACTTCCTTCATGGTCAAGTATGACAAGTACGATTAATCATATTAATAACAACACTGCAATTAAGAATTTACAATTACAATCTCATAGAAATAACAGAAGTCGCGAACTAATAATTAGGTGAAGTTTCGATTTAACGACAAAGAATCTTCCTGCGCAGCCAAGTTTGCATATCTATTTTACCAAGCGACCTCCCAAGGCAGCTATGCTTCAAAATATCTGTAACAACATCCGGGAACCTTCAAACAATCGATACCTTCGTAATTATCGCGAGTAACATCTCTAATTAAGACTTTAAAATTAATAAAGGAAGGGAATTTCTGGTTTAACAATTATCAAAGCTTTGATTCATCAAGAAAGAATCTTTTTCTTCCTAGTTTTACTAAACAATCCTACAAAACAGCCACATTTTGCGATACCCTGTGACTACAGAACTAAAAACTACAATTACTAGCGAAAAACAAAGTTTTAACTTAATAATTGCGAAGCTTTCTCCATTTTCGAATATTAGTTAAACTTTTCCCACGATCAAATATAAATTAGAAGCGTGCAGCTCTTCTTTCGAGCGGATTCAGAAGTGAGATTACTGTTCTGATTTTAACTAGAAATTTTTGAATATTTTTGTGGACTCTTCAGCGTGTAACAAGATTATTAATTTCCCCTAATAATCCTACAAAAGATCCATGCTTCGCGATATCGGCAACAATATCCGGAAAACTTCAAATAATCAGTCTTCATTGATATCCTCGCATCTAATCCCTTTAGCTCGATAAATCTCACCTCCGATTTAGGTGTCTTCCCGGAGAAAGGTAACGAAAGCAGCCAGAAGCAATCAGACGGAGCACACGTAGTTGGCCTGGTAATCCTCGCGTCGTCAAACTCTAATCCGGCGAAAGAAGTTTTGCCAAACAATCCCCGCTTTTTTCTCAGGCGTCTTCGCCAACAATACGTGCCGCCTCACAACTCGCAACGATTCGCTCCTTTCGGTCGTGATTCGACCGTGTTTCCGTGTAGACGCTTCCGGTTAGGATATTATTGTTCCTAGAAATTTGTACAGTAAAGAACGAAATCCAACAGATAAGGTATCTTTGTCACGTGCTCTAGAGTTTTGAGGCTAGGTTGCATTCGCTAATTCGACTCGGTGGATGCCGTTTTATGTTCCAAAAAATCTTGTTGCGAAATTTCACGAAAGCGATAGTTTGTTATTAAAAGAATATTAATACCAAACGCTTTCTTTTATTCTTTGGTAGGAGAGATTATAGAATTTGCTTTTTTCCATATTCCTGTTAAGTACCTTCTTTTTGTAACTGTTTTTTAATCTACTATTATTTTATGAATTGCGCGATGTAATCACTATTTATTATTGTAATCTGGTAAATTATGGACAAAACAAAAAATGACATTCCTTTTCCTTTAGCTTTCTCAAAAGCTTGTGAATTATTATATTTGTTAATAAAAAACTTCTGATAACTTACATAGCCTTTAAGTGTTAAATTCTCCATAAATGTATAAAAATTCGCGATCTAACGACGTTCGTATCTAATCATTACCGATATCCATTCTCCATCCTCTATCTTCCAGAAATCATAACATTGCCTAGACATGAAGCGAAACCGAGCCACAGAAACGAGCTTAATTATGCGAGTCTCTTTAAATCTGATTAGCTGGAAGCAATTTGCGCTGCCGGTTAGTTCGCAAAGGTTCACGGTCCGAATGATTTCCGGATGTAATAATACCGTGGTAACGAACGTATGCGCGCGCGGAATACCGTTGTAATCAAAAAGAGAGAGGCGAACAGAAACTCAGACAGAGGAACAAAGATGGAAATTGTCGACAGGAAACACGAGTAACTCAGAGGAACACCGAGACGAAGAGAGTCCTTGCGTCTACTTGGGTCGCATCATTTTCATACGTAAACATGTACGAATAAAGAGAAAACGGGCGGGGCTGGGATACGGCAATAAGACGAATGGTTGCTGCTGTTATCCCGGGGCGGTTTCGCCGACCTAGCGGATTTCTACTCTGTTTGAATTACCACAAAGATAATGCCACTGTCTGCTGGAAAATTCAATTTCACGCGGGCTATTAATTCGAAGGAGTCAAGGTGTTCGTCTCGTTGATTCTTAACTTAAAATTCTAGACTCGCTTATTCGATACAGATAATTTTTATACTATTGTTGTAGATTTCTATCGTTTTAAGGATAGTTGGAGAGCTGATGGAGAGTTGCTGGCGATGAAGGAATTTAGACGAAACTTTAATGGTAGATAGAGGTAGAATGAATTTATTTGGTGATTTGGGGAAATGAAGCGTAAAGTTTTGAAATAGTCTAGTGATTCCTGGCTGTTCTACTGTTTCAGCTTTTGTTCGAACTTTGGTGATACAGTAAGGATTCATAGTGTCTGCAATTTTAAACAACTGATTTGATTAATTTACTTTATCTTAATAATAAACTACCCAAAATTTCCACCAAATCAAAGGGTGATCTAGTTTTTAAAACTCTTCTATAGTATCACAGTAAGAAATCTGTAAATTTCATAATAAAATTCATTTTTTTCATCCAAAGTCCTCTGTTCAAATTTCAATTTCTTATCTGCAAAGCATCATTATACATCACCGAAAACCTTCTCGAACAAATCAATGACAAGAATTCCTTAAAGATTGTTCTCGGTTCTAGTTGAAATTGTTCGTGGACCGAAAGCATCTGTAACATCCTGAGAGCCTCTCCTGAGACACTCTCAGGGGTTGCCATTACGGCAGCGTTTTCACCGAAGACTGTGCGATTAAAACGTTGCCGTCGTCGTAACGAAACAGTCCGGCAATTTCATTTGCCAGTAATTTCGAAATGCTATTTCTTCGCTGCCTTGGGCGCTGTCTTCGCAAAACGCTCGAAGATCAAAGAAACGCTGTTAACTCGCTCCGAGGAAACGGGACTAGGCAGAGTAGTACAAGATAAATGGAACTTTTATGATGATTATTTGAACGTTCTCGAGTCTCGTATTCAACCTGATATTTTAGCAATCGATAAGTACAGTTATTTTTTAATTAGTGAGTCCTGATGCAGTGCTCCGATGCCTCTGATAAGATGGAAACGTAAATTCTCTAGGGTGGATTTTCACTGTATGTTATATAAGCTGGCTTTAACTCCGGTATTCTTTTGTGGAGGGTGCTTTTTTGTGAATGATAAAGTTGAAAAGGTATAATTGTTCCTTTGAAGGGAATTACGAGATTTAGATGTAAGATTAGGTACTGCTATTAAGCTTGGGATTTTTATTAGGAATTTTCAAGCATTCAAAGAAGGATATTTTTACAGGCTCTTTAGCGCGGGAGGTTGTTGAATCTTTTTTTTTCTTCTTTTTTCTTTATAGAGTTAAGAATTAAGTTTGCTAACCATAAATAAGTATCTTTCTTGTTATTTTGCAGATGATGGTATAAACTGGTATAAAGGGTAGAAACTGGTATAAACTCTTTCTGATAGGAACGTTTAAAGTTTAATGGAAAATTTAATGAGCCTCTAAAAACATATTATGTACGAAATTACTTCACTACCGATATTAAGTCTCATTATAACAACATAGAACTTCCGTCTTAATTACTTCACACAATCAATTTACATATAGTTGGTACACTTAATAAACAAACTATAATTAAAATTACATATTTTTATTTCGGACAAATCTTTGAAAATTATTTTACTTGAGCCAATTTCAATTCTCGAAAATACATGTAATATGTACAATATAATGCACAAATTCCAACTCGTGAAATACTTGTAAAATGATTATTTAAATAAATGATATACCTCTCTCTTTGGATAGATTTTATTTTGAAATAATTATCTGTTGGCTTATTTGAACGAGCAAATGATATTTTTTTCGATTTATTTCATTTGTAGCGGCACATGAGCGTAGAATGGTCAACGGAAAATTCGAATCAGGAAGAGACCCATATTATTATGCCTTTGTATACTAACGATTGTTTTGGTTTACAAAGTCTAGAGGCAAACGAATTCGGGACAGATTGTTATTGCCGTTTCTTGTAATCTTCAGCCGGAGTTACATAAGAAGGTTGGGACAGAGTATTGTTATTCTTTCTTCGATCGGCATAATAGCATTGAGCGAGCGTCGATTATAACTGGAATACGCTATCTCTTGTACTTATACTGATTTTAATACATCGGACTATTACGAATTCATTCACTCGTTTCTTTATAAAACAAACCTACACGTTTAATCCACCTCACATTATTTACTTGTAGTTTTGTACTTTAGCATTAGAAGTTTCCTAAAATAATCTCAAATTCTATAATGTCAATATTATCAAGCGCATTAGAAATACCAAATTTACCGCAGTATACAGAAACTCTGACACGTATTATTCAAAAGTAATAGAAATTTCAGAATAATTTGGTTATATTGATTATGATACAAACGTATGAAAAATATAATATCTAAAATTCAAATTATTATTTAAATTTAAAATAAAAAATTATTTATTTGATGTAAACAAAAACAATTGGTCTACGTTAATTCTAGAATAATATGATAAAGTAGTTTCAACGATTCACATATTAAATTATTATTTCGTGTCTCTATTTCAAATAAAATTTCAAACTTACATTCATTCATGAAAATAAAATATTTTTGTTTGGTCGAAAGCTTTTGCACCGTACATACATACATACTTTGACAATCACACCATCCGTATTATACGATTCCATTAAAACTAACGATGTTTGAAATTGACTCAATTATAATATAATTCCTCGTCTAAATCACAATCACAATTACATTCCAAATCAAACGAGGAAGGTTTCGGTCTACGAACGAGCTCCTCGGTTCCTTTTATTCCGTTCCGGCTCGACCTATGTCGTTAGCCTGAGGTAAGTCAATTATCTACTATACTTCCAACTTGGTAAGTTGATTATACACCACCAAATTAGTAAGTGGATTAGCCATTATCACCAAAATGCAGAAATTATAAGATGTAACAAAATTACACTTTAAAACGATTTGTTTCAAATAACGATATATCAGAGATATTCTGTTTCTTAGCAATGACGGTATATGATTCGCCATCTCGACACACCGCCGCTCAAAAGTTTGACAATGGTTTGTATTTTTTATATTCGTTTCAAAACTGTGACGAAAGTTAAGTTTGTGTCAATTAATTGGAAAACATTGATTATCTCGTCAGTATACGAAAAGTACAGCAAATTTTTTAAGTCTGTTCAGGTCACCGTGTTGTGTATAAAACAAAAAGGCGAATCTTTATCTTTCTTTGTTTTTCTCGCATATTTGTCATTTACAAAGCAAATTAAAAGCTATATATAATGAAGTGAATACTACGTAATGTCGCAGAATTGGAAACAGAGGAATTAATGAACTTCTGGTGCGGACACGCGTTGTATAATTTGTGACGTTTTAACAATGTTATTAAAAATCCACCACGATAAGCATTGAATCGAGATTTAAAATCCGTGAAATCCCCAATGATTTATGTATGAGAGTGTACAGGGTCGCATACTACGCTTGTCACGATACTCGGATTTGATTCGATACGCGCGCACAATGCATTTCCACCCTACTATCGGTCTCTTTCGTTTGCGTGTAACCTGCACAAAACATGTGGCATTAACTTGGTCGGACGGCACAGTGACCCTTGGACAATTAACAATGAGACTCGCATAATAGCGGCGCATAAGCCGATTGCGAAATTATCGTCGCGCTGTCGCACGCGCCTCGAAATCGCGCAGCGTGTCGCGCTCGTTCCACGCGTGACTAATCGTGAATGATTCTGACACAGTTTTGCCAGTTGCGGATCTGTTTTCGACTGACAGTCAATTGAAAGCTGTATCGTGAATGTTTTATTTCCGAGTAGAATTTGACTTTTATGAAATTTTAATAACGTTATATATCCACTGATTCGTTTATGGATCAGTTGTGTTGCAAATTAAAAATCGGATACTTTATTTACGTAACAAATATTAGTATTTTTCTTCCTTTTATTCGTTACTTTTTCGATAAGCTTCAGGATATGCGAAGTATATTCTTTTCTGAAAATTTTGTTTAATTATAATTATACAGTGATTTGCTTGGCGATACGCGTGTGTAGCTCCTCCGGGTGAATACTTGAAAATGTATCATAGACACTACTAAATGTCTCTCGCCTAAAATCTCAATTTCTAATGCTTCAACTCTAAATCCTTCCACTTCCAAATACCTCAATTTGAAAATGTTCCAATTCCAAATATGTTAATTTAAAGATCGCTAAATTGTAAATATCTTCTAATACCCTGCAATAGCCTCGCGCCATTCCGATAATATTCGTTGCTAAACCGGTCTGAATAGAATCGAAACCAAGTCCCGGTCTTAGCGGTGGTAAGGAGAGTCGTCTTTGATCAGCGACCAACTCGAAAGCGCTGCTGCGTGCGTCTTAAACACAGAAAGCCAACACGGTGGAAGCAGCGCGTTTCAAGGGATGCTCGAAGAGGTTTTGCTCCAAAGTCAGACGCAAGGAAATATGTAATTATGGTTGCACGGTGTTCGCATGCATTTGTAACTGTTGTCCGTAGGAGAGCTTAAGGGACGAGAAGGGGCAAAAGCGGTGGAAGTTCTGTCTTTTGGGGGTTACCATTGAACCGCTTTCTGTCGGTTGTTGCGTTCCTAAATAACTGTTTACTTTGCCTGCTCCTCTGCGCAGGCAACAGTAATACCTCTCGCAGTGACATTGGAGAACGAGATTTACGTCTGTTTCGTGTCACGCGTGCTTTTCCCTGTCATCGTTACCCATTTTCTCTCTCTCTCTCTCCCTCCCTCTCTTTCTGTTTTTTTTATATTTTTCGTCTGTTTCAAATGATTCACTGTCGAAGTGGGATCAGTCCACAGCAAATCTAACAGAGTTCCTGGCTTATCTGGCACTCGTGATTTTTATATCCACTCCCATTCCTGTCACTTCCTGTATGTTTCGTTTCTCCCTATTTTTTTGGCTTTGATTTTAGTTGTTTTTTTTTGTGATTTTGCTTCCCCTTTTTTTAGTTTCGGTTAAATTATATTTGTACGTTTACGCGTGTGTATTGAAATTATGTTTTGGAAGGCGTTTTGGAGAAAAATTCGCAATGATGATTAACGAGTGCGGCTTCGTGGCGCAGCGTTTATCTCTTTTCCGATAGTCTGATATCCCGGAGCCAGGGAAAAAGGTTACTTTCTTTGTGACCTGACGGTGGTTAAATACAAACTGTCGTTAAGACGTTGTTTTACGGAGACGCGTCGTCGTAATTTTGGTTTTATGTATCGAGAATGAAACGTTATAGTACTATTAACGGTTAATGTGAATTTAATAACACTGGCCTTCCATCTCTTTATCTTGATTTTAATTTTTTCGAAGTCCTTAGGTTGCATACTACACAAATTTTCTTCCTAAACGCAATAGAACTTGAGAAATTTCGAAATTCTAGGTAGAATACATACTCTTGTTCGTTAACATTACAACACTCACAGGAAATAAGATAAGCTCGAGAAATCATTGGAAATTATTAAGATTTTTATCATTATTATTTTATTTTAGACTGCGGGTTATAGAAAATCTAAATATTATGTGTTATAGCAAGAATCCGTAAATGATAGTTTCCCTTTTGAATCACTGTTTTAATTCCACGCGTGAAACTTAAATCTTGCGGGCTTCATTGATTTTCCCGATAAATTTATCCAAAATTCTCTCAATGAAGTTTAGATCAAAGGGTTGTAAGCATTTATATATAATCCTCAACGTATTATTCGTCGTGGTTCTAAAAATGGCTTATCCAAATCTTCGTAGCCTGCGTAGCCTGGATCTATATTTTGCATGAACGCATAATTCTGATTGATTAATCATTTTCCCGAGAATCTACGACTATTGTTACGTTTTTGACGAGACAGCAAGTGTCTTTCAATATTTTTGAACGTTCCCCGTAAACACCCGTAAATATCAAAGCCAATCAATACGATCGCACGAGAAATTCCCGAAATTCTCGGTAAACCAAACTGGTGGAAGCACATCGCCACGGTAATAGAATCCTCATAAGAGGACATCAGAGACGCCTGGCGAAGTATCACAGGAAACACAGCGATGGAATATTCCGAGTGGCACAAAAGCAGAACGAGTAATCCGAGTTGCCTGATATCTCCGCGTTGCAGGAGACATTTGCGAAGAAGGAGTGCCCTGCAAACCTCATCCTTTTCGGATCCGTTTGAATATTTCAACAGCGCGGGTGTCAGATCAAAAGGTACACCGAGACACGAATTTCTACGATCTTCACAACAACCCAGTAGTATTACTCTTTTTTCCACTCCACGCAACGTCGAGCCACGAATTTCAAGAAACCACGATGTCACCCGAAAATTCAAAGGATTCAAACTTATTCGCCCTCTTCAACCGTAGGCTTGAGTATTAAATTAAAATTATCCAGAAAGGCTCCTTTGGTAATCCCACGGAGAGAAGGATAATTAAACCGGAAATCGAGGATTATCCTCAACGAGGCTTTCGTTTGTCGAAGTTTCTGACTTTCTAATTGATTCGATGAGATATCTTGAGTTCTCGGTTAAAAGGGATGGAACGCCAATTTGCAAGATATTGTAGGAGTTGCATGCATATTAGGTTGATCGAAAGTTTATCGTTAGGTTTTAATTATGTCTTTCTAAGTAATTTACCTTGAAATTTCCGAAAATCGCGCGCGCCATCGAAATACGTATACGTATATGTAATTACATGAACATAATTATTCTAAATAATTTTCATTTGTACTTTTACCTTGCTTTTTAAAGATTTTTTAAGGGCAGATTCGTAGTTGAGTAAAAACTGACTTACGCACGCATTTTTCATCTGCATCTTTCTTCCTTTTTTCTAGACTTCTTTCACACTTGATTCAAGCAGACTCTGCAGATATTCCTACAGGAATTCATTCAGTCACGTCCGCTGAAAATCTTGGGTGACCATGCATTTTGCTTTTACACCTCCAATCTGCAATATACAGTCCACTCCTAACAGTGGAAACTTTGTTACTCGCTTCAACGCATTCGCACGAGATACCTGTCCTTATAATATTTATAATATCTTTCAGCAGGTTTCTAATCTTAAGAATATAAAGGTTAATATTTGGAAGAGAAGGCACGTTTAATATTTTTACCCCCTTCTAGAAGCTTTTACAATCTTCGATTTTTAAGGGATTACCGTTAGTTAAAATAAGTCTGTTAAAACTAAAACAATGAAGAAAAAAGTTTCCATAATCTCGTCTATAAATTATAAGGTACTTAGAAACTTTAAACACGATATTTATAGAAGCAGGCTTATCAAAATTTAAAATACAACATAACAAATATCAACTTCATTGTATAATTAAAATATTTATCTTTATCGTCTACTTAAATATTCTAGTTATAGGTACCCGATAAATCATGCATACTTAACATACTTAAAAAGGTCTCAGTAAACCTTCTTATGTTGTTAAGGATACAAATCTATTTTAAGCAGTTCCTTCGCCCTTCGAATTCGAAATTAGATTCTTCTCAAATAACGGAGCATTAAAATTCAAATAACATCAACCACTTCATTAACATCAAAAATTAATTCCGCTGGAAGAATCTCCTTCAGCAGTTTCGAACCGAAGAAAGCCAACTAGACAGACCTTCGGTTCTTCTTCCTGAATTTCTACTTGCCCAATTTAAGAACGCAATATGACGGCATCCAATTTCAGTCTGTAAAAGATCTTTCTTATGCATACTAATTTCTCTAGGATATTCATCACGAAGAATTCTTACTGCTTTCTCGTTTTCGCGAAAACGATGATCCGACGTGTTGAAAGGATTAAATTTAAAGTTGCAAATGTTTATCTAGATTAAGGAGCGAGGCTGAATGCTGAGGCGCGTCAGCTAATCCCTCAAACAGAAAACCGGGATCCGGACCTCGAATATAACCGGCAAAGTTGACCGGCTAACTTCATTATCTGTTTAGAAAGTTCGTTTATTTTTGGTAAATGAGCTGTATTTCACGTGGTATCTCGTGTTAGCGCCCGGAATACCAACGCGAAAACTCTCCACCTCGTAATTTATTCACGTTCACGCGCGAATGCGCAAACATTGCTATGGCTGCCCGAGAATCGCGAATTCGAGCGATATTTTCTTCGTTTTTTGGCACCCTTCCATACGCATCACTAGATATGCTTTGCATGTTATATTAGAATGAATGGAATTAGAAAAAAATTAATTTTCCAAAACGTATATGTATGTGTATGTATACGTGGGAGTTTTCGCAGAATCTGTTTATTCTACATTTGCGGGCAGAAATTAGAAAATGAAGGGGAAAAATGTATTTTTGTCCGCTTACTGGTGAAATCTTATTGAGATTATTATTTCGAATGTATGCCAGGAATTGTTGCGGATCTTTGATTAATTTCTGTTTTATTCTGTATTGCAGAGAATCTTTTTAAAAAATATTTCTATCGAAGCTCATTCTCGAGAAACATACGAAATTTCTCAGCAGAATTTTTTAATCAGATGTGAATAGAAACTGGGCAATAAGTAAAATGGGAAAATATTTTGAGATGCGGAATACAATCTTCTAACAGAACCATTTTCCCTGCATAGATTCCACTTCGATATATGATTAAAATCGGCACGTGAGTAAGTAAGAATTGCAAAATAAGAAACGGAGGATTCTCTGAATAAGTTGAAAATAAAAATTCCTCTAAATACAAATAAAAATCCTCGAACAAGAATATCAATTGATTTCGCTGAAAAGAAGTTAGTTCGTTCTACGTATTTTGATAAACGTAAACGGCTTATTATCATCTTCTTCCGATCTAAGTAGAAAGACTCCTCTATCCGATAACGATCTTCTTTTCCGCCATATTTATTCAAGGGAACGATACAAATGCTGCAGTAAAGTATTCGTAATATTCGAATAGTAGAAACATTTGTACGATTTATAATGTATGAATATTAGCGAATTTAATTCAGGCAGAAATCGTATAATTTTTCTAAAGAAAAAAAGATGGCAAGGAATAATAGTCTGTCGACGTCTGTTTGCGGAAGTGAAACTATTTAGTTTGAAGCTGTTTCGGATTTTCGAGTTGCTACAACTTAATGAATAGAAATCGACGATTGTTAATATCTTGATTATGCCAGTGCCAACATGTTGGAAACGTCTCGTATCATCTTACTTAGAGACGAATCTTTTCCTTTCTTTCCTTGTCTCTCCCTTCTTTCCTTATGTTTCTCGCTTTTATTTTTGAAGAAATGAAGACAGATTGAAATTATTAGATATTTATATTATCAACAACAAGAGAATTAGTCCTTTCTTCCTTTATCTTTTACTTCTTTTTGCTTTCATTTCTGAGGCAATGTAAAAAGATTTAAGGTATTAGTACGGGAAAGTAGTAGAATTTTCATTTCGATGCTACACGTGTAGGACGGTACAATTCATTACGAAACATCAAATTGATATTCGTATTACAGAATATGGGAATTAATTTTATTCCTCTCTCCGTTCAGCTTGTTTTTATGGAATCAACTTTAATTCAGACTGAAAACCGGAAGAAAAAAGTGTTGCGTTATTAATTTACATGTGAAGTGCTCTTATTTTGCCGTGGAAAAATTCAAAATGAAAAAGCGCGAGGAAATGCGAAATCGAGTTGTATCAACTATTCAATGCCGCAAGGAACGCGGAAAATTAGCAGATATGTGCTTTTCTCGTTGGCGTGAGAAATTTAATTGACACAGCGTAATTGTATAGAAAAATTACAATAAATTTTGTAAAACAGTAATTGCCGAAAAATTTATTTTGAAACAATTAATAATACCTACTATAAAGATGAACGATCCGTGAATTATCGACAATCTACGAACATCGAATCGTTTAAAAATCAAAACACTCGTGGCGGAAGAATTCATATCAGAGAGTTATCGAATCGCGTCTTTCGGGCAAGTAAGCAAGAAACTAAAGTCTAAATCTGTGCGATGCACTCGACGAGAAACCCACGATGGAATCTGCCATCAATAATTGCGCGCGTTTGGTCGCGTTTCCATCGGGGCGAAGAAATCGCGCTTCATGCGTGGGTGTCGCGAAAATAATTCGCGACCTGTCAACTGATGCGACATTGGCGCATGCTGACGCGTCATCGCGGAAAGAAGTATATAACGGAAGTTACCGCCGATTCATCAAAATCACCCTAGGCAATCGACACTCCGGAACTGAAAATACAACAAAAAATATATAGGTATAAGGTATAGGTTACGCGGACGAAAATAAAAAACGGTGGAATCGCAGAAAGCGAAAACTTCCGGAAAAAAGTGAGAAATGAAAAATCGAAGTGGAACAACCCGCTGATATCGATTCGAAATCGAAATGTAGCAATCCGTTTGACGCGAGATTATTGAACGTTCGATCATATAGCTCGAATTGTACGAAAAATAATTGGAAAACGTTGGATTGATTTTCTATCTATCTATTCCATAAAAGTGTAGCAATTTTTTGTTCACGATCATTAACTCATCATTAATTTGTACATTTTAGTTAAATTCACGTATTTTCACTGCAAATCAACCAAAATGTGTGTATACTTATGAACGATAATATGTGTGAATAAAATTTTGTTTTCTCTCACGAATTATGTATCTTTTCATATGTACTTCATTTTAATCTCTTTGAGATACAATCTTCGTAAGATTCGCGTTTTATTTATCCATAATTCCAATGCTTAAATTCGAGACGTTTTTTTTTTAAATACAGCTGCATCTTTCCTGCAGTAATCCGATTGTTGTATCGCACGTTTCACGTGTCGATAACAGGCAGTATCCCAACATTGCAAATATTTGTAGTGTCACTAATTTGATGACGAGGCAACTGGCATGTGAAAATGATCGTTAAGTCTGGTGCCGTACGTTCCACCGAGAGCCTGTTCGGCTGATTCCGATGAAACTCTCGTCGCGGGGATCCTCGATCCGCGTGACATCAATTTATCGAGCTTGTTCTGTTCAGCAATCGGCTTGAAATGCCCGGCGATTGTCGAATAATCGGTCTATCTGGAGTTTGCCGCACGGACGTGATCGAGTTGAATCCGTCCAGCCGATTATCGTCGATTGCCGCTTCTAATTTATAATTTATCATGGTTTATGTTTCCCTATTGCCTACGCGGTACGTGTTCGCGCGATTGACTCGATTCGTTCGAATAAATACGATGAGAAAATATGTACGGTTGTTGTTCGATTGTTTGATCTTTCAATTAATTTCCAAGCCATATGTGTGCTATATTGAATATTTAAACGAGCAGCATACGTCGATTTTTTATGTTCAATAAATATCAAATTTGAGTAATAAGGTTTGTTGTATGCTAGTGTTATCTGGTGTTTGTTCTTCGTGAAATGTTATGTCAAGTCGTTTCTAGAAACATTCAATTTGGATAACTGGGTATGAATTAATTTCAAACGGAATTAGAATGATTGAATGGATTTTGAAATATTTTATACGATTTTGTATATTCTAAACGTTTTTATATCTTTAACAAATTTATGAATTTATTCGCAGCTTAATAAGAAAGATAAAATTAATACAAATATCTTTCCACTAATAATGGTTAATGACTGTGTATGTGTAATTATTTTTCTTAGAAGAGAAAGAAGTAAAGTTATCTTTTTTGGTCCTAATATGTATCGGTAATACCGAGAATATACCAAAGGATTAGGAAAGACAAAATCATTTGGTATCTTTCTTCATTTGGTATAGATAAAAACATAACTCAATAAAAATTCTCACCTTAATCAATACACCTATCTATAAAGAGATCAATGGACTGCAAAATAGAATTAAAATACCTCCAAATACAATGAATTCAACCAGAAAAACCACAATAACGAATTAAATCTCAAGAAAAAAAAAACCTGATTCTTCATCCCCTTGCTAATCCAAAGTGCCAAAACCACGCTAAATCGCGACGGTTTGTTAACACGTGAAAGTTTGCGTCCATAAAAAGTCGTGAAACGCTATTTAGACACGGTGGAACGGTAGAAGCGGTGAACTTTGGTCGCGTGTTTACGTCTGTACAGGCGTGACGGGGCTAAAACAATAGAGAAAAAGCGGGAAATGAGAGATCCGATTATTATTCGCGCGCAGCCAGCTGTGCAGATCGTCGATAATTCGATATACAACATCAGAAATAATAGATACTCTCTCTTCCATTCGCTTCCTCTGTCATATTTTCATTCCACGAAACAGTCCCCTCTCCGCTCTTCCATTTCCCTGTTTCAACTTCCGGAAATCCGCAAATACGGAGAATACACGGAATTTTATATTTTGAATCAGGTACGTCCTTTGTCGTGTCTTTTAACGTACGAGAAGGAGTTTCCTTGTTGGAGTATCGAGAAAACCTTATTTGAATTTACAAATTTCCGTTAAAATACATGTACCAAGATTATATTAATAATAACCGTTATCGTGTGATGTTCGATCTTTTTCATGATGCAAGAATCATTGAATACGATCAACGATAAATATAGAGATATTGATCTCTATTTTTTTGCCGACGTAAGACTTTGAACAAGCAATGTCTTACGACAAAGAAAAGCTGTTGTAGAAATATTTGGGACACTATCCAAGAAGCCGCAGTTCGGTTTCGTCGATACTTTTCAATACCTCTCAGCAGTAAGAAGATTTCCCTCTGTTCCTTTTGAAGCTGACTTTCGATCCGACTTTATCACGAATAATAACATTATCTCGAATCTACTATAGTCTCTCCGATTCTACCATCGAAATCTCTCAATGGCATCCATTTGCTTTTCGAGCATCTACAAATCAAACGTATCGAAATCATGCGTCTTATCGCGACGATAAATTACTGTGAAAGTCGAAGACGATCTTCGTTGCTGAATCGCGAGAAATATTAGGGTAGTTGAAAAATTCTATCAAGTTCCCCTAGTATATTTATAACGAGGCTTGAGCAAATTTGAGTTGAAATAGAGATAAGAGATGATGAAATTATTCTCTACCGTCGAGATTTCGTGCATTTCTTGTGCTTTTTCCTCATATACGAAAGAATAGTAGGTCTAATTTTTTGTAGAAAATAAATACTAATACTTGCGTTACGTACGATAATTTTTAAGCTACGAAATTTGCATATATTTGAGTCGTAAACAACGTAATTAAATTATTTTACAACTGATAATAATGTTAATAATAATTTCACAATTAAAAATAATATAGAATGTCAGTCGATTCAAGGTCATAATGAAAGAAACGTTCCCACCATCGTTCTACGATAAAATAAACTACGATACACACTTCGATCCTTTTACTCTTCACACAAAGACAGACCTGCAGTGATCACAAAGGCCATAAAATCATGGATAAAAAGCTTATGATCCTCCCAAACGCCAAACTCCAAGTACCATTAAACGGTACCAAAAAAATTCATCTTCTCCAATTTCACCAACCAAGCGTAATCTCGACGAATCTCGGTATCCCGTGAGTTCCATTCGCATTTTGAAGAATCCACTCTCGTGGATATCTCGGCACACGAATAAATCGTCAGTGGCTGTAGGGGAACGCAATAAAACACGATGATCGTTCAACGTGGAACGCTTCCGTGGATCGATATAAAACGAGATATGCCTGGTCGCGACGCCGCGAATGGGCCTCTTTGATCGAACGAGAGAAAAGAAAAAAAAGGATAGCCAGAGATGAAACGACGATGATGTAGGATGAGATGGGCCGTGGGAAAAAAAGAAACGAACGAAAGGGAAGATCCGTTTATTGGCGGTGGCGCGTAACAATGGCACCAGGCCTGGTAATTGACAATGAGGGGAAAAGGTAATGGAGGCGGTTCTGGTGTCGTTCGCCAGGTTCCTCTGGTCGATCTGATCGTCGTGGTTCTGATCGCCATTGTCCCTTGGATCTGTGCTGGACTCGCGAGTGGTCTGCCGAGTGGGAACTCGAATTTATTATTCGGCCGCGTGCTTCACGTCGGTCGCAGAAACAATAGGAAAACGAGAGAGGAAGCGGGCCGGTCCGCAAACGTTCGAGGGCTACTCTCATCTGTCGATCTCCTCTCTCCTCTCGTTTCTCGCTCTCTCTCTCTCTCTTTCTCTCTTTCTCTATCTATCTGTCTATCTATCTATCTTTCGGTCTCGAGTTGTCTACTCTTGTCGGCGATGTGGCTGATCCAGGGAGGCGCTACTGCACGAGCTGGACAATCGATCAGAGCCATCGACGCGTGTATGAATCGAGAATATCTTTAGGGTTCAGTATGCATGGTGTCTCACGACGAGGTGAAATGGTTCAAGTATAGATTGAGTTTATACCCCTGTTTATGAGTTTGGACAGCCAGCAAGATCGTACAAGATGCGATGATTAGTCCAGATTAATAGTGTCTCATAATTAGACTGCGGATTTTTATGCAATTTTATATTTTCGTGAACACGACTAGAGGAATATTTGAATGGAGATTTGTTATACTTCTTAAGGATTAGAACGAGTATTCTGCCTTGGATAATTTATACGTTTCTGTATATTATACGCATATTATAAAAATCCACCGTCTACTCGTAATATACGATAAGTTTAATATTCTGCGCAAAGTACAAAATCGAATTTTAAGCACAGATGACTCAAAAATAACCCTACCTTGCTATATCGACAGTTCCACCAAAAACCATACAAAAACTGTATAATTTAAAATTTATAATTTACACTTGATATTGAAGTCTTGTTAAAAAAAGAAAAAAAAATAACACAAGGGTTTTGAGCGGGTGTGTACATTACCGTACATACACAAGTATATACATGTACATAAACCGTATGCATCGTGCACGTACGTTTGACGATGAACAGCGTATCGTGTCAGCTTCGATGGTCCTGAAGATCGTGGAAGAGATAGAGAGGATGATTGGAATTTCATGCCTCGGACGATTTTCTTCTCTACATTCTTTTCTCTTGATTTTTACTTGGTTAGAAAGGTTGTGACCGACGGCACGCGAGTAATGAGATTGACGAAGCGCAGGTGACGCGTTAGCGCCGCTTCGGTAATCGAGATTGCTACATACAACCTTTGCTGGTGACACCGACGCTCTTATTTTAACGATAGATTGAGGATTTTATGGTAATAGTCTGTGTACCAGAGAAGCGAGCCGTGATAGGCTGTTGAACCTGAATCTATTCGCATGCGTTTTTTTATCTCTCGGTGCATGATATGAATATGTAAAACAGAAGACTGTTCCTCGTGTAAGTTTGCATCGGTATTTGTATACTGGTATGCACTTAGTGTATGGTATATTTTAGCTTTTTCGATATTTCTAGAATCGGGGATGGCTTTTGGTTTGTGTTGGATCTGCGTTTTTTAAATTTTAGATTTTTAGCATTTTTGTGGGTTGCTGCGTTTAGACGTTTTTTGATTATTGCTGGTGTTGTTTGAATTTCTAGATTTGTAAAATTTTTTGTTGCACTGTGTGATCTGTGTTTTTAGAACCTTAGAATTACATATGAATAATGTAAATGGTTTCAGTATTCGATACTTTAGGTATTTGGTATCCTGGATTTTCGATCATTCTGGTACTAATAATTTGGTATTTTCACTGCTCTTGAAATTTGATGCTTTCCATGTTCGATATTTTAGCTATATATATATATATATATATATATATATATATTTATTCGATTCTACATTTCTTGATGTTTTAGAATTTTCGATGACTTCTGTATTGGTATTTCTGGTATGTATGCAGTACTTTCGAT
Organism: Bombus difficillimus; assembly: GCA_014737525.1. NCBI lineage: Eukaryota > Metazoa > Arthropoda > Insecta > Hymenoptera > Apidae > Bombus > Bombus difficillimus. The sequence goes on from JACXIT010000014.1 coordinate 426,981, forward strand.
GACTTTTATCGTCGATATTCGCTTAAACGACTCGCCATACAATCGGTTATCGGCTATTCTACTTACAAACCATAGGACCTACTTACAACACGATTCTTTCATCCGATTACTAAACCCTTGTTCACCGAAGGAACAAGCTAGAAGCAGCAACTTTAGCACGATTACCGTTCATTACCACGTATAACATTCGTTTTCATCCAACATGACCGATAATCCTACCGGAACGAACAAGAACTTGGAATCACCTGGGTCCCCTCGACTGTACACCAAAAGCATCTCGGTTCGTCGGTTGGTTTCACGCTCTTAACCAAGCATTGATATTCATTTACTTTCATAGTCTTCAACGAATGGAGGAACACCAGGCTACACATAACTTGCAAATATGCGTAATTAATGGCGGACGAGCGTAGGTGGTGCTGTAGCCATTACACGTGCAACATGAAGCAACATCGAATTACTTTCACGTAGTTCCCAGCGCGACTCTGCAATTTTCAGCTTTTTTCCGATATCAGAGTTGGCTTGACGATAGGAGTTCTCGTGGGAACACACGCATCACGCGAAACTTTCGTTTTGTTTAAAGTGTATACGGGAAACCGTGTAACTGTGGAGAATTTTTCGAATTTCTTTGTCGAGCGTGTAGTTAACGTTATCGTGTCGCTTTTGACTTTTTTTTTTTATTCTTCCGAAGATTCGGAAACGTTGGGACGATAAAACTGTATAATGGTCTCTGGATTGTTTCCAGTTGTTTCGAGTAGCGTGAGATGGTTAGGAAGTTTTGAAGGGTGGTTGTTATATTTTTCTGGAAGGTAGTGGAATTTTAAAGTGTCAATTAGAAATATGTTCGAATATCGATATTTTTTGTAGTATTTATAATTTGAATTTATCTTTATGCTATGAACAATCGCCACAATGATTATCAAATAAACAATTTTTTAATTCAATTATTGATAATAGAAACATATTTCTCCTGATCTTAAACTAATAAATCTAATCGATTTATTACAGCAAGTATCTCAACATTCGTGAACACGAACGTAAATATGAGTACAATTAAAATGAAAAAAAAATATATATAGATTACAAAATATTAGGATTAAAAAATCAGACTGTATGCTACGTGTGATACTGTGATACTGTTTTATGTGATACGTGATACGTGTACGTGTTATACGTATGAATACAATCAAGGCAAAAAAATAACGTAAATAGACAAACAAATATTTAAAAAATCTTAATACACATACCATATCAATATATGAAGAAAATAAATTAAACTGCACGTCAAAACTAAAATGTGCCAAACATCCAAACGATGATAGCATCGACGAGCCGGTCAAGCGAACGAGCGGTCATGAGTGGACGTTAAATCAAAATGGAAGCATCCGTGAAACACGGTTCGGTTCTCTGACGCGCATTATTTACCGTGTACTTTTACACCGTCCTGCCGATTGTTCGACAGAATCCACCGGTACGTTCGTTGTTAAATTAATGATTAAATCGGCTGACGAAACGTGGTAGCGCACGCATATTACAGGCGTACGCACGAGAAACGTGCGTACGTGCGTGCAATATTCCACGACCGCGTTTTACGTATGCTTCACGGCAGATCTGAGCGATCTATGGCGCTCGAGGTCGTATTGCAGTGTGTGTTAGTTCACACAATACGTTGCCGATTTGGTGCAACATTCTGGTTGGCTTGCGTCGATGTGTTTTCAACACGTGCAGCAAGAAAGTCCCCTCGAATTTGTTTTTTTCGTCTTTTTTAATGTTTGATCGTAAAACAACTTTGTATATTTCGATTCGTTTTACCGTAGTTGTACCGTTTGATCAGTGAATCGAGAAATAGCTCTGTCCTTTTGGAAAAAGTTTCGATGTCTTCGATTTCGTTTCCCCATGTCTTTTTATATTTTTTTCTTTTAAACATACAACGACCTCAGAAATGAACATTTTTATACTTTAAAAATTCCATTATTTCAATGTTTTCTAAATAATTGTATCCTTATACGCTAGATAAAACAATGAATTTCGTATAATAAATGTTCCATCTTTTTCCGAACCACCATTTCCTTTCTTTAACTGTAAAGAGAATATTATCATGAGCTTTAATACTTTAGAACTTTAATTACAGAAAGTTCATCCCCTCCCCGCAACTTACATTTTTAATACTTTTTAGTCCATATATTTTAAAGAAACTTTTTATACGTTAAAACGAATACTGTTACTTGAGAATTTTAATTAGAAAAATTAGCTTCGTCCTCTTTGAATTTATTTTCCTATTACTTTTCGTTTCCTTTTTCTAATGGTTTATTCTTTCACGAATTAATGAATCAATTAATATGTATGTTCTCCGGTATAAAAGTAATAGAGGGTTTTAGCAGAATTTCAAAATCAAGTTGGAAAAGAACTGTGGAACGGACAATTGTAGGAAAACATTGGTATTTTGCGCTATTTTTTATGTGGAAGTTATATAGATTCTGTGTCAAAGAATATTTTCGTTCAGCTGAAACTTTTAACTTTGCGTTATCCATTTGATCTGTACGTGCCGTAAATTAAGATGTTAATCAGAAATGAAATACATACTAAGAGGATTAAATTATGGACAGAGATTTCTACTAAACGAGAACGATCAACATTTTTCAAGATATCGATGCATTGCATATAAAAAATTGAAGATTACGTAATCCAGAATTTTTAATGTAAAACATCGAAGATTGAATTACAGATAATATTCGTTAGATATTTTATTTCTTTTCTTTGTACAATAATGTGAAATTTTGTAATCAATTAAAAGAAAATTATGCTTAGAAAATTCATATGAAAAATTAGTTTCGACCATCTATATACACCAAAATTATCATAATATTTCTTCGATATATTCAGAAAATTCAATATAAGAAATTAGGTACAGATTTAATTGAAGCAAACAGAGAAGTTTAATCCCGTCCTTGCTTCGGTGAAAGTTCAAATTCTTCATTAAAGAGAACAGCTTACAAGACAACAACACAAGTTTTCAAACCTTCGTTAGAAGTTTCCAACCTTCGTTACGATGCTTCCACAAATTAAAACTTCCTTGTTTATCTTTAATGTAAGTATAAACATAGACCATGTAAGCTCCATCAAGAATCACAAAACTAGAGCTATAAGACTATTCATTTTTTTCCTGATGCTTAATTAGAATGTTTGGAAACATCAATTCTACGTTGTGCTAGATTAAAGTTTAAACAAGAAGGTCGGACTACGCGAAATTTTTCTGAAATTAGAGTTTATTTTGATATTTAAATTTAATTAACAAAACGAAGAAGAAGAAAATAATACAAAGGACGTAAGTACCTAATGTACAGAATTTGATAATCTATAGAGTGTATACAATGTGTTTCTAAAATCCAAGAACAGAGGTAACGTTGTACAAGTGCGTATCAGTAAGCCGATTAGAATAAATTAAGGCCGAGATTGGCGATTAGCGATTACGCGAAGCACCTAGATTGTTCACTATTTACCGCCAGATCGCGATTGAAAGTGCGTAAGCCGGTTGCTGCAGCTTGCTGATTTATACCGCTTCGTGCCCTCCATCTCGTGACCGCGAAAAGAAAAATAATTACCACCGAACACTGTCGAAGATAGCGAAGCATCGCCGTTAGAACTTCGTAATTCGAAGAACAATGATCAACGGCTCGAAAATAATGTGTCTGAACACAGACGCGACGACTTAGTCGGCCGGGATGCAAAAACTAAGCGCTAGGCCCAGCGCTGTGATTATCGAAGCAGAAGCGATTATTGCCTCGAACCTGCCGTTAGATTCCTTGCCTTTAGACTCGTTCTATACAAGAACATAAATTTTTATGACGAACTACTACGATATCCTGTTACTTCTTAATTAGTAAAATTATTTACTACAAATTATTGACTAATTATTACTAAACATTTTCTAAACTTATTTATTAACATTTGTAAATCTATTATCGAGGTTCTTGGAAATTCAAGATTAACGTAGTTTATAATTTTAGACAGCAGTTGTTGGCCGCTCAGTTGCATGTACACAGCACAATCGGGCAGAAAGTTATTCTACATGCAAAATTAAGTTCGAAATTCATGCAGAATACAATCGTCCCATTTGAAATCTCGTTTACGAGACAATAGAACTTAAAAAGACATTCAGTATGCATGCATTGGACTAGCATTAAAAAAAAAAGCTACATTCAACATTTCAGAGATATTTTCGCATGCAGAATAACATTCTGTACGATTGTTCCCTCGTATGCTGCCGGTAATTGATCAAATTCGCTACTTGACAAGCCTCCAAATTCAATTAACACTTTTATATTTTTGATTTGAAACGGAGCTTCGAGTGAAAAAATGTTCTTCTACATTTTTCAACTGAATGTTCGTATAGAACAATTTCCTATTTGGTTGTAACATGTATCCTACTACACGAGTATGCATAGTAGAATACGTCGGTTTCCATGTTCATTCTACTGACCAAAGTCAGCCAGTTAATTTCACGTGGCAACTATAACGGATGGCTTCTTGCCGCATCAGTCATAAATTAAAAGCCGTGGACAGTGGACGAATGCAAATTAAGAGCGGTAAATAAATCAGTGCGCCCATACGCGCGCGTTTTATGTTCGGAGTAGCGCTAATTACAACCATCCTTTGGAGCGGTGGCGCTGTGTAATTAGATACGATCTCGTGGAACATACGCTCGCGTGAAGAAGAGGAAGGGGGAAAAGATGGGAGAAGAGAGAGAGAGAGAGAGAGAGAGAAAGAGAGAGAGAGAGAGAGAAAAATTAACGTCCACAGAACGGACGTTCAAGGGGTGCACTTTACTACGGTGAAACGGGTATGAGACACACGTTTGTAAGAGACGAAAAGGTGAATCGAGTGTCGCTTCTATGTCGATGTTTATCGTGTACCTTTGTGGTATTAGCTAGAATTGCCATTTCTTTGAAAAGTCACGTTTGAGTACTATTGCTTTGTTATACAGTTGATATGAGTAAGTTTTGTGGTGCATGTGGCAAATGAAGAAGTTTGTAACGTTATGCAATGGCTACAGAAAATATTTGCACGTACCTTTATTTTCCCTTGAAGCGTCTTTTTGTTAGATTTTACATTTTATTACAAATTTAATATATTTGGACTTAATTAATTAGCATAAAAATTCTATAATAGATACAATGGTGTACAAATATCTTTTGTAACCACTGTAGTTAGATTTGGGTGTATATTTTTGAGAATTTATAAACATTTCATAATTTTCATTTATTTTTATTGAAACGCGTGAAAATAGATCGTAACACCGCTTGTTGTATGTTCTTGTATTATTATTAATTAATAATTAATTTGCGTATATAATGATTCATTATTAAAAGTAATTAAATCTGATTTGCATAGGGGTGAATAAGCCAATGCAAATTAACAAATGATTGCGGTGTACGATGATTGAAAAGCGTAAACAAAGTGATTAAAGAGTATACAGGATGAGTGTACCTGAAATGTGTGTGTTTTAATAATTTTCAATAATATTTGAATTCTATTATTATGAAATATTTTTGTTTTCTTCATGGGGATATTTTTAAATATCTGTTATTCTATAATTAATTATACAAAATAATTAAAACACATGTTCAAACATTTATATGTATATTTCTGATTAAAGAAATTTTATCTCTATCTTTACATACGGAACGTTTTTAATTTTAATTATATTGAAGAGTTAAAATTGATGGAATTTTTAGATTTTGTAGCGAATGCTAAAGTACTAATTTTGCATTCCTTTCAACTCGAAGAACCCGCATGAAGAATTCAAAATTATTTCTTATATCTCATTCTTTTCACGACATTCTACTATATGTAGGATTGAAAAAATAAAAAAAATTTAAAATTCGCATTTCGTAATTCGTAATAGACGTCGGTTATCGTTTATAAGTCTCCTACAGACACCTCTAATGACAGTTTCCAGGTTCAACGACCACTCCAATAACACTCTGTACTTTACAAAAGTTCCTTCGTCATAAATATTAATTATCCATTAACGTGTGCTCCGTCCCGTCAAATATCTTCTCATTAATACCATTTTCCATTTCTCAAAGAAAACACAGTAAATTCCTACAAATCGTCTGCTAACTTCAACATCCACTTCGCAACTTCAAGATCCTTCAATCCTGGAAACTCGTGAAAATTACAATGAACAAATTCAACTCGCGCAATTTCCTTTGCAAGAGTTCCAAGAGGGGACAATAACTCACGGACATCGTTTCTCCTCAGCTTCTTCTCAGAAGAATTTCCTTATAAGATCACGTGACAACGGGGTCCCACAATCGAATCTGGAAAGAGACGCTCAAGCAACTAGAGGACTTTCGCCAACTTCCCAAACGTAGAAGCTTCCCAGCCGTATTTAAATCTGCCTTCGAGAAGAAGAAGAACGAAAACACTGGCAACGAGCTTGTCTAAAAGGGAGAAAAAGTTTCGCGACAGCTCGTTGAACCGATAAGAACGATACGGTTGCGAGTTTCGCGGCTGACGGAAGATACCAGGACGACGATTATTTGGTTATCGCGTCGAGTCTCGCGCTGATTGGACAGTCTTGACTGTTAGCTTGTTACTTGGACGTTGGTCTTCCAGTTCTCGCGATTGGTACCCCTAGAATTTCCGATTGAAATTGCATCGCGTCCGTAATTAACGGTAAGAATTTCGTCGAAGCGATCCTCCAGCCACAGAATCGCCCTGATTGCTGTTTACCTTACGTGCTTTCTTGTACCGAATCAAAGAAATATACTATATATAGAATATATATAGAAAGAACAGCCTTGTTTATTGGTTGGTTGGAACTAAACGGGTGATTGGGGTCGCGGGGACTCAATTTGTAGTAGTTTGTGGAGGTTCGTGGGGCAGGTTAAGAGTAAAATCTTGGAAGTTTGATGCAGTCAGTTTGGCATTACTTGAAAACTTGGGTACAAATGAGATTGGTAAGATATTTAGAGTTTGAAGTTTGAATTCTTTCTGGAGTTGTATAAATAAGATTAATTTGAATGGTATTTTTAGGATTAAGAATTTTGTAATGATGGAATAATGGCAATTTCTACATTAGCTCCTCTCGCTTACGAAGAGCATTTAGTAAGCATCTCTTATATGGATAAGAAGTTTCTTCTTTTCGATAGTTTTAAATATTATTTTATCTCCTACAAAATAACAAACTTATATATAAGATTAGTGTGATATGTATAGCGTAAATGCTACTAAAATACATAAATATTCCTGTTTTTCAATATATAAGTTTGATACATTTGAAAACATGTTGCACATATTTAATAAAACTATTCAAAGAACGAGCACCTCGTTATGTGATATTTTCACAAGAAAATAAAAAATTGTTAAAAGAAATATATAAATGGCTACCCAAACGATTGCTCAGGCAAAAATTGAGTCTCAAGAAGTGTATTGAATTTACATTACGTATTTGTATCTCTACACATTTCTGAGTTAATCGAGAAAAAATTAATCTATATACCTCCACACGTAAATTTTTATTGTTTCACAATTCCTTTTCATTTGGAATTACGGAAAGTATCAAGATTCGCCTTCCTCTTTATTGCCACGGATTAATCAACGCGCAGAAACTTCTACCACCAAGCGATCAGACATTAAAAAATTATTCCTCGCTCTAAATCCATTAATTTACATAACTACATACTAATTTACCAAACACTTATTTTCCAATGCATCAGTCTTCCTCCTGCTCCATATTCAACCCAACCAAATTAATCGAAGCTAATAACTCACTGGCGAGATAATCACGAGCTGAACCTTTCCTTTTACTCCATTCACCTGGAAATCCCTCAAGGAAACCACTTACAAATATTAATCTTTACCGGTGATTCCTATCGAGCGTGTCGTTCGTTTCCGTGCGTATATCATATCGCGCAGATAAAACCACCTGCAAATCTCAGAGAACGCGAACTTGCGCTTGTACTAGAAAGAACAAATAAATTTCCAGCAAAACCGCGGACGATCTCGGTATTTATTCCATACGTAACCGAAATAAAAATAACGGGTCCGATTTTGAACAAACCGTGTGTATCTATTTCTAAAAAGAAAAGTCTGCCGATACTGTGGAAATTCGTTCGAATAGGACGAACGCGAAACGGATGCACGAAACGACCAACCGAACGACAAACATGCGCGCAAAATTCCAACTACGTATGGAACTTCCGGAAAAATGAGAGCGAACGAAAACGTAGAAAGAAGAGACGCGGTGGGAGAAAACGGGGCAAGCACATTGTAACGGTTCCCCGTACGACGTGTACTTACAATCGTTCATAATTATGAGGGCAACGCGGTTCTGCGTCCTAACAAGAAGCATTATTCAACGAAAATGCAACGGGGCTGCGATACATGTAGCAACTACGAGACTACGAAGGATCCTCTGCATATATTTTCTTCTTCCTCTACGTGGATTCTGGTTGTAGAGGAGATTGTGGTAAAATTTGAAGCTTGAGGATAAGGTTCTGTAAGTCTGATGTCTAATAGAATATCAGCGAAATTAAGATTTCAATAGAATCATTCGATATTAGTATAAATTGAAAAATATGGCTGAGTTTCTAAGTATGGAAATTAGTTTACTCTACATGTCTAGTAAATTTCTTAATTTTATTATTTACTTTCCAAAGGACGTAAAAACTTGCTTCAACACGTTTGTTTATTCGTTACAGGAAAATGATCGTTTCAAAGTAAGTTTGAAGAAGAAAAATTTGCAGTGACATTACTTTTGTCTTCTTTGTCAACTTATGAACAGTGATCAGTATGGTTTCAACTATTGCTTAAGGATGAGGTCGTGTAATTTCGACGTTAACAAAATAAAAGGCGAAGAATATTATGTAACATTGAATTGGCCAGAAAATTCTATCTTCCTTTTCTGTTAAAAGGTAATAAATCATTTGTCGTTTACATGAAAGTTGTAAACATCGAGGGCGAAGAGAAATGAGAAGAGAGCGCACTCGCAGGACAAAATAAAACAAACGGTAGGAAACCTCGACAAGCCAGGAGAACGTGAATGCGAGCAGACAACGAGTCGTACCCCGCTTGAATTGGAGAGGGTGTGCAACGTTCTGGTGTCGTCGACGACGACGTCGTAGCTGCTTTTAATTGCGTATTCGGTATGTTGCTAAAAAGGACTTCGTTATCCGCCACCGATACACACCAACGCGCAACAAAAGACTGCAAACGGAAGCATAATTAAAAATTACGAGGCACGTGAAAATCGTGATACCTCGTGAATGTCGTACCTTTTCGCTGCTGGCAGGGTTGGAATTTAAGGGAGATAAGAGAACAGCCTCTAGCAACGATCCATGATATGTATATACTGGTGTTCCCTCGTAAAATCGTCGCGAAACGTGAGATAAGAACTAACTGCCCTCTCCGAGTCTTCGAATGACGTTCGCTAATCTTGCGGCACGAGATGAGGTGATGGAGGTACCAAAGAAGACTTTGAGAAGAATGAGGGAATAATGGTGGTCAAGAAAATTACAAATGATTATTTTGTGCATCTTTCTTTGCAAGTGTTTACAGTAGCCTGATGATTATTGTATCAATTTTTATTGTTTTCTTTGAGGAGAGATTTTTTATCGAGCTCTTTACACGATTGTATGACTATAATATCGTAACATCATATGAATTGAAAGTTGTGTACTTGTACAGCTATGGGTACATTTTTTAGTTCTTACTTTGCTTATTAATCGTCGGACCAGTATACTGTGCCATTGAATTAATACGCTATGATGCTATGTGTATCAAATAATTTGTTCCTGGTGGTAATAGGAATTTTAAAATCGATCAATTTTTGCAACCCCACAAAGATAAGATTTTCAAAAGTAATTCCAATTTTTATATAAGAACGAGAATCGCAGTAATCAATCAGTCAAGTTTTAATCTCACAAGGAACCGTTTCAGTTCCACATATAACCTGCATCATAGAGAAGTAAGAAATTTCCTCCTAACGACTTCCCTGCTCCAGAAAAGACAGTATTCCAATAAATACCTAGATACGCTAAATAAACCAAATAATGCAATCTAACCCGGCGCCGAATCATTCACAGTTTTCCATCGACTGTTCTTAGCCCCGTATACTTTTAACATTCGAACCAGTCGTAAACGCAGAGCGCGGCAGCAACAGGACGAAGCAATTCGAGTGACAAAGGTGAGAGGCGCGTCTTTGTCCGAGGCAGAACCGCGTGGAAATGCGAAATTTATCCGATGCGTAATGAGGCAAAATTAATCAATCGTCGATATTGCAGCTCGGCCGCTCCGGGAATCGGAATCCTTTGTGAATTACGGCCCCGGTGAATGGATGCGGCAACGTACGGACGCATAGATTACAAATTCTCGAATGCCCGATAGCTTCCGGTGTCGTAGCCAGAATGGAACTAGCGAATCGAAAACATCGAATTCATCCGAGACTTCCGGTGTCTTTTTTATCGTTCGAGATTAAAGCGTTCATGTTCCATTTCTTTCTCTCTCTCTCTCTCTCTCTCTCTCCCTCTCTTTCTTTCTCTTGCATTCTTACTTTCTCCATTTCTTTGCGCGCTTTAGAAAAAACGCATTGTTCGTGGCAGACGAGCAAAGTGTTCCGTAACGTTAAGCTCCTGGATCCTTTTTTGTTGAGAAAAAGAACCAGGCTTCTCTTTCTCGTCTTTTTTTTTCTCTTCTTTACGATGTAATGAAAAATCAATCGAGCACACGCCGATCGATTAAATTATCTTATTAACGTTATCGTTATAAGGGAGGAGGAAAAAGCGATCGTGAGAGCAATAGCGAATTTTTTTCGCGCAAACGCTGTTTTTGTGTGAGAATATGTATAATGTATACAAGAGCGCCTAAAAATAGAAGATCTGCTTACCTTTGGTGGGATACAGCTTTATTATAAAATAATAGTAGGTAAAATGGGAGGTTTAATAATTTCATTCTTTTTTATCTGTTATACGATAACTTAAAAATAGCTAGATACTTGTCCATTTTCCATAGAATGATAATTAATCGTAGTATTATTGGTAAAAGAAGGGGTGGAGCAACTTTATTTTTCGTTATTTACTTTTGTAATAACGTTGCAATAGAACTGTCCCAGTTGTTTGATATATAATATCGATTGTGCTGCACAAAAATAAAACTGGAAAGAATAAAGTTCCGGATTCTCTTAATGAAATGGATGGAACTGATTGTTATTCAGTAAGAATAAAATAAATTTCGATTTTATAGATTTTTTGTGTTTGCATACTGGTCTACGGCAAACACTGTATTTCGAAAAAAATTGTATGGATGTGAATACATATCTGGCATGCGAATAAATCCTGTACGGTGTTGACCGACGCGATCCTATGTGAAGTAGGCCTGTGTTTATCTTGCACGCTATCATTGATGACATGAACTGTAGAATTGTTGTTGGAAAACATTGAATTGCGCTAAAATAAAAAAGATAAATAAAATAGTAAAATCATATAAAGAAAAAATAAAAATCGAGAGAACCATAGAACTTTTTATCTACGTTCATACGTAGATACTTTTTCTTTTTTATACCTATTGCATACATACGAACATTACACATAGTACATATATCTTCATATATATGCCTTTTCTAGAAACATTTTTCACGCGAATTTTTAGTTATTTGACGTCGTCAAAACCAAGATACCCGCTCTGTATATTTATAAGTTTTATTTGACAATTTCATTTCAAACTATACCATTTTTTATTTTAATCTACTTATATTTTACATAAAGAAATTGAATAAAGGATCACATTTTTACAAATATTCATCAAATTTTACGAGATATGTTGTTAATACTTTTTTGTCCACTGCACGCCTAAAGCTATTCTATAATCAAGATTTGTGAATAAGAGTAATTAGAAATGGATCACTATTCCGGAAGCTGCGAGTATGATTAATAATTAGATAAATTCTTTACACTTGGAACAAACAGAGGAGGAGTTTCGTACTATCTGAAAATTATGCTGGTTGAAATATACTTTCTATATTCTTCAACAAAATACACTGTAGGAAAGCATGAAGTCAGAGGAGGAAAGTTAATGGAGAAATCTCATTACTTTTAACGCGCCTACATTGTTTTCGTATGAAAGGGGTCCGTCGTTAGCCGAAAAATTGCAATTTTTCAAACGGAAGATCACGACGACAGAAGATCGAGCCGCGTCTCTGTGCCACGTGTAATTATGCTTTTCTCATTTGAAACCTTTACAGGATGTTTCACTGTCGCGAGCACATGTTCACAATCGCAAACAGGCTTCTCAATTCCGTTTTACAGAAAGTTATTACTCATTGCGCGTGAAAAGCCAACCTTCGTGTCTTTTTAGTGTCACTGGACAAAAATCAAAAGGAATTTCCAAATTCTGTATTCTGAACGAAATTTTCAAATAATATATTTCAATTCAAATCGCCGCGCAGCTATCCGATCTCTGTTCCTAGCATCGAATTATACAATATGCATTCATATCATATCGCAAGCTCAAATATCTAGGTCTTTCAAAGTTTGTTTTGCTCCAATATCCCATTGTGTATATTTTTAATACGAAATTCGAACTAAACGAAAAAAAATGTGTAAAATGTAAATGTTTGCTTGCAACGCATGGAATCGAATGTTGTACGAAAATGTTTCAAACATTTTGCACATGCAATTTTTACGATGAAACGTCTTGTAAAAACGATATAATCACAAGTATAGTTCATAGATCCACTTGCTTTGTTATAATGGCACATGAATAATAAGAATATATGAATGTAGAATGAATAATAAGAATATAAGAATGTAGAATCTAGAATGCATGAATTAATGACAAGCCAATAATATATGCCATACAGATTTTGGTTTTCTTTCGAGATTTTTTACTCTTGCATTTAGATCCCTTATTATTAATTACCTCCGTACTTTCTTGGAAAAATAGAATAGACGCATAATTGCTTTCGCCAAATGAGAATTTTTCTGTTGGTTCAAATTTTAATTGTGCTAAATAATTTAGTAAAACGTTGACTATCATCGTAGCAATCATCGTGTTAATCTTCATAAAACAACACAAAGACGACTAAAACAATGAAAAGAATAGAATTTAACCAATTTTCATCAACTGTAACCCTCTTTCTCGACATCAATCATCGCGACATGCGTTACTCGACGCAAGAAGGGGCCAAGTAACCATGTCCCACGATGATTAAAAAATTAAAGCTAATTACGAGCAAGGTGCAGCCTTCGTCGCAATGGAGGCAACGAGACGACGCGTCGCGTCTGATCCAAAAGGAAGCAACGGAAAAGAAGAACGGGGACGCCTCTGAAAGGATATCCATTATATCCGTCGGTCTGCGTTTAAAATTACTGGCTGCACTCCGCTGCATTCCGCGTTAACAGACACGAGGGGAGTGCATGATTGTAACGCCACGGCCTGTAGAATGACAATGTGGGAGGACAGTAATCACGACAATGAAGGAATAACTGCGCTCGGTGCTTGCTGGCTCGTATAACGAGATTGCTGATGACGATGATCGCCACCGGGGACACCCACCTCTCTTCTCCGACTCGGCTGGCTATTAATTAACATCGAAGAAAGGGGGACTAGAACGTTCAAATCGACTCGTTTCGATCTGTTTCGACGGCGTCGATCTATTTTTTGTCTTTTCGTCTCTTAACGCTTGATCGTGTTTAACATGTTTGTATTGGAAACTTTCGCCGGTGTAAGATGAAAACACGTTTCAATTTAGTTTGTGGTAATTTTTAAAAATATTCTCGTTGATTCTTATATTTAATCAATATTACGTATCACTTGAATTCTTGTTTTAATTCATAGGAATATCGATACTAAAAGAGATATAGTTTGCATAAGAAGTTATCGAAGATATGTTAAATTTATTGAAAACAAAGTGAAAACAAATGGTAAAAGGTAATAGTCATATGCTGTATTATGTCAAGCTTGATGAAAACATGAAGATATGTAGGGGAAGAAATATAAAAATGCAGACATATACTGCGTTTAGAGCAATCATTAATCGTTTGTAGGAAAGAACGTTTCTTTAGAAAATATTTTACCTGTGAAAATATTATATGCTATATATGTATTGCCTTTCCTATGAATTTTAATAAATCACGATCTTTTTCGTCTTAAAAGTCGTTTGAATATGTTAATTTACAATCATCGCGAAGATAAATGTATGTACCGGTATTGTACTTTGAGTACAATTTAGAATTAAGTGGTCTGTTATGACTAGCGTGCTGCATTCCTTGTGTAAGTGGACTAGTTTCTTTGTCACGGGATGAATATGGCCAATTGTAACGCGTAAAATAACTACTTGATCCATTCTGGAGAGTATAACGGTCGATTCATAGTCCTTGAAGAAATATCTCATAATGTTTTTCATATAGGTGATGTCATGAAAGTGTTTGATTCTATGTTGTTAATTAATTTTTTTACTTCTATTACCAAGTCATTCGTGAACAATATTATTCCTTTTTGTTTCGATATAAAATATAAATTCCTAAGCATTTGATACTTTCGCGAGATTTTAAACAGTTCTAGAAATATAAATAAATGGTTTGTAGAAAGAGAGATTGCAGTTTTCTTTTACAGTTATAATTATGTGAGCAAAAAATGTATTGCTCTCTTAAATGATAGAATATATATAGAAGTTTATTCTATTTGATTCCATTACATATAGAATCTTATTCTCTTTATTATATTTTTTCTTATATTCTTTCTATTATATTATATTTCTGTTCCCTTTATTGCTCATACTGCTGTAGTCTATTTCTTGAGTCGTTCACCCTTTCTTATATCGACTGGTACGTAATCAATTACGACGGAACACCGAAAAGCTACGAGACACGAGGTTCTGTCGTTATCTGACCAAATTGACGTAATAATCTCGTGACGTAATCGAACGGCGGGAGAGTTCCCCCAGAAAGAACGAAGAAAACCATTCAAATAACGAAGCTCTCTAATAATATCAACAAAGATACGGGCTACGGAACATCATCTGTAGCTCTTACATCTCTAGATCCACCAGCTGATTAACTACATTGTAATTCTCAAATGTCATGGACAGAAAACCATTATAAAATATATTAAGAAAATAATACCATTTGAAAATTATTGAAGAAGAAAAATAATAATAAGTATTATTACATTACTTATGACGAGGTGGTATTAAACGCGCTGGTTTGTTTTATAAAGAAACGAGTGATGAAATCGTAATAGTCAGTTATATTAAAATCACTGTGAGTACAAGTAATGCGATAGTGTATGTCGGTTATAATCGTCGCTCGCTCACTACTCGTATACCGATCGCAGAAAGGATAACAATTCAACTCTTCAACTCTCTAACTATTCAAATATTCAACTATTCTAGAGAGCACGTTCGTACATTTATATCGACATCCGATATACAGAAAGTTCAAAGTTAAAGTTATTATGTAACTCCGGTTGAAGATTACCAGTAACGGCAATAATATTTTGTCGGGAGTTCGTTTGCCTTTAGACCTTGCAAACCAAAACAACGTTGTTGGTATTCCAAGGCACAATAATACGAGTCTCTCCCGATTCAAATTTTCCGTTGACTCAAGTGCCGCTACAATAATAATTTTATTATAGAATATTATTTTAAATAACAACGGAATGAATTAACAAAAATTTTAATAATAAAATTCAATTTCAAATAATAAAGTAACTTTTTCCCTATGTAATTTTACTTTAATTAACCATACGGTACGCTTCCTGTGGAAAGGGTATTCTTTCAAAATTATTCTAAATAGCGATGAAATATTATTTAAAATAATTTTACCACGTGACATTATTTTAAATAACAATGTAACGAATTAAATATTTAAGTAATAAAACTCAATTTTGACGGTAATAACATCGAAACAGCAGAATAATATGAGCCTTTCATTGGACAAATTTTTCACACGAAGTTGCGAGGACTCGCAATTTGTCGCGTCCTGTTCTTTAAAAAAAGAGAATGTTTCCACGATTTCAAGGTTTACATATCGTATTACACCACACGTATCCAGGCCGGATATAATATTCAACGCAGAAAAATTTTGGTTAATAATAAAAATTCATGCGGTCAAGACACCGTAAAGCAGTGAAACTGCACTGCTGGGTATGAAAATGTGTCCCTATGAATTAGTAAATTCAAACATTCCTCTAACAGAATGTGCGTTATGCTAAATGCGAGCGCGGCTGTGCGACGTTCAACCATTCTCTTTTTTTCAAGCGTACGATGCGGAAAATTTTCCTGGTGTCTATGTATTTTTGTAATTACGATACAAACACATGAACGTAGAATGATTCAAGCTAAGATGAAGCTCAATTTTAGGAATGTTTCGTACTTAAATATTTCACCGATATTGAATATTATTATCTACTGAATTCATAACCAAAGTCAAACAAAATTTTAAGTACGGTGTAAATGTATTTAGTATAATTCACTTATTACGTCAAGCCGTTAATATAGGTATATATTTTCGATTGTATTTATGGCTAGATAGGCTCACGCTAATACTCGATGCCACTAATGCACGCATCGAATATTAATCTCCACCGATTCGAAACTACACTGTGTTAAACCCTGGATTATGTTTTAAATTACGTAATTTGCAAATTGTTATCCAAATATGAATTACACCAATAGGCACGTAGCTGTCTGTTAGGTTTTTCTACGAAATTGCAAGAGGTTTTAGTTACCAAATTAATGAATTTTTTGATTCGTCATTCAAATCTTCGATATTTATGAGCAATTTCCATCACTTCTATTAATGAATTGTTAATGTAAACATGAATTATGCTTGAAACTGGCTAGATGCAACAATTCAACCTCGATGTTATATTATTTGACAGGATTTCGGGACTCTGTTTATATCTAAATACACATTTCTGTCAAAATGTAGATTTCTATTCTCTTCAAATTCTTTTGGCTTATTGGCTTATTAGTCAAAACCGTACGTTTTCTAATTTAACCATTAGAGCCACAAAATTTATGATTCAGTATGAGAAAAAGAAAATTTCGTAGCCGAAGGGAGGAATACATTTAAAGAATAGAACAATTCGCCACTTTATACTTACATTGCACTGGAGGTTGTTCTTCGCACGATCGACAAACTAGTAGTTCCAAACTACATACATTTGAACTAGAGAATCAGAAAAAGGTGGGTTTACTCGTTAAACAAATTCAGTCCAACGGGAGCAGCTCGGAACTTTCTTCCGAAAAAAAAAAAAAAGAAAAACACGCTGGGGCATTCTAACAAAAATATTCTCCGTTACTACTGTTCGTAAATTCTAACCCAGATTACTTTTACGATTCAACACTAGTGACCCGGTATCCGTCTGTGGTGAAACTTAATCAGGTATTTCCATTGTTCTTACAGCGATGGAATTAGACTACCGGCCCCGAAACAAGTTGAATCTGCACCTCGATAGGGTTAATGGTCACTATATGCATTCGTAGAATACACACGCATCTGGTTGCATTTCCGGGATGCCTGGGTGGTTGGAATTCGATTTCCATTGAATTATGCTAATAAATGGAACAGAACGGGAAAGAATGTTGCGTCGTATCGGGACACGAACGAACACGAAACGGAATAGAAAATGGACGACGGAATTGGATTTCTTTCGTCGAACAAAGGATGTAAGGAAACAGAGAAAAAGTTGTTGAATTTGAAATTATTTTCACATCGTGAATAATTAGGTCAGGATTTGTGTTTGAATATCACGGAACTGCGAATTCGACAGAATAATTTGCTTCTTTTAGGTATTGTACGAGCTTAGTCAAACAAACAAGTTATTTTAATAAGCGGAATTTATACATCGCCTCTTTATTTCCGATAAAAATATTCCTTTTTTTCACGTTTTATCCAAACTGATCAATAGACAAAGCAGAATCGATCCATGCTTTCAACGAGTTGCTTACGTTATATTATAAGTATTAAGATTTATTGTTACTCTGTCTGTCTGTTAAGCAAACTGACGATTCTTAAAATTTTCAGTAACATTGTAACAAATTTTCACAATTCGTCTCGTCATATCTCATATTGTGCAAATGTTCGAATAATTACAGTGGCGAACGAAAGAAAGTTTATAAAATAAAGAATATAGGGAGGCCGCAGAATTTTACAAAATATATTTCTATTTAATAAGAGCAATGAACGGATACATATATATCTATATCACAGACCAGACGACTGTTACCAAGATGGTGAACACTTTTCAGTATAAAAGTTAGTAAAATCCATAGTGTAACGAATTTTAGACTTTCGTGTATCCGCCACTGTGTACTGAACGATCTGTTACACGTGACACACGCGCTCTCCTTCTCTTTAAACCTACGTCGTATAATCGAGTTATCAGCCGCAATTCCACTGCTACGTCCGTTCAACGACGCTCGTAATTCATCATAAAGTTCAACGAAACATCGAACGACGCCGATCAAACGGCGAAACTTTCGATCAATTTCCGTCGGCGGATGCCGAATCAAGCGGAGCTAGGTTGTAACTGGCTATCGAGCTCGAACAGATCGCTAAACGCGGCTAATCCACTTTCGTGACACCGATACCGGAGTCGATTAACTAATACTATAATTGAGCCAACCGCTGGAACGCGTTCGGCGGTAAAATAAATTTCACAATTAAAATTACGCGGTATACATGGCTCGTGTGTACGTTAATTGCGTCGAGTCGAGCAATAACACGAAATTAATTAGCCGTTAACCTGGTTTGCTTGATACGATCGAATTATCTCTTGGTTTCGTTGTGAACATTGCACCGTTCGCGAGATCTCTTGTTAATTACAGGTTTGTAAGGGGTGAGATACACGATGTGTGCCGTTGATTGTTGATTTTTGGGATTGTTTGACAGGCAGAGAGACTATGTTATAATTAGACTGCGAATCTTTATGCGGGTTTATATTTTTATGGACATAAATAGGGGCGTGGAAATTAAATAAAAATGTGCTTCAGTTATTGAATGTTATAAGGGATAGCTTAGCTTGGAGATTTTACATATTTCATTCCTCAAATAATTTTTTCGAAATTCTTTTTATGTTGAGCTAATTTTTGATTATTATTGAAATAGGAATGAAATAATGTTATTGATATAGTTGTGATTTTATTGCAAGTTCTACGCGTGTTTCAATTGACCAGACAACGATTTCATGGTAGAATTAAAAGAGTCGCAATCAACGAATGAATGTGAAATAGAAAATGAACGTCTTTGATCTCGTAGTCGTCATTTATTGAGGCACAATAGAAAGAGTCGTGATAATTGCGCATTTTTCTTACGAGATAAATGAAAATTTTCTACTAAAACAGTGATTCGCGTTTATCATACTTCCTTTTTTCCTTTATTTTATTATGCGAAAAATTCTCGTCCTTTATGCTTTTACATTCGGTACAGTCAACGTCGAATAATAGGGAGGATTTATTGGGCCACGCGATTTCTTTGAAAGAAAGATAATCAGACAGAAACAATTATAACATAATTACTTCTGTGGCAATGTTTCATGTTTCATTACGCTTTCGTTGGGAGATCATTGTTGTAAAACGTTTCATGACGTTTCTGTTATCGCAATTAGAGCAAATCGATAGCTAGTAGTTGCGCGGATAGCTCTGGGAATCTATTCCAATTCACTTCTCTGATAGTTTACTATTTTCTCTCCTTTCAGTATTATGTTACATGTAAAAATAATCAGCTTATCCTTAATTACATCCTTATTTTATTTTTATTCATTCGAGTACATTTCTTATTGTATAAAGATACAAATAATTATAGGTATACATGTAAAGACAATTATTCTTCATTAAATTTAATTCACCTTTTCACAATGGGCGAATTTTTTTATCCAACATAGATATTAAATTATTTTCATCGCTTGAAACATGAAATAGCAGTACAACAGAAAATCTGTAAACGCAAAGGATTAAAGTCGGTAGCTGCAATTTTAGCAAGGTATTATTTAAACCACGTTAGATGAAAATAAATCGTGAGAATCAGAAAAAGAGAATTAGATCGTGTTGCTAAATTGTATGTTAAAAAGATCTCTTCAGAAACAGAATTAGACGTATACATATTATCCCGTTTATGGGATTCCTAAAATACAGAAAAATGCAAGACAATTTCGTTTATTTCTAAAACTATTATAATTAAGAGATTTGCATCAATTCTATGTGTATCACTTCCCGAATTCCAAATCAATTATTTCGTTGAAATTATGCGACCAGACTGTTGCTCTTGTCGGCTGTTCTTGATTACACAGATAACAAGCTTTATCAAATAAATACTCTCAAATGTAAACTTTCGGGATAAACATCGAGAAGCAGTGTATACTATAGTTGTTTTACAAATATATATATATATATATATTTAGTTACAAATAATATATTTATAAATATATAATAATGTGTAAAACAAAAGAGAAGAAACTAAATCAAATACAATTCAATTTTTCCATACGCGCTTATAACTCGACTTTATAGCAGACTACCGATATTGAGTCCGAACAAAATGCGCGAGATTCAAAATATCCAAACGATAATGTAACACAGAAAATTCTTCGAAGAAGTTACACAATTTCCAACAAAGTTAAACAAGTTTCAACAATTTCCATGAACATTCTTTCCACTTTTTCTACGTTTCCATCCTTCTCACATGCCATAATAGCTTTCCATTACCTGTGACTCGTCATACATATATGCATGCAAAAGCGATTAGTCCCAAGGGAACTGTTAAAGATAGGTACCACAGTACGAGCACCTTCCAGTTTCTGTAGACTGTGGACCGGTGACGGCGTTTCAGTTTACCATCGTTTCAATTCAAAGTTATCTCTATAGTGGCTGTGTTTGATTACTTAAACAAGGACATGTAGATGCAATTATGCAACATGGTGGACCATCATGTATGTACTGTTAACAGCACAGTGTATAAGATGTCTAGAAGTACTTAAGAAGTTCGGGATTTTTAGATTGGAAATTTTTTGGGAAATGTTTCGGCTTATCGATTGCAAAATTTCTATTCTATGAATTAATTTATTCTGTTCGACCAAAATTTATATAATTTCATAAATATAAATCTGGAAAACTTGATGAATTCCATCGAACCAATTTCTATTACAGTAGTTAACAAATCAAAATTTCCACGAAAGATTACAAGTTCTAGTCTCAACTTTAAAATTTCGACTTGAATAACAACTTATTTTACTAATCCAGTACTTCTTACAAAATTTAGCTCCATACCTCCTTGCTCGATCCATGAATCTGTGATTCTCATTTTTTATACGAATCTATCTAAAGTACATAAGCAATGTTTTACAATATAGAGAAAGCCAGATAAAGAAAACCAGACAGGTATTGAATCTACAAAAATCATTTATTAACAGAACTTCGATCAAGCGAGAAAACACTATCAACGCAAAAACGCTACCACCACTATCTACTAAAGAACAAAATCTGTATTTCACTATCTACAAAGCCGCCATTGGGCTCCGCTGGAATGGTCACGAAGCAAAGGATTGTTCATAGTTGGGTAAACTCTCGTAAGTAATTATCCGAGCGTGGCCAAAGAGCGGCTGATACGAGAATAGCACCGACGGCATTCCTTATTCCTCTCGCGAGAACGTTTCCGAATTAATGCATAACCCGTGGCTAGAATATCAGCGCCGTTCGGTTCGACCAACGAACCAGCGATGAATTACTCCGAAAAAGAAAACGCAACGTAGGCGTGGCGAGCAGCCAGTGGATGCACGATTCTTGAGAATCAATTATCGAGACTGCTCACTGTCCTTCTCTCTCATTAAAATTGAATTAAGAAGGCTTTGCGATTTTATGCATCGTGCACATTTCGGCCGCGATTTCCACGCAATCTCACGGTTTTTTCATGCGAAATCCTTACTTTACGGGAGATAATGTTATTGCAGCGTATCAGAGATAGGGACTGTCGTTTTTCATGGAGTGCTAACTGGTTTTGTTATTAAACGTGGAGTTAATTGTTTGGTGTGTTTGAATTGGGAGCACAGAGAGGAAATTTAGGAAGAATTGTGATCACTAAGATGTTTCCTTGGTGATCTTAACCCTGTGACATAATTCAAGAAAAATAAGAAGAATAAAACTCTGGATCATTAAAAGATTAGTATCGATTAGACTCATATATTATCTCAGAGTCATAGGGAACACAAAAGGTGCAAGAAAATCTGAGAATAATCCATGAATTTCGAACTCCTGAATCAATTAATAATACTACTACTAATAATACCTAGATATGTAACAAAAGTGATGTGGAACTTTCTCGTCCGAAGCTTTGTTTTGTAAGAAATCGATGTTGAAAATTAGTCAGATGCACAAGATCTATCGTGTCACACATTTTTGCATACATATTATACGCATTTTGTGCTTCTATAAACTGCCCATAAATGCATAAAAATCCGTAATATCTACCCAAAATACTTCGCTATGATTCCATGTCAGGCTTGTAAGAGTGTCCCCAGTCAATCAATTATTGTCAATATTTCAAAGTCCTCAACGAAAATGCGGTTCGTTACTAAATATTGACAATATTTTATTGACAATACATATTTTCTTTTTCCTTTTGAATCTTGAAATATCGACAATAGGTATTGATAGTCCGAGGGCTTGCTAATAGAAACACTACAAAAATTGTGAAACGATCTTAATATCCACTTTCTTTCTCATTTCAACGAATGGAAATTATCGCCTTCGATTTTTCCTTGTTCGCTCTTCTTTTCTCGGTGCCGGTATTTTTGCATGGGAAGGAAATACACGTACAATGTGTATGCATTGTTTGTCAAAATATTTTTCATCGCATTCCCTTCCTTTCTCTTTCCTTTTTCATTCACGGTAAAATAAAGAAAAAATGTTTTAAGCAGATTTGGCCTCTTTGTTTCGAGAGAAAATACTCGCGACTACTCGAAATATAAATGATCCACAAGATATAAAACGAAGACAAAGAAATTAGAAAAATTAGGGGTTAGTTTCTCATCGTTTGCAAGCAGTCAACTTGCAAGACAAGTCGATCGAGCATTTCCTCGTTATACTTCGAGGGGTTCTTGGGAAAACTGTTCGGAACAGATTGTGTAACTCAGGTCGGGTACGGGGTGGCTCATTAAAAGGGCGTCCTCGGTACAATATAGATGCTCTTTCGCAAAGAAATTGCGAGACTTACGACGCATCAAAAAGTTCTCACTTCAGATGAAACTTTTTTCAGGACGGTATCAATATTATTCGCGTCTCCTTATAGAATTGTATTGTTTCGTTATAAAATACACGAGGTGGAACGAGATAAGAGACTTAAATGTTTATATATTTGTGATTGAGAAAATGAATCGATTTTATTGTGAAAGAATATAAGTAGATTTTAGTTTCATCGATATGTAATTGGTCCTAGAAAGTCCTTAAAATATTTAATATGTGTTTCTAGAATTAAATACTTTCACATAACAATTAACCCATATTATTGTTTTCTAAGGACCTCTTTTAAATTTATTTTCTTTCTATTTTTTTTTTTCATTCCGTATTTATTTTCATCGTCTTTTATTATATCCTTTTAAAAATAAAGTTGTATGTACATATTCTTGCTTTATTAAATTCGATATCTTCAACCCTTTTCTTTGTTTTCTAAGAGCCTTTCTATTTATTTTTCTTTCCTTTTCACCTTCTCTTGCACGGTCTTCGTTTTCGCAGTATCAAATTCTACGCTTTAACCAGAATTATAATTTATACAATTTTCCCGCATTTTCTTTTTATTTCCTTTTATTCTTTCAAACTTCTATTGCTCTACATTCTCCCAGATCATTTATTTTTTATTACTAGACAAGATTAGAACAAATTGAAAAGATCCATATTACGACAAAAAATACATACCTGTAACAAATAAATATTAAACACTCCATAATAGTCGAGATTTTATCGAATCACCTTTGTGATATATTTTATTTTTTCATAAGTCATATCGATAGCCGCGCGTATTAATCGAACAAAATTCGATTCCAACGAAGCATTCGAGAGTTCGATTTGTACGAGACACACATGTACGCGGCACAGCTAGCGAAATGGAATAGTTATCTGTGATCAACCGTGCGTATGTTAACTGGCATTTTATCAAACTTTATCGTAGCTGGAGTAAACGCGGATTCGCGTAAATATACCAGTAAGTAGTGAATATCCGATGCGATAGTATACTCTGGTGAACCGTGTGCAGTGGCCAGTAACGTCGACAAGTTTGCCCGTGTCCTAAAATTATATTATCGCGTAAAGAACAAACGAAACTTGCCTCTGGCGAAATCGCCTTCGTTAGAATAGCAACCCTACGGTTATCTACGTGCTCAGAATTGATTTTATGAAACTTATCGGAGTTTACTGTATTTTGTGCTGTTCTCCCTTCTGCCTTTAAGATTATTTTAAGTTTCATCAAGTGGAAATGATTGACTTTATGAAGAAAGAAATTTAAAAGGTTCTAGAACTTTGAAGTAAGAAATTAGGTGTTTTAAAAAGAAACTGACGGCTATTAATTTTATGGATGAAGAAATACGTGAAATCTTTTCTTTGTGGAACTTATCTTCATTTTTATGTAAAAATAGTATATGTAATTAAGAAGATGCAAATAAAAAAGTAAACATATTTCAAAGGTACAGGACGTATGAGGGATAAATCTGTAAAGAATATTTTACTTAAAAGATACGATTTTATGAGTATGCAAAGGTTCGACTATGTGGAAAATTAAAAATATAGGAAAAATATAAGAATATAGCACTATTATAGTAAAATTATTTCATTTCTATAAGAGATTTTACTTACTACATTTTCTAATCTACTTCTAATTTCCCTAGAAATCAAATACTTGTAAAAGATTAAAAAGAAAAGACGTTTCCAAATATTTAAAACTACTTTTCGTGGCAACCTTTTACATCAAGTTAGGGTTTTCTTTCAAAATAAAATATGATATAGTGGGCGTGAGATTAAAGGATGGTTTAAATCATCACTTCGCTAGCTTCGAATTTATTTAAAAATATATAGTTTCAAATTTTACAATTTTTAGAAACGGTTATAAAAACGCTGTTGAATTCAATTTTTTATTTTTTTTTTTTTTTTTTTATTCTTCGTTCAAATATAGAAGGTTGGACGCGTTCTAGCAATATTTTTTGCTACGTCATATTTTATTTAAAAAGAAAATCCCCGACATCCACGTCAAAGAGTGATCGATTTGACATGAAATGACCCGAATACCTAATAAGTCGGCAAGTAGACTTAAATCTGAAAAATGAACAGGTAAAAGATTTTTTAGAAATATATTAAATATCCAAAGTAAAATACTTGTTAAAATATTCAAAAAACGAAACATACTATTTCTTTCGACATATATATAAAAATATGAGTTTGAATGAACATCGGCTTATAAAAGCTGAACGTAGGAGAGAATTAGCTAGATTTCAAACATTTCAATCTTTTGGGACAAGATCAAAAGCTCGCTTTTTCACTCGCAGATAAATATAGCTATTATATTTTCTTTCGATGGATTCCGTGGATACAATTTCATAGAAAATGGAGAACAAAGATATATACGGTTTTGTTGCTAGGAGAGCAGAACAGGCGTTTCAATCGTTTTGTCGTTTTCTTTTTATCCTGTTCCCTATATGCGATCTTTATGTGCGCGATCGATAATACATTGAAATTTATTTACGATATAACAATCGAGGATGCATCGACAAAACATGCTCGAACTGGCGACCTGAATTTTTGCATAAATGGTTGCCTTTGTTGTTGCTCACCAAAGATTTCCTTGTGAAAACGCAAACTGATTACATTCGAATTTATTCCCGGCGAAAAATCCTCGCAATACAGGCGGGGGATTTATGTCCACCCTCTCGTAATGCCATTACAATAAATAACGACGATTTTCATATTATCTCAATGAATCAAATTCTGCGATCGTATTATACAAAGACGCTGGTTCTTTTTATGAATTGTAGAAACGTAAAAACTGTAGAGCAGAACAGGATCAGTTATATTTTTTTTTTTTTTTTTTTAGACGAGAAATTTTTTGAATTTAATAGATTATTAGTTTTAAAATTTTCAATTCTATTGAATTTTATATTGATCAAATTTTATGCTTTTTAAAACTGTACTCTGTGTTAGTAAAATTTTATGCTGTTCGTAGTATGTATTCCCCTTCAGCTATCAACTGACGCTAATATTAAAAAATCAACACAAAAAAATCTGGTCTTTATACGTATGTCTCTTTCAGTGATATATGCAGCGAGTTATAAATGGTTAGTTTCAAATATATTTTTTTCACAGTCTGTTTATGTTTTATCGTTCTTTTTTTGTCACGTTGTCTATTTTGAGCTCTTTTATGAACACGAGCATTCAAGCCAGGTGATAACAGCTGGCCCAGTAAATCAATTCTTTTTTTACCACTCGAAACTGTCACAATGACAATTTATGTCGACGAAAGATTCTTTCTACAGATTCAGATCTGCCTGTTAACGCTATTGAAAAATTTGAGCATCAATGAACTGTTCTATATTCAGATCACTAAGAAGTTATATAAAATCGTAGATACTAAAGTTGTAAAGTAATAATTTCATACAGTAATAACATTATCACTATCTTACTGTTAATTAAATAGGAAGATATAATACCCATACATCAAAGTAGAGGATAGCAAATAATAAAATTGGAAAATAAAAGCCAGTGAAGTAGTAAATAGAAAATATCGAAGTAGGGGACTCCATTTATCTAAATCGTTCGGGGAACAAGACGATTCGGACAATAGGAATTCATTAACTCTTTGCGCTATTTCTTTTTCGTTCGTATAATAGGAACTGATGTTCATATAACTGGATTTACACTGATCTATTTAAATTCATAGACAGTGGACCAACGAGATTGAGGAAAAACGTCTACTGTCCTTTAAACGCGTTGCGATTGTTTCTACGAATGTCGTGAGTTCGAATGATTTTGGTAAATCGGGAATTCTGATTCTGATGGCATTGATTTGGCTAAACAGAGTTTGAACAAAGGGAATCCCATCGTATATAAAATAACATGAAATAGTAGAATAATAAATAGAGGAACACATGTGAAGTAACGAAAGACCAAATACTAAGACGGTAAGTAATAAAATGTTAAACAGGAAATCACAGTAAATACTAAGATCAAGAAATCAACATGATCCATATTACAAAGTTTTCAATAGACAAAAATTAATCCGCACATAAATTATATTGGTAAACGAACGAAATATTTGCGCGATTAAATGATGGTCATGAGTGCGGAGGCTTGGAAAAGCATGGTGCGCGGCTGAAAGCCACAAAGGATTAATAAATCGTCGAAGGAGTAGAGATTTCGAAATCTGGCCCTCGAACCACCCTCTCATCTGAACCGTGCTGCGTTTCAACCCCCCTCCACGTCCTCTGAACTTATGAAATTCAAACGCGCACACCCTCGTGCCGAGCATTATTTTCATACATCACGGTTTGCTAGTCGTTATAACGTCATGCACATAACATACTATGTAATATGTATTAACTTACGTTAAGGGTACGTACTATTACTCCGTAGCGGAGGTCCTATTATCATTTATAGTGACACAGTCATGACACCCAGGAGGGCTCGATATAATGTTCAAGGTATATTAACAGGAGCAGAGTATGCGCGAACCGATATATAAAGTAGTATATTGGGATATCGATAACACATGCTGATATCTATCGAATATTCATATCTCGTGCCGTTATTCCGGTCAGATACGCGGATTATAGTTTCGACGTTCCAAAAGCTTATACCACGAGGGTTGTTACTTTGTAAGATATCTACGACATCTGATATTTAAGATATCTGCGTTTCAAGAAGCTTCATTTCTAGACCGATCTTTTGCTTTCAAGCATCATTGCTGTTGAGTTTGCACCTTTAATTGGAAGGTTTGGTGGAATTGTTGGAAAGGAAGGTCTGTTGCTTTATAAGATATATATATATATATATATATATGGCAAGAAGTTTTACTTTTAGATCGATTTTTCGGTTTCAAGCGTTATGGCTGTTAAGTTTGGATCTCTGATTGGAAGGATGAGTGGGAAGGTTGAAAAAAGAGATTGTTGTTAATTTGTAAGATATATTCATGCATATATACGTTCCGAAAAGCTTCGTTTTTGCGTTGATTTTGGTTTAAAGCTAGATTGGTCTCGAGTTTGAATGTTTGATGGGAAGATTAAATAGAATTGTTGGATAAAGTGGAGGATTTCTCTGATAGAGAGTATACATTTCACTCGAACGCTATAGACAATTTTAGCATTTCCATTTTTACAGATTTAAATGAAGAATACGTGATAAAAAAAAGTGTGTTACAGTTCAGTTAGCACTTATGTGCATATTATTACATGCTATTTTACGATAATCATAAGGGATTAAATTAATGAAAAATCAGACAATGGGGTAAGAGAATAAATACGAAAGCTACTTTCAGATAAAATAAAGTTAAATTGAGCTTGATAGCTGCTTCCTTTTGCGAAATCCGACCTTCCACGGAGTTCTCGAGTGCTCGCGACTTTATGTCTCATTATTGAAATATCCTTCCAATATATCGCTTTATCGTTGATATCAAGTTATATCATTATATTCTCTTCCAATATCATATATATGTATATATTTTTTTCGAATTATTAAGGATTAAGAGTTATTGTTATTTCACTATTAAGCTTGCACATTTTATAAACGAATTACAGTAAAATCCAGGTATTAGAATTTAAACTCACTAACTAGCAAAGTCAGAACTTCACTGATGAAGATACTACAATAAAGAATAAAATTAACACTTGTCTATGATAGAATTAAGGAGTAACAAAAATTAATTATACAAAATAATATAATTCTTAAGTGTTTGAGTTACAAAGATACAAGATCAAGAAAAATGTTTGACAAATTTCTTATAACGGTAAATATTAATTTTATACGCCATCGAAACGTACAATATACGTGCGACTTACACTTGGAAATTTTTGCTTCATAAAAAGTACTTAACTTCATTACAATAAAAAAAAGAGATATTTCTCCGTTATCCTACTTCATAATCTAGTCAATATAATCTTTCTAACTTTTTCTACGAAAAAGAAAAAGGATCATTAGTCTCGTTAATATAATCTCTGTAACTTTTTCCACGAAAGTAAACGAATGATTACTATAAATTGATTTCAACGACGAGCAAGATTCTCAAACTCGTCTTAACAGAATTATTCGTCGTCGTGCAGCGTCACATTTGCCTTTACGACCACGCACTTCCGTTCGAGTTGTACGTCTTGTTACAACCTATCCCGCGTAGATAGGCCAATGAACGAGCAGCTCGCGCGACCGAAATTGGATAAAATTAATGTTGCTAGTTTACCCTCACGATTACGGCTGACATTCTACTCTCTTGGATGGTTCGAGTCAACTATCGTTTGAAAACTAATCGTTTTTAATAAGCGCTAATCAACGAGGCCAACGAAAGGTTCCTATAGATGGAGGCCTGTTATGGAACAGTTATTTATTTGCTTCGTCGTTTAGAGAATATTACCCTCTCTGAAGAGAATATGAAGTGACGTAGAATATTAATTTAACGGAGAAATATATTTTCTTCTTATTGCGATGAAGTTAAGTATCTTTTTATGAAGTCAAAGTTTCTAAGTGTCGAGGTTAATATTTATTGTATCTTTGTGAAACATAAATATAATACATTCAAGTGCATTTCTTGTTTCTATGTGCATCTTTTTATGAAACGCTGAAAGTCATTACGAAAAATCATAAAAATTAATGAAAATTTCTCAAAGTCGACTATCTTCCATTTACGTACGACGACTCTACCTCATCACGTACATTGGTTACTTTCTTTGTGATATAGAGTATCAGATTATTCTACTTCAGATTATTTAAACTTTTCCGGCTTTGAAGCAAATATAATGACTGTTACAAGATTTTTAAAACAGTTGACTAATACTGAGACATTATTGGGAAATTATTAAAAAATCCCTTTTAAGAATACCTTTAAGAACCCATATATTCAACATTAAAATAAAATTCTTCTCAGTTGTTTTCGTTTACGTGTATTTACTGTAACTGTTGTTATTAATTTTAGGATTCGTGTCGTTATCTTTTTCGTGGTATTTGTTATTTGAACCAAAGTGATTAACCCTATTTTATAAAATTTCTAAAATTTAGTGCAAGAACACTTGATTGATACTTATACAATTTCAGGAATTTTTTCTGTTATTTATTTTATGGAATTAACAGAATTGGCAAATAAGCGGTCCATTAGGCAGTTTACCATAATCACGTTAAAATGCATATACTTATTCGATACTTTTTCGTTCCCGGTTTATGACACACCGCCAAAGGAATTTGACGTGGTGTTCGACGACTTTCAGGAAGGGAATGTACCGTGAAAATTTCGAGGCGCAACGTATAATACGTCGTGGCGGATTTTCTGGCGACAAGCAGCCAAGAAAGACTCAATTTCCTCCTTCAAGCTTCCCTTTGCTACTGTTACAACTAGTTTCAAATGCAATCAGAATAGAACGACAGCGAGTTGCTATTGCTCGTTAGGCGAGTTAGGAAATTGTGAATTCTTCGAGGTTACAATGAAACTTTCTCCGCTGTATAATAAGCTCCGCTGCTTACTATAAGCTTATGAATTTCCTTTTATATTCATTCTTTTAGGTAGCTGTGATATTGTTATTATCATACTGTTTATTCGGATGTATTAAATTGGGAAACAATGCTTTATTCTGTAACTTTTTCGTACGTGTAGAATGAAATATCGTATTTCAAGAAGAGAGTATGTATTGTATTTCTCACAGTGGCATCCACGATCTACGAGAATGTTTAACATAATTTTCATAAACGAACTTATATATGTATTAATGAAATAGCTGGTTGAATACTCGTATTTGGGAACAGAGGATAAAGTTTGTAATTGCGAATGTTTAGTTGGGGAAGATGGAATATGGAACTGAATATTATTTCTGCGTGTTATGAGAAGTATTAGCTGTTACATTCTCACGAATTAGAACTTAAGTTAGTTATTACATAAGTCTATTTATTTCGATAGGATGTCGTAAATAATCATAAATTCCGAGGTAAATTTTAATGAATAAGATCTGCAACACCATAACTTGTCTTTGCTTTTCAATTTGTGGAGTTGATGAGATACGATTCAAATTACATGATCTACAAAACCAATACTAAAAAGCATTAAATTAATCTACCAAAAATCTCTTGCAAAACGTTCTAAAAAATAATATCTGAGCCCCGGAGCTAGAGTGTATTGAGTCTATCTTTTAAAAAAATGACACATTTCCCGATATCAAATTCATCACTCTTCCCGATGATAACAATTTTCTACGACTCTGAGATGCAAAGTAGTTTCTTGTCAACGGAGGAATTCCGCTTCGAAGCGCATCCGTCCGGCCGAAAAAACCTCAAAATAGTCAGATGATGCATTGGGTTAGAGGCTCGTCTAAACACAGAGAACAGAGTATTACCAAAGTGGAGGATCCGTGTCAACGAAAAAAGATGAATGCCACGTTCACGTTCAATTAGCGACGCCACAAATGAGAACGTTGACGTTGGCTACGGAGGAGAGGGTGGGGCCTTCGCTTAAGAAACGCTCGCGAGCTCGTTAGCTCGCGATTTAAGCCGCGCGTTCGCAGCCGGCTGTTCGCCGGAAAACGGAATACGAGGACGCGTCGTTAAAGCACGCGTATATGGCTCGGTTTTAAAACGACGTCGTATATAGACGTCGTAAACGGTGACGACCACAGCAACGACGACGAGGAAGCGCCGTCTTCGCGGCGACGAGCCACGACTTACGACAGCCAGCCACTTGACATCCCGACCCGCCCACATCTCGTACGCTGCTCCCTACAGCCCTTCCCACAAGTGGTCCAGAAATTTACAGCAATTCCCACTAATCTTCCCGCGTCCACGAGACACGAGTCCCTCTGTTCCGTTGCCATTGCTAATTAATGGCTCGACCAAGGGAATTCTTGCAGTTATTTCTTCGAGAAAAGTGCCATCTACATCCGGAAGTTTCAATTTTGGTAATTGAAAGAACATTTTTTGTAGCGAGTATACTTTGTTTGGGTTAGTTCGAAGTTGTTTGAGAACACACGAATTTGTTTAAAGGGATAGAAGGATTTGTATGTCTTATGAGGGAACTGGATACAGAATCTCGTTCTTTTATTTCCGAATTTTTTTATAATTTAAAAACACGATATGTAATACAACGTACAGTTCAAGAAACAATCTGAGATAAATAAAACAATAATAAGAATGAACGGTTTTCTTCCAGATATCCTTTTGGAGAAAATACGATTTTCATCCGGAAGCTTCAATTTTGGTAATTGAAAGAGTTGTTTTTAATGAGGAGATAATATCGACTGAGTAAGGTGTATATGTTTGATTTGGTTTAGTTGGAACTTGATTGAACGTATTGAATGTGTGTAAGTATTTGAAAGGATAGAAGATTGATACGTTTTACAAGCGAACTGGATATAGAATAATAACTTTACTCAGAAATTATTTTACATTTCAAAACACGCAATCTGTGAGACAACGTAATTCAGAAAATAATTTTTCGATTGCACATAACCTGTCGTTTTTTTCACCGACGTAATCTAGTTTGATCCACAACAAAGTATCTGATTTTCCTTCTTAAAACCCACCGAAATTCATTCACGACCTCTTGAGAAAACACCGTTTCGTAGACATCCCAGGGAAATCCTACGCGGCTAATCCATAAATCGCTGTTTATGTATCGCTTGATTTAACCAGGAATTTATCCGGTCGCTAGTGGAACGATCGCGCAAAAGAAACCAGCAAAATCTGAGAAATAAAGGGGAGAGAAAGAAAAAGTACAAGGATCATAGGAAAAAAAGGAAGGAAAAATCTTGACAGAATCAAGTAACAACATGGCATAAGTCAATGGGTAAACGTGCGAAATAAACGGGGCACAAGCCGTTTCCAATAAAGCCTACCGGTTGCCTGTCGAATTTATTGCACGCTTAATTAATGGACAAATAACGCGATTAACGAGAGAACGGCCGGTACGCGATAGGCTGTCGTAGCCGGTTGGGAACACCGAGGATGCCAGTGCTGGAAAACTGTTGCCCTCAGAAAAATGGCCGAAGTATTTTTGTCGTGGCACCACCGCGAAAAATGGGAGACGACTAATTGCTCGATAGATTTTATTTTAACACGATGTCCGAACATATTGCCATGGATTCTTGTAATTTTTTATCGATAAATAATGATTTTTCTCGTGTATTTCCTCCTCTTCTTCTTATTTCTTCGAGGGTCTGTTTTTCTCGTCGCAACGCCACCACGGAAAATGAGAAACCACTAATTGCCTGGTACATTTCTTTACGCCATATTTAAACGCGTTGCTATCGACCTTTGTAATTTCTTAGGGATAAATAGCGATTTTACTCGTGCACATTCTCGTTTCTCTTTATGTTTTGATAGGAGTTATTCCGTTGGAAATGAGAAAGAAAACATTGTAGCGGAAGCTTGAGATCGTGGATTCAAATTCTTCTTTATTTTCTTTTTCGTTTTTAGAAGGAAATTACTTTTATGAAAGACAAGAAGGTGGTAATAAAAGTTTGAAAATTAAAGCTGGGTTTGTTATGTTATGTTTTTATGCTTTGAAGGCAATTGATTTCACGTATATATTTTATATGTAAAGAGATATCTTATAATTGTATTGCATGAGGGATGGATGGAGCGTGATAAATGCGAAATTTTTATCTTCATGTTTTATGCAGAAGTACTTCGTTACGATATATGTAGAATAGGTAAATTATAAAAACTTTTTTAATGCGTAGGGGATCCTAGTATCTTTACTATATGCACGCGGAATTATTGTAGTTACTGTTCTTGATTATGAAATGTTGGTCGTTGGAATAGTAAAAGTTAAATTCGAAATTTATACCTTTAGTAATCCTTTGAGACAAAGTAATAATACTCGTATCTAAATTATACGAGTTTCTATAATTTGATACAAAGTAATTTTACTTTCTCCTCAATTCGGTTATATACATAATTCCAAATAACAAAACGACACAAAAAGACAATACCAACGAGATTTTCCGCTCTGCTAAACGGAATGAGACAGTTAATTTGTTAAATTGTTAAATCGATTAACCACGCATCTAGCTAAAATAATTCCAATTCCCAATCCCATCACTATTATCATCGTTTCATTACACATTTTTTAAAATAATGGCAATAATAAGCACCTTTATTACACACATCGAAGTACACGTTATATCTATCAATCTTAAAATTTTGGAACCTATTAAAAAAGAGTGACGCAAGAGTCGAGCCTTGATCCCAATAGAAATAAGTCTGTCAATCCCATCTTCAGGGACTTCTACTCTCATGAACGCACACGCACACGTTGTCAAAGGTCCTTAATCAAGCAAGCAACGAACGGTGGTCGTTCAGTGACAGACACTCACTGGGAACACTGCTTTCAGCTGCTCCATCTATTGTCCTCTCGTCTCGTTCCGCCTCGTCGCGTGGCATGTTAATTAATCCGCTAATTATTAAACTAATTGCTGGCTTAATTGGCTCGCGAAAAGCTCGTTCCTATTCAGCTCGATCTTGATGCTAACGGAGGAGACGAAAGCAAGATCGAAGGTACAAGAGGAATGGAAAGGGTCAAGATAAAAACGAGCGAAAGGATAAAGAGAAGAAAAATAAGATAAAGAAAGGGGTGGTTGAATAGCGGCGTAGTTGGTCGCTTGGTTCAACATCATCGATTCGGTATTCTCGACAGTGTCGCGAAAAGCCTGAGGATTCTTGCATTTTATGGCTGTACAACTGCTTGTTGAGAACCAGAACACGAAGTCAGAAACGAAGTTAGCAAAATACCTTCTTTCTGTTCATATTTCTACATCCGATAATTTGAATATTTTTTGCGATCGCGTTTGTAAGCTAATGTGGAATTTATAAACTTGTGTGTTATTATATCATTTCGTTTTGTGTAATATCATGCACAAAAAAGAGATTGTACATGTTAGTTTTAAAAATTGTATAGTCTTACGCTGTATGGACAAGCCGAATCTTCTTAAAATATTCTTCACGGAAAGTTTCACGAAATTCGTAGGAATTTCATCTCTGTCATGATACTAAATAACTATGCACAGACTGCCTTCTCAGATCTTCAAGACCTCGTTGTTCGTGTCTCTAATTGCCATTGTGTCTGCTCCCTCCGAGGGTGATCTCGAACTCGATGACGATCTGCGTCTCAACTCAAGAAGGGAGAACTGCTTTTCGAACGACTTAACGTCAACTTTATTCAACTCCTATAATAAATTTGAATGAGTTTACTTTGAGATTCGAATGGTTTCTTAGAATCAGACTATTTCCCATTGTTAATTTCATGCAGGATGTATTATAGGTACTTGATACGATTAAGAATACTTGTCATTGTGTGGACTTCGACAATTTGATTGGGTTGTTCCTATCGAATAATAGAAATAACATGTATGATGGAGGGAGTAGACGAAATGAAAGAGCCAGTTTTGAATGAAGGCAAAATTGAATAAAATCCACGCAATTATCGCGACGATCGCGCTTTTTGAATCGTCCTGTAGGACTGATTTAGTGCGTGCTGCGTAGCAATTGCTATCAAGATATTGCTTCAATTGACGCGTCAGCCAACGGCAAAGATAAAATACACTGGATCGATGAAAAAATCGACGGATCAACAGGTTAAATTAATAAAGACTCGCAATTTTACACGGTGCATTGTATCATGAAAGCGTACGAATTCGTTTCAATGGCATTAACAGTTTACACGAACCAGCCTATATGGATCAAATAAACTACGTATCTCAAATATCATGTGTAAAAAAACGTTCTATCTTTTAGTTTTTTAAATTTCGTAATTTCATGCTGCACACAATATATCTGTGTGGACAAAATTAATCTTTATTCTTAAAGAAATGTTGATCACAACTTTCACGAAAATCTTAAATACCCATAAATTCCTGTAATTAAGCCAAAGATAATTTTCGAACAGAAATTTCATTTTATCTCCAGGATATGAACATTTGAAAAAGTAATATTTTAAAATAGTAACCGCGAGATTTTAACCGTGCAGAAAATAATTTTTCAAACAGCGATTTCAAGATTATAAACACCGAAAAAAGTAACCTTTTAAAACAGCAAGTTCGTCGAAAAAATTCAATCTCGTCGACAAACCTACGCAACCATTCACTCCGACCGTATACCTTCGCTTCAATTGAAATCCTTTTCTGAATCACGGAAAAATAATCGACGAACCGCCGTGAAACATCGTGGAAAAGCAACGTGGAACGAAAGCAAAATGAAAGAAACGTAGAAACGGAAGGAAACAAAGCAGGATCGAAACGTATCAAAATTTTAACTGCGCCCTAGATCCCGGAGCTCTTCACTGGGAAAACGAGAGAGAGAGAGAGAGAGAGAGAGAGAGAGAGAGAGAGAGACAGAGAGAGGGCATTGTGCCTCGTATTCACCAGGAACTCACGATTCGGCTTGCATAATGCAATAACTTGTCTCAACGAGCGACGGGCCCACGAATGAAACAGAAACAAAAGAATCGGTCGCTGGTATTTTTCTGTTTGCGCCAGACAAAGACGAAAAAAATGGTAGGCGGAGAAGAAAAAAGGGGGGTGGAGTAGGTCCCGACGAAGTAGGAAGGGTACTCGAAAACCCTAAATGGAACCACCCCTGTTCGAATCGTAGCCTAACTATAAGGGGTCTAGCCTTCATTGTACCACGGTTTAACTGCTGCTTACTGTAGCATAAAGCGTTCAAAAGACAACGAATTATTCAAAATGCCTCGTTAGATTGTTCCCTAAAGCCGTCACGTCTATGGATCAGGAGCCAGACTGTTTGTCGCTCATTGGGTAAGAGAAAGGTTGTTGCAGTTTGAGGATCAAGGGTGGTTCCAGTTTGTTTGGATATAGGTTCGTCGAGCGATTGTTGGCAATTTTTTGACGACTCTTTCGTGTTTTCTCGTCTTCCTTTTGCATCTTTATTTGGAAAGGACGAGTTCGACAAAGGATTTTCGGTGAAGTCAATCAATCGATTGTTTCAGTCAGCCGATAATTTTGCAGTTATCTTTTTCAAATGAAGTATTTCATATTTAGATTAATTTTGTATCGTTTACGTGTTTTATGCGAGTTGAATGGAGCAGGTGTGTGTGTATGTGTGTGTTATATTTTAATCCTTTTCCTGTTTCTGTTTTGGTATATTTCCTCTACTTAGAGGGGATTCGTTATTTGTCGAGTAAGATGAAAAACTGTTACAACGTGAAGAGAGAATTGCTAGGGATTCGTTGAACGATTGTCTAGGTCTTTTTACGATTCTTGTAACTTTCCTCTTCCTCTATTTTTTGTTTCCATTTGGAGAGGATACGTTCAGTAGTAGATCTTTCTGTGAAATAGTTTTAAAGTTTTGTAGTTATTTATTTTCAATTAAGTGAAAGATTTATATGAGAATTAAGTGAGAGATTTATGTGTGATGTATTTATTGTATTTTACTTCAATATATATTTAATATATATCTAATATATATTGTATTTTACTTTCATCTAGAAAAGGTTAGTTACTTATCGAATAAAAAGAAAGATTGATGCAATTTTAGAATCGAGGATTTGCTAGAAGTTTTTTTTTGGAATTAATTGGACGATTGTCGAAAATGCTTTCATGATACTTTTATACTTTTTTTCCTTATACTTTCGTTACTTATGGATCTGAAAGTAAAAGATACAAAAATATTCCATATTTTTATTTCCATTTGTAACAAATAGAAACTGTGGAAAATTGTATTGAAAACAGAAAAGTATTTCCATCAAGAAACTATCATTTTTTCATCAAATATAGAATAGAGATTCGATCTTCCGACGAGAAGAACTAGATGTATAGGCACTTTATTGGCCACTACCAGGCAGAACTGTCGCTACAAATGGAACGCATCAATGAGTAACCGGTCGCTTGGGTCTTCGATCATAATGTTTCGTAGAAAGCAATCTAACTTGTCGGGCCATTCATTCTTGTACAGTTCCCCTAGTTTTCTGTTTATTTGCTCCTCGTCGATTCAGTAGCTCATGATAAATTAATCGTTATGGCGAAATAAAAGGAACCTGTCTATCACCTTGAATCTACTTATTGTTTTGTGAAACGATTTTTCTTTCTTTTATTACGTTCTGTTAATTTTACAAGATATAAGAAATGAAGTAAGAATAGGATGAATAAAATGCAACATATTGCACTACGTTCTTGATGTTCTTTAATTACGTAGCATATACTTGAAAATATTGAATACATAATTTTGTTTCGAAGTAGATTTAGTTAATATTTAAAAGAATGTTTAAATTTTACTTAAAATACTACTTTCGTGACCTATTTCGCTATTTAACATACAAGTAAAAAATAAAAAAATGGAATAAAAGAAAATCAAACGTCTAGTAAAGTCTTTAAAATTAAAAAAAGAAAGCTTCGTGGCTTCTTTAAAAAATTTTAATCGCCTGAAAAAAAAGAACAAAGAAGTATATATATTAAAAAAAAAAGGATTTTATGAAACTTTATAGTCTATAAAAGAAATTTTTATCATCTATCGTCGTTCTGAAGTATAAAGCAACTCGAAACAATCTTGCAACTCGGCTAAAAAAAATTTCTATCATCATCCGCGAAAGAATACCCCAATTTACGTTGAAAGGGGTTTCTTCGTTTATTACGCTGGATGAAATTAATTCCATATTTTATTCGTATAATATCTCGTGGGTTCGATTTATTTTTGTACCGAAGCCCGGAGTTCATCGG
Source organism: Bombus difficillimus (assembly GCA_014737525.1). NCBI lineage: Eukaryota > Metazoa > Arthropoda > Insecta > Hymenoptera > Apidae > Bombus > Bombus difficillimus. Next base: position 465,867 of record JACXIT010000014.1, read on the forward strand.
CGATAAATGTTTAATACGTTCGGCTTTATTTCGAGCGCGGTTCTCGTAATCAGTAAAAAACCGACCAGAGAAGAAACTCGTTTCTGAATGTAAAGTACCTCCTCAAACTTTCATAACGCCGGATTAAAAAAGCACCTCGAATTTACAATTCCGTTGCATTCGCAATTTTCTTTAAAATACACTGTGGAAACAATCGGGCGGTGTGAGCCAAGAGCGAAATGTGCTATGTGTCGCACTGTCTTCAAATATCGTCAACCAAACTGATAAAACACTCTTTTGTCCTAGTGCCTTTAAAAAAACATTCCCTTGTGCTGCTTTATATTTTTGTTATTTGAATTGTTTTAGCTATTGATTTTTATTCCTCGTGCTTCGAAACTGTTTTTTGTATGAATATCAATTATTTTTACTGTCCCTTGTTTCTTTTTTTTTTGTTTTTTCTTGAACGAAGATAAACGATTATATTATCTTGCTTAATATGGTAGGAAATTGAATGCTTCGCGGACAGTGTTTCGTTATCAAATTTTAAACGAAGGATACAGTGAAAACTCTAAAAAATTCAAAGTATAATACGTTGCGCTCAGCTTTATTTTCTCTAAAATCAACGTTGAAAGCTTGCGGTGTAGGTGGTGCACTTGACTAGAAACGCTTCGTAAACCTTTCCCGTGAACGTGAAGAGTTGACAAAGTCAGAAGTTAGCCCATTCCGGGGAAATGCATCTTCGTGTTTAACTTTTGTCCTGATCCTTTGCAATAATCCATGTGTCAGCCTAACTTATCTTCAAAAACTTTCGCAAACATAAGATTCGCCGCAGGTAGAATTTTTTCTTTTCAATTCCTTTAACTGTTAAATCCTTTTGTAAATGCTTTTAGATCGGCACATTGTTCTATGATCATGCGTTAACTATAAATTTTTATGAGTTCATCGTTCTAAATAGAGGACAGATGTACAGTATTGTGCAGTAATCTTAGGTCATGTGTGATAGTGATCTCAGTACAGTCACAAATCATATTTCCAAGAATTCTTTTGCATGTTGTTACAAAAATGAGATTCACAAAAGTATTTAAAGACTCATTGAGTACTTTTATGGATATACTATGAACATATTACACAAAATATTTGAAAATATCGTTAATACTGAGCGTAAATATGTTTAATGTGATACAAAACTGCATATTTAATTCCGTAACTGAATGAATAATAATATAGTTTTAATAATATAGAATTTAGTCATATGTAGTTAACTATCGAAATTTTTAATAGTTTGTCGCGTTCTTTTCCCGTGTATAAATTGCTCCTATTTTTATAAATTAAAACATCCTTCATACAAATATTGCCACAAATTAGACTCACCGCATTTCTCAGATACATTGCGATGCATCGTACAAATAGATTCGAAGAATTGAAAATATCGACCAGAAGTTGAAATTTCTGCAAATAAATTTGCTTCCCAGGCAATAGTTATTCGATGCTTGAGAAATTTCTGCGTTTACGATTCGCTCATAAAACTATAAGCCTATTCGCGTTGGATCGTAAACAGAGAGTAAAGATTTCTAACAATGCACAGTTTCTCGCACGATAAGAGATTCAACAGACTGCAGAAGTACTAGAGAGATTGCTGCGTGGAACAATCACGGCTTTACGGCCGTTTTATTGCCTTTGGACGACTTCTTTATGCCGTTAATTGACGGATTGCTAGAGGTATTGCCAAACAGAAAGCGCGAATGAATTTCAACCATGGTTAAGCCGCTGAGCAAATTCGCGCGGCGAAAAATTTGGGAATGCAATATCTGTATATGAAAGGTGAACGTGCGGTGAATGAATCCTTTCAAATAATTCTGCATATTTGTCTTTTGCCAGTTTTTAATCTGAACGTGTGGATAAAGTTCAGATTGCAAATGTAAATCAGACGTAGATAAAATGTAAATTTTAAAATGTAATGTAATTGCTGCTGGTGGGAATACAAAATATTTTAATAATACATTAGAAATATTCCGTACAGATGAGTAATACAAAATAAATAACTCGACAAACTTCTGTGTAAAATATTCTATATTTACTTCATTTAATATATTGTGGAAATATAGCAAACGAATGATATAAAATAATTTATTTTCAGAATTCTGTAAAGTATAACGTTATGTATATGTCCCGGTGAATGTAGCTACAGTAACGAAGAGCCTTTCTCTATATTTGTAATTCCTTTTTCGAGAAATATTTAAAATACTTATTTTCATTCATCGTCAATCCCCGATTGCTAGATAGAACAATCGCGGCTTTGTCACCAACTTCTGGAATCTTTTTAAGGATTCCAATATTATTTAAACTTTCGAAGAAATTAATCTAAAACCGTGTAACCACTTCTTATTCTAAGATCCATCCAAAAACTACGTCTTCAAATGCGAATGGGCTCTTAAAATAAAACGACACTTCCAACTGAGAACTTCCACAGAATCATTTCAGAATTCCAAGTAAAATACGATTACTTCCAAGGTAAAAAAGCAGAAGAACAATAGTTTGGCCATTCGCCTGCTTAATACCGGGAACCAGTTCTTTGACGCCTTTGACGCAATCGTTTCGTCGCGATTGCCTCCTCCATACCATGGGCCGAGGTAATTTCGCTTGTTCTCGCGGTTTTATCGCATCCGTTGGCGGTTCAGCTCACGTGCCAAATGCATGACAAATTCGTACGATCTGGAAATCGTTTACGATCTCGTACATTTTGACGGTTTTAGCCGCACGTCGCGACTGCAGAATTACTTTTCACGTTCCATATTCGCCCCCCCCCCTTTTTCATTTTCCTTCCTTTTTTTTTACACCCGCTCTCTGTGTGGACGTGAACGACAGACTAGGTTATTGTTTTAAGTGGCGCGTAGCTGGCTCGCGATTTGACGCGGAACGAGTGCTACAGCCTCCAGGAATATCGTTTTTGGCACTGGTCGCCGAATTCTTCTCTAGGTGGTCCTTAGAGGGCGGCGATAAAATGGCTTACGTGAAATTGACGAGGGTTATCCCATAGTTTGGAGTTCAGCAACTTGAGTCGCAGAGGAATTTCGGCAATTAAAAATCCTGGTAGACCAGTTTTGTAACCGTGAAAACGAAATCATTAGAATGATCAGCATTTATTTATCCCCCACACACACCCATGCGCGCATTCCTCCAACAATAAGCTAGCTTTTAAACCCTAAAAAAATACCAAATTACGCAAATAACTGTCATTAATAAAAATATTTACCAACCGAATATAATAGGGACGATCCGAAAAATAAATAACTTCTTTTAAATGTCGAGTAATATCAAAATCCGAATGGGCTAGGTAAATGTAGAAATTACCGCGATTTTGTCGTACAGTAACTCCCGATATCGGTAAAATCAAGTCAAAGGAATGTTATGTAACTAAACAAGCGTCCATTTTCTCCAACTGGGAAACGTATGTAAACGATATTCTAAAAATGTCGACGCGTTAAAATTGCACAATTGGCTGCAAAAGGGAATCTCGTGGCGCCATTTCCAAGCAACACCCATTTTGGAGCCTGTTAGATTGCTTTTTGGAGGAAGATAATTACACGAACCTCGTCGATCGGATATTTTTAATTAGCCAGACTATTCGCTACGATTGCTCGACGAAGCACGAGGATAAACAAATTAATGCAATCGCGTTAAACACTCGATCGAAGGACGAGAGAAAATTATTCCCTTGTAGAGATTCGGAGTTTCACGATTTTTGTGCTTCTTTTTTTTTTTAACACCCACTCATTACGCCGATAATTGCTATTTTTTTTCTGCGCTCAGCCAACCGATAAACGAAGCTCGACTAGGGGCGAGCTGCTTTCAATGTAAACTTTTTGTCGTTTGTTTACACGACTGGCCAGCTGAACAAATTCTATCGCATTTACATCTTTTACACAGCTGTTCGTTAATGAACTAGCTTTTTTTCAACGCTTTAAACATTCTCTGTAGCTTCGGCCGTGATCTCTTAATCAGAATAATGCCGATTATTCGAGCGAAAGGATATTAAATGCGTAAAATGAAAACCTTTTATACAAAATTTGTTTTTTGAGAAATCCATTGCGTGAATCTTTTGTCTACCTAAAATGCATTTACTCCATTTACCATAAATTTGGAATCGTTTTTCCAATTACAGCTAGGATTGTGCTATACCGATTCATCTGCCAATTTGATATTAAAAAGTAAGAATATGAAGTTAATTGAGAATTAATTCTACGCGTTTCAAAGACGATTTTCTCCGAAATGAAGCTTGAAATGAAATAATTTTATTCCATATTTTTGATTTATTCTTGCATAAACGATCATCTTCTGCCTGTATAATACTTTTGACCTCATTATGTGTAATGAAGGTACTTTAAAGTATACCACTTTCGTTAAAATCCTGTTATAAACTAAATGTGTTTAGAATCCTAATAGTACTTAGGAGTACATGCTACTGCTATGAAGGAACTTCTACGAAGTTCTCATTTCTTGGAAGGAAGTTCTGTTCTCTTGATATCCGTGCACTGAGAGCTAGCGTGTCTAGCATATGCGTAGGTGAAGTATATATTTTGAAGTATCTGATTTGAACAAGACAGTAAAATATACGAATTGCGCAGTTCAAGATGCAAAGTTTTGAAATTTAATAGAGAATTGAATGAAGTTTAGTAATTGAGTGAATTTTAACTACTAAATTTTGGTTAAAATACAGGATTGGTAGAGTCGTGGAAATATTTCTGAACGAAAGTAATTAAAATTATATACATTAGAGTGCTACATAAACTACTAAATTTTCTTATGGATTAATTCTGGTAACATTATATGTCTATTAATTCTTTGAGTTATACATTGACAACACGAAATAAATACACGTAATAAACAAAATAGTGCAAACTAATTTTAACTTAAAAAATAATAATCTGACGTGCAGATAACAGCGTAGTATTTTTTCCTTATACATAATATCTTCACTGAGAAAGGGATCGTTGCAGCAAACTTTTAATCCCAACGTTCCGAAATCATCGAACTCACAAGCATTGATTTATCTCTCCTATTTACATTCTTCGCCTTAAAGGAAACCGGCAGAAGATACCAATAAAAGCTCGCCGCTCTTCCTTCACCTCCCATGAAATACTCTTCGTCTGAAACATAGTTCCACAAGGAAAACCAAACATCAATGGAAACCAATTTCTCTTTTACTCTCGAGCTTTGAAATTTACTGCCTTTCTTTCACCAACTTTCGACCTTTCTATCCCCATAAAACACCCCTCCATATTAAAGAGAACCAAAGAGAAGACATTCGAACACTTTTCACCACTTTCAATATTTATATCGGCGTATCCATTAAAACTTTATTGACACTTTATGTCGTAAAACGAGTTACAAAGTAAGATAAAAAATAGGCGAATTTGCATAAGTTAATTATCACCACTTGGAGTGAATTCGAGCAGCAAAAGAAAATTCTGTAACACGTAACTGCAATGGCTACAAAAACTACGCAGACTTATTCACCAATGAAGCATTATTTTAGCAAATCTTACATATCATTTTCATAGTATCGATATATTTCTAGTCGTATAAAAGTACTACTATTTCCCTAATTTTTTACGGGCATACGAAGGTACTATTAATTACTTAAAGTTTTATAAACATATGAACGTACTACCAAATGACGTGGAATTTAATATACTTGAACCTAATTAATCAGTATATGTATGCTACAATAAATACAATGGTGCATACCTCTCGCAGCCACTGTACATACGCTCTGCGAATCTTCAAAATCGGATAATTTTTCGAATTTCCGAATTGAGGACTTTCCCTCCTTTACATGCCTACGTCCTAAGGGAATTACATCGTAAAACCCTAAAATTCTCAATTACGAAATCTAACATCTTCACCGTGCTTTTTTCAAAAATTTTCAACGTGTACGAAACTTTTATTTTTCCAGGAACCTCCATACAGCTTCTAAGGCTAGATGTGCCGAAGATGGCGGACCCAAGATGGGAGAAGGTGATACTAAAGTGCGAGTACGATCTGGGCGGTGAGGATTTGTATTCCGTGAAATGGTACAAGGACGGGGCTGAGTTCTTCAGGTTCATGCCAGGCTCGAGACCTCCTGGCCGTAATTTCTCCGTTGATGGAATATACGTTGACGTGAACAAGAGCGACAGCAAACAGGTGACGCTGTTGGGACAGGCGAACAATCGAAGAGGTTCGTAGAGAAACGCGATTTGTCCCGTTTGCTCGATTTAACGATCGTTGTTCGTGCGTACTCGACGAGGCTTTTGCTTGTGCGATGGTAGTCTGAGGGGAAATTCACGAGCATCTGAGGATCGATGGATTTCGAGGAAAGGGGTGTATCAGGTGAATCATGCGCGACGATCGACTGTCGAGGATTTGTCGAGCGAGAGGTCGTGAAGCTGTAGCATCGAAAGCAGCGCAATTTACCAAGAAATTATGCGGTTTAATGTGCACTGAGTGTTGATAAATTGTTAACTGCTGCGGGGAGTGTTTCGAGCTGAATTGAATGTCGACGAGGTTGCGCGTTTCAGGTTCTGTATTGGTTTGCGCATTTCAATGCCGGTAAGAGTAGGATGCTGTATCGCGATTTGTTTCTACGGATTCTTAATTTTCCTGAGAGGTTTGAAGCATCCTGCATTTGGATATTATCTGGATCCTTTTGTGGAATTAAAGTAATATTGTTAGTGAAATTTAAAAAATTGTTTGGTATAATAACAATTGAGATTGGTGATAAAACAAGCGAAATTTTAAAAATAGATCTTGGTAGTTTTTGTAAGACATTTAATTTTATGAAAATCTTTTACAAGGAAAACTTAACAAAAAGAGTGTAAAATATAGAATCGTAAGTTTTTCTCTTCAACTCTAATAAATTTCATTATCAGTCCTAATACATCTTTTCTTCCGACTTTTCAACTCATTAAACTCGCATACATTTTTCCCATCATCTTTTATCCATTTATCATACAGGTTAAATTATTGAATTTGTATTTCTAGCTTTACATTTAATTACCTTTAGCCGTTCAGACACCTAGAACTCACGTTTTTCATCATTTCTTTACGTCCATTTAAGTTTTACATCCAAAATACAGTAAGAAACGCGATTAATAAGGAATTACCTGCACTATTATATTCCTTAATCTTGCAATGAACTATTTTCATTCTCTCAAACAGTGAAAATTCATCTCCGTCTTTTTATCCTCATATCAAACAGCAATACTTTTCCTTAATGTCTAAGCAAACGTGAAACAGGAGAAACAAATCTTCTTGAAACTCGATTTTTTCGCAATTTTAGATTAAAATCGAAACAGTAATTCTGCGAGATCTTACGAAACTTCAGGCGATGAAAGTTAACGGGCTGCCTGAAATTTCACTTAAATAACCAACGAACTTTCCTCGTCGCGAATGAAACTGGCCCCTATTAAATTTCTATTCCCGCCCATTTTTCACTGGTCCACGAGGATCCACGTTCTTCCACCATCCTTACGCCTGCTATTAGGTTTCTAATCTTCAAGGTGCTTGCATTTGAGCTTCCAAAGTAGTCCGCGTAACTTTCTTAATTCATTATAATCGAAAAGGCTGATCTTGTGATGAATTTCCACGGCGTGATGCCTTATTCTTTTCTATGTAGCTTCGTTCGTCGACGATGCTTTTCTAAAACAACGTTCCCCGACGTTTTGCAAATCTTGTTACTTAAATTTAAGAAAAAGGTGTATTTAATGGAACGACAAAAATTATATTAACCCTTTGTTCTCTGAATCACTAAAGTAATAAAAGCTACTCCAGAAAACATGTTTTTTAGGACTTGAACTTGTATACGTTTTACCTGTATTTTTATTGCCCTCTTATCGCTTTTTCATTAAAATAAAAAGATTATTTTAAAATATTTGAAAGTTGACTGTTCGTACAATAATATCTTGTTTACTTTGTAATTTATCAAGGTATAGAATATAAAAATCTATGGATCCATCCTCTCTCGAATATTTAATTCAGCACAGATTAAACACCCAAAGGCTTAAAAATAGATTTTTTAGAATATCGTAATTTAACTATATCCAGATATAATTGTCGAAAATTTGTTTAATGAAATTTCGTTCGAAACAAAATTACAATTCAAAATAACCATATTGATTTCCCAGGAAACATTTTGCAACTCCCTCGAGAGTCACGTTCTACGTGGATTGGAAATCTAAATAAAATCTGAAGTATGCTTTTCAAATCAGTCTCGCAAAAAGAAGCACGAGTTCGTGTTTAACCTCGTCGATGGGGCAACGGCAACGATCGAACGTTTCCTTGAAAGGAATTAGAGCGTGTTTTAAGTCGTAAAAGAGGAAACTGACAGCATGGTAATTTTGTCTGTGCTAAAGCTTCTTTGAGATTGATGCTGTCGAGAAATGGTTGGGAGTGTTTCGTTTCATCTAGATATTGTTCGTATGGATTCGACGCGAAGAAAAGTTTTGGTTAGGGGTGATCGACAGAGAGGCTGTGTAAAAGAAATTATTGAAGTTATAAATTATGCGGAAATATATATTTTTATAGCGATGGCATAGAGTATTTGAAAACAACTTCTTTCTGATTTCATATCAAAGAAAGAAAGTGTAATACCGTGTCATAATAATCACTTGATATCTCGAGATAAACGAAGGTATAGAAAGTAAGAAAATAATTCTGTTTCCTTTTTCATTTCAAAACATCCTCTTACTCGTTTCAATATTATTTCGTAATTGTTTAATATTCTTGAATTAATCCTTTTGCATTTCCCACTTTTGTGGAAATACCATACAAATACATAAAATGTCATACTGTGTTAAAAATAAGTAGGTCGAGACAATAGCAAGACATATTGTAACATTTGAGAAAGAAGTTAATTTTCATGGTAATGAAGTATTGTTTATTCGATACAGTAAAGAGCAACAGATTAATTCGATTTATTCGTTTAAATATCCTCTTTAGCTGTTATTCAGGGAATTAGGGTCTTAACAGAGATAGGGGAATGCAAATTTTTTTCAATTTAAACGCTCATTAATTAAACACGCGTTAATCGGTAGGACATCAGTGAATCCATTCGATATGAGCAGAGAGTACAATTTATTCGAATTTTTTACCTGTGCACATGATTATTATACGTTGTATTAAACGTTTTAATCATTGTTCGTGCATTGTTGTTATATAAATACAGTTGGATTCATTATCAGTCACGAATGGATTATAAGCTTTGTTTTTCCCTCGCAATCCGTTATGTGTATTATTTTACTCTTGTTTTATTGATTCCATATTGAGAGGATTTTTTTATCATGAAATCTACATCCGAAAAATGTTTATGTCATTTAAAATAGATTAAAAGTTATTCTATCCAATACTTTAGTAACGGGAACTCCCTATATTATCCCTTCGGTTCTTAATTATTCTTCTTTTATATCCAACGAATATTTAATTCGTATACGTATATAATATTTGTATTCGATATTTTTCAAAAAAGTGGCTCGAAAAATATTTTTCCGATATTCGAAAAAAATATTTTTGTGCTACTGGGGTAGGTTATACTTTTTTGAGTTTCCAAGGTTACTTTTACTTTTCGAGGAATAGGATTTATTCATAAGAAAAAGATTCAGCATAATTGGCCAGGATGAAGATACGAAGACGCTCCAGTCAGCGATATATTAATCGAATAAAATAAAATAAAGAACAGCGATTTAACAAAGTAATTTACACGACAGGTAAGGTGAACCTCATGGGATCATACGGTTGCGAGGTGTCTTCGGAGGGGCCGAGTTTTCTTACAATCTACGGCGAGGCAAACATGAGCGTTGCTATCCCACCAAAGGAACGACCCAGTCTGCGCGGTCTTCGACCGTCTTACGAAGTGGGTGAGACACTCCAAGCGGAATGCAGTTCCGCGGCCAGCTACCCTCCAGCCCAGCTCGTCTTTATCCTCAACGGGAAAGAGGTAAGAGAAAGAAAGAGTTTTATGAGAATGTAGGGGTATTAGAGCCTGGAGAGACATTTCGTTGCCATCCGTGAACTTCAGAATTCCTGATTGTAGTCGGCCTGGAAAAACGACTCGCTCGAGGCGACTTCTTTTTCCTCAACTCCCTTCCGCGATTCTGATTTTTCCCTCATGTGTCTTTTCGCTTGTGGGTTCGTTTATCTAGTTGAACGCTTTAACAATGGATCCTGTTGAATTTCTTGACATATTAGGAATTGGATAATTATCGATTTAATTGTAATACAATTTAATATCATCCATGTAATTCAATTAATTTTTATTTGTTTCTCCTCGTTCGTTTAATTTAAAGTTTCGGAAGTTTTGATTCCACTCTATTTCACTTAATATCACGTTGTTAAGCATTCGACCTTTCAACGTGGATCATAATTTAGACCTTCGATTCTTCATCCAAACGAAACTCGTCGATTTGTATCCTCGAGAACAAGCTGTCGTCATCCTTCTTCCAAATTTTGGCTCGATTTAACTCGCTGAGAACCGCTGAATTTTCCTGACGCTGTTATGAACGAGCACTTGCCCTGTTTCTCGCGATTTAACACACTGCATGTCGTGTATAAACATTTATTATCTGTAAAACAGCGCGAGGTACGTGCGGTCCGTTTGATCGCACGATATCCAATGTGAAATACGGCGCAGTCTATCCTAATGTATCGCCTAGACCAGATACACGAAGAAAGGTGCTCTCAGGCGATTCTCTGATCTCAATGTTTATCGTTTCCTTGATAAACGATCGTCTGTGACGATAAATATGATTCCGTCCCACTTTGTTTTAAAGAATCGTTCTTGCATCGAGCTGGTCGATGTTTCACATTGCTTGTTTCAATATTAGAATTGTCCTAATTGCATTCTCCTTTTTCAAAAGATTTTCTAGCCATTAAACGAACGGGGTTTCTAAAGTATGTTTGTTCTAAATGTTTGATTAAGTATTTTTGTAAGTACTAAAAATACGAAAATATGTTTCGGATGAAAGTTCGATTTGATGGAGGAAACTTAACAAGATATTTTGATTTTTCTTAAATGGAAAGCTTTCTTAAATGGAATTGAGATACCTGGATCGAAAAATGTAGTTTAAAGGGTATTTTAACTCTAATCTCGCAAGACTTATCATATGAAGAACAAGGAAAAGAAATAATACCTAAATATAGAAAATAAATGGTAATATTAGGTATTGAAGGATCAATTTTTAGAAAAAATACAGATAATGGGTATGCATGGATATTTAATCTGTTTTTTTTTTAATTGGAGAATTTTTTGTATAAAAATGAAAACAGTATTTATTCAAGTGGAATTATTTTAATTGAAAACAATGATGAATATTGAATTCTTTTAATTGAGAGATGATATACATAAACGATACTGAATTATTTTTGAATTAAGGATTGAATAATTGTTTCGTGAATTTTTACTTATTTTAAATCGGGTATAACAACTCGACTCCGGATGCTCAAACATTTCTGAGAAATTTCAAAATGCAAAAATGTCAGGACTAGATACAATGTACGTAAAACTATATAAAATATTTAGTGTATGTGACAGGTATATAAACAGTTATTTTGTAATAAAACAAACAAATATATATATATTCATAAAAGGATACTTTAGAATATTAGAATAAAATAAATATATCTAAAATATATCATAAAAACACTAATTTTTATCAATGCCTATAATCCGACAATATTGTACATCAATCTGTAACATTGCTGAGTGATCAGGAACACGATTAAATTGATCGAAAAAAATTGATAGATTTTGATTGAGGCGTAGAAGCTTACAAACATAGAAACTTTGCCAGTTGGAATGGTCTCTCGAAATAGACAGTGTCGTAAACGCAACAACGTAAAACAACGAGCGTTGAACTGGAATGGGGTGAGGATTGAGAGTAGAAAGTCCTGGAAATTAAGAGAACGCGCGATGCCTTTGAATTGCAAATTCAACGCTAGCGAAGGATATAAAATCATGGGAACCGCTTAAAAGATGCTCGTTTAGTGTCTTCGCGACCGCGCCCCTTTATTCAGGCCCCTTAAAAAGTTCGTCGTGGTGGGGCATGGAGAAATTAAAACCGTCAGTTTAGACTCGAGCATACTTTTAAAGTTGCTTACTGTGCATTCAGCTGCTGTTTTCGTTAAAAAAAAAAAAAAAAAAAAAAAAATAACAGACGGAAAGCTGCTCTATTAAATTTGCCTTAACCATCAGCCGAGAAAGTCAGTTTAGTTAGATGGTCGGTTAACGTCTTGCGTATTGCGATGGTGTTTTAAGAGCTGTCATTAATAGAAGACGGATTTTTATGAAAATTGATATTTTTATGCACGCAATTAAAGAAACAGGACTTAAATAGAAATTTGTTTTATCTACTAAGAATTATACAAACACTCTACTTTGGATATTTTATATTCTTTTATATATCATGTGCATTCTATGCATTTTTGCGTTTTGAAATTTCCCATAAATGCTTAAAAACTTGCATTCTAGATATTCATTTCTTTTCCCTGCATTATAACATTCTGATAGAGAATTAATCAACGATATTTTTAAACAATTAATCATCCTGTTGGAATTATGATAACCATATCCAGCTTAATTTTATCTATTAATCTGTATCAATGGCCCCTATTAATTAATTCCTATTAATTTAAATTCACTTTAACATTTAAAATGACTCGTGTCTAAACTGCGCATTAATAATCCATTAAATCCATGCATCCCCTAATTGATCAAATTTCTCTAGTCATCCAAATACGTTATCTTAACGTCCTTCCATTAACCAGAAAATTTAGTGCAGAGTTCTCTAGTATACTCGCCATTCATCTTTCCACTCTTGCATGAAATTTCACCTCGAAAGACAAGGATCATCTCACTACCATCTCACTCTCACTATCACCCTCTGTCATCAACAGGTGAACAAAGTGTTGACCAGAGAATTGCCAAGCTCAGCCTCCTCAGAGGATAACATCGTATCCTCGACGCGACTAGGGCTGACTCTACGCCTGGAACGACACCATTTCCCCGGAGGAACTTTGAATCTCAGCTGTCAGTCCACTTTGCCAGGGATCATGGACGCGAGGGCGCTTGAGAGAACGGAAACCGCAACGTTGGCCGCCAGTAATCAACGACTGGCGCAAGAACCGCCTAGATCCGGATGCATCGTAAACATTTCATCCCTGTTCGTCATGACCTGCTGTTTCTTACTGCGATCGTTTAATCACGGTATATTAGCACTTTCTTATGTTTAACCCACGACCAGTTGGAAATCGCCATTGAAGCACTTTCGATCGTTCTGGGATCACTTTGTTCGGTAATGTTGCTTTACAGGCTTGGGTATACTCTGATTGAAATATAAATAAAAACATTGTATCGTTTTAGATGCTTTATTAGTTTTATTTTGGAATTAATTAAATGTTTAAAAGTAACATAAGAACTATTTTGAAATTCGATAATTCGATAATTGTATATTTTATGTTTCAGTCAGTTTGTTCAAACAAAAATATAAATAATTTGTATTTTAATATAAAATTGAATTTTAAGTGGCATATGTTTGAAACTTATGTGGTATAACTAGATTATTATATAATATATATAACAAGATTTGCATTCAGGGTAATTTTCTATCTAATTATGTTTTAATAATACGTATTTGAAAAATTATGAAATAATCGGTTCTCGAATATTTTATTTACATAAAACATATTCACGACTATCAATCGAATATGCCCAAGCCTCTCAAATATCGAAAGAAGCCAAAAGATCCAACTTTTCTTCACTGCTAGTATGTGATTTCGTTGCTCCTGCGAAAGCTCTCGTTGATATTTCGCGCGAGCAGTTTTTAAGAAATTTCCTTAATTTTTCAATGCAAATGAAAATTAAAAAAAATTAGATTTCGCTAGCCTTTTTAAATTTTATGCCGATATTAGCCAGAAAAATGAGTTTTTTTTTAATTCTTCGCTATCACTGTGAAATTCATCGTATCACAGAAAATTGCTCGCATTGGACGCCTTCTCGGTCACACTCGCGGGCAAAACTTTTTTCTTAACTTTTCACCGACAAAGAGAAAATCTTACAAAGAAAAGAAGAGATAAAATTACTGTTGCTAGGCTTTTTGAATTCGTTTGTTAGGCGAAAATTAGCCCCGAAACGAATTTTTTCTTCACTGCCACTATGAAATTTCGTTGCTCATGCAGAAAAGACTCTTGTTAATGTAATTTCATGAAGGAATTTTACGTACGCGCATGTAATATGTTAATATACGTGTGAATAAATGCATAGGATGAATAAAGTACGTGAAGTATATGATTCAAGTATATCGATGGTCATGTAGAGGAGATGGAAAGCAAAGATGAAAAAGCTCTATAGCAATATAATTTAATTGAAACAGCGAGTCGTTCACGCGAGACGCGACATTGTACATAGTGTATGATTGTGAATTAGATTTACGACGGTATGTAATTAACAAAAAGGGGGAGGGTGGATCGGGGTGAACACGGTGAAAGTAAGCAGGAGAATTCATTAGGAACTCGATGAGGATGGAGTGATATCACAATCACGCGACGTGTGATTCGTTTTACGAATATTAAAAAATAAAGCGAGAGAGTGATTGGTATCGAACGACAAAAGGCATAAATTTGAATCGATTGACGGTTGAAGTATAGGGTGATTCACGTTTATGGCGTTCGGGATAATTGAACTGTTCTTTTTTTTTCTCTTGGATCTCTCGACGCATCCTTTTTGGTGGCGTACAAGAATTTATATATACATACATAAATATATTATATATATACATATACGTATATGTATACACGATGATGAATTCGTCATATTTACGTTTTATTGTAATTTTACATGATCCATATCTGATCGTTACGACATTTCAAACAATAAAGAGAAACGTCAGGCAGAATTTTGTTCATGTTCTTTTACTTCGAAACCTTCCCTTCTAGAATTTCAGAATCAGGTAAGATTGCCATTTGATATTAAAACTTTTTAATATTTCACATATTTGTATATCGTATATCGTAATTTAATGTTATTTTAATTTAGGTTTGAGAAATTTTTATATTTTTAGACGCTCTTGCACAATTGTACTAATACTATTGTATTACTGAAATTTTATAAACCACGAATCATCTTATTGCCCTGTTTGATATAAAATTGCAAAAGGAAATTCTATAATTTAAATAACACAATTCGTCAATTTAATAATATATTAATTTATAAATTATTATGCAAGAGTGTACTGTAGCGTGTATATATGCATATACTTTAATATACAATACACAAAAGATTATGAAAAAAGTGGATAGGTATATATATAAATAGGTATTAATTATGTTTTCAATAAAAGATAACATTGTCTCGTCAAAAACGGCATCCTATTTCTAACAACTGCAAAAGCATTATAATAAAATTGATAAATGTAATATTAGTTCAAAATAAGTATTTTCTTCATTCACAGATATACAACTTTCATATTTCTAGCTAACTGCTAAAGTAGAGAATGTGAGAGACACATGAAGAGAAACAACGCAATTAAACATAGTAGAAAGCGGTGTTATGCGGTATTGTAACGTAAACCATAAATTACATCGGTTACTAGGTTTGGCTATTCCCATAAACCTCCCTATCTCTTCCTCGAATCATAATCCGAGCCCTTAGAGCCCTTACATAACATTAATTCACACAATATTTTACGTAACTACTTAAATACACTTCCAGGTGTTACATGGGTCCGTTATCTGCATCTTATACTACGATTGCGTACGTATAAAATACAGTTCCTGTTAAGTTTCATAATCTTATCACTTAATACAATCGTAAATTCGCGCTAGACTTACTAATGCTTAAAAGTCTTCTAATTATAATTTTCGTATTCATATCATAACCTCGCGGCCATAGCCACATTATGACGTTCATTGTATTAAAAAATACTGTTAGCTTTCCCTTCTGTCACTTTTTATTCCTTTAGCTTTACTCTTTCAGTAGATACTATCATCTAAAATAAATGCTCTGTCTTTTATTATTTTTCTTTAAAATCGCCACACGATTCCCTAATACATTATTTTTCTCCTTAAGAATTTCATTTCTTCCTTTTTCTCCCTTTTTTAGTCATTCTTAAACATATTTGATACTATATCAAGTCTTCCATTAAAACTGTCATCTAAACTCTTAAAATATTACTTTCCTCTCTCAGAAATAATGTTCTCTACCTTTCTTCCCTTTTCTTAATAATTTTCTGAAATATCCGACACTACACCGACTATTCCATTAAGATTGTCACTAAATTCTTTAAAAATTTATTTTCCTTTCCTTACTTCCCATCTCTTGCCACAAAATATTTCATAAAAATTCGACGATTTCCATAAAAATTGTTATCGAAATTCTTACGAAAATTATCCACTTTTCCAGAACTTTCTTCTTCCATCTTTATCACTTTTTCTCGAACTTTTCGTTATTAACTCCACACGATGTACAAACTATCAGGACCCGTGATTGTTATTCTTTAAAAATCTATTAACTCATTATTAGTACATATTAACTACATAACCATCAGATAAACTACTATACATAAGATCCACGTAAGACAGCTTTTTCTAAAACCGTGCCGCGCTTCTCGCAGCACGTCGTTGTTTTAATCAAGATGAAGCATCGGTCTTTCTCATTAAAAAAAATAATAGAAGGCATATTTTCGCAAAAAAAAAAAAAAGAGATACACTATCCCACCTATCCTACTGAATTCCAATTTTCAATGTACATATTGTTCGTTCTCCGCCAGTTCATTTCCGGTAACACGGGTCTTCACCAATGAATTATCTTGGTTCGTCAGGATCGCGGCCCTCCTCGATAACAGGTTCGCCGGGATAAAAGCGATTAGAGATGGCAAAAGGAGAGGAACGATTTTGCAGGCGGTAAACAGTCGAAACGGGAAATCCAAATCCCGCCAGGAGGGATTTCCGGTAGCTCGATCATCCCCTTCCTACTCTCAAACCATCCACTAGCCGAAGTATACTGACTTCGACCTATCGGCCGAGAATTCACAGGCTTCTCTTCCTTCCCGATTCGATTTCCAGATTAATTAAGGATAGCTGGCCTGAAAGGACGCCCTCGAGGATCCTTTCGAGCGTCGAACTTCCGAGGAAAGGCGTAACGAGACACCGATTCGTGTCCGTTTCACGAGACACCGAACACGATAATGACATTTTTTCGCCGATTCTCAACGACTAGGCCACGGTAGCACGTTAATGAGAAACGACCATTGGTCCCTCTGATACGAATTCGTGTCCCTGCCACTTAAGGGAATGGTTAACAGCTGCTTCGATCGACAAAAGGGGCTTTGCTGGCCTAGTCACGATCCGTTACAGCTAGGAGACGGGTTCGTTTGCGATACATGGGGAAACGGTTCGAGTTGATCGATTCAATTGATGGTTGACAATGGCCTACGGCTTCTCGATGCGGTCTGTGTGCTCGTTAGGATAACAAAACGTTGTTGTAGGGATATTCTTTTCATTATTGATGGACAGAGTTTGAAAGTTTATCGATATTCTCGACATATTGGAATTTGTAGATAAAATCTTTAGTCGTTGAACATACGATTGAGTTATTATAAATTCATTATTATGGTGATGGTTACTATGCATCTACGACTACTTGCTGTGATCTGTGTCTCGATGGAGTTTAAGGGCCGTTTAGGGATAGTTCAATATCTCCAAGATGTTGGGATTTGCACAATAATATACTATACAATTAATTATATCAGTGAATCTTGAGAAAACTAGAGACTCGGTTTAAATCACGGGGATTTCTATCGTACGTAATTTTTTCAACTTTATAATTCTGTAGAGCTGGACTAATTTTATTACCAAACTTTTACTGTTACTCAAAAGAATTTATTAGCACAGGCGACTTATAACTCGCGAGTTAGAAAATTTCCAGGTACTTCGATAATATTCGCTTTAAGTATAATTCACAGAGTCTGAAGATCATAAAATGATTCTTATTTCTTGACCTCCTTTGTATTCACAAATGAGATATCTGCTAATACGATGTCGTTCATACGACTCTTTGCACGAGAATCTCGTGTATATATATATTTTACATTATTTATAACTGAATGTAGTCTCATATAATAGAAAAATTAATAAAGTATGCTTTTAAAAGTATAATGTATTCTATATTTAGTATCGTTAATCCCTTTGCATTCACGAGCCTTGTAAAATGTTTCTCGAATATTTGAAAGAAATATCTCGTGTGTCTGTTTCGTAGAATTTCAAACTGAATGTTCCTTTGTGTAAATACAAACAAATACATACACATCCTACATATAGCTGAATAAATGGGTTGCGGGTATTTATGGAAATTTATATTTTTATAAACACAATTAAAGAGATAGAACATAAGCATAAATTTATTTCACCACCCTTCTAGAATTATACTTTAAATCTCACAAATTGCATTTCCATGCAACCCGATTTCGAAATCCTTTGTTTCGATACTATTTTCAAGCAACGCTCGTTAATTCCTTCTGTATAAAAGCCTCTTGACGGAATTAACCGAATAAAAAACCAAACCGAACAAGTTAAAATGTAATTAGCAACACAATGTCGATCATCTTTGAATGAGGCCAGGTAGAGATAAATAAAGCTCGAGCTACTACGATCGAAAAAATAGCTCTCGAACGAAGGAAATATAACGTGACGAGAGCAAGCATAGCATATTCGAACATGCTTCAACGATTGGTTTCTTCGTCGTGCAAAACGTCAATGAGTTCAATGAGTTCGTTTCACCTGGAATGACCTACATAATCCCCTCCAATCCTCTTATTGCCAATATATAGGGTGTTGTATTATGTACACTGTTTTGCGAATATTTACCAATAGCGATATTAACCCGAAAACAGAACTTATTTAATACAAACATATATTTAGTAAAAGAAACTAATATATAGCACGAACAGCCATCTTAAACATATAATAAGTGTAGAGAAAGTAGTATCGCTGACAATGAGTATCGTCTAATGTAACGAATAATTAACTATTTGAATTCGTTTGCGATCTCCACCAAATATACGTACCTATACTTGTACTAAATATCTCGTAACTTCTACGTTTAGTTTCGAACTTTACCAATATGATCCTGGTAGTTGGGTTTCATTACAGTGCTACAGAATTAGAATGCCTTCGCTAGTTGCTGTATATTTATTTATCCTTATTATGTATTATCTACAACCTTCTATGCATGTAAGTTTAACAAGTACAGATTAAGTACTTATTAAAGTCTTCCTGATGCAAGTATGGATTAGAGGTTGACAGTTCTAGCGTTAATTTTTGATTACATTGGTTAGAATCGATCTTATAAGCCAATATTTTTTTAAGACGTTGTAGGAGGAAGGCTGTGGCTGTGAAGAAAATGAAACGAGATCAACGTGAATTCAGAAATGGTACACGCTGTTGGGTACGAGACGTTCGAAGAGTTAACCCGCGATTATCTTGGCGCTGTTTCATCGCTGTGATGACACGCCGGCAAAAGCTAAAGCACCACCCTGCTGGGTGTAAAGGTTAACTAGGCCGTGTTTGTGCCGGTTTGCAGACGAGCTGGTGTTGATTCATCGCACAGCCCGTTTTCGCGTGTCTAGAATAGCGCACGCGTACGATTGTTCGTAGGCAGACGAAGGATTCTGCGTTTCAAGCGAATGAACGTACAGACATTGTTATTAACTCTTGCAACAGATAATAGTGGTGACGCGAAGCTTTTCTGTAAATTACGCATGATTTGATGTGATTAGTATTGGAATATAGATATTTATATATGTACGAGAAACTTCCAAATTTACGGAATGTGTACGATATACAGATATTCTAAATATATTGATGTTTGAAATTAAATATTTAAATGGAATCGATGGTTTGCATGAAATTGTTAATAACGGATATGTACCTTATGCGGTATCGATAAAAAAGCAATTATTTACATAAAAGTCTAA
Organism: Bombus difficillimus; assembly: GCA_014737525.1. Lineage (NCBI taxonomy): Eukaryota > Metazoa > Arthropoda > Insecta > Hymenoptera > Apidae > Bombus > Bombus difficillimus. Next base: position 485,846 of record JACXIT010000014.1, read on the forward strand.
TTTTGTTGAAGCAATAATGTACATTTTACAAGCATAATATTTAATACAGATTTAATGTTTAATATCATACTTTACAGAAGGGTCTCGATATGAAATAAATGAGATAAAGTATATAAAATAATTGGAACGAAAGTTAAAAGCCTGGATGAAATTATTACGAACAACGTTCAATTACTGGAACAATCCTTTATTTCATATACTATTGAGGAAGAGGAGAAAATTGTTCGTATAATGGTATGACTTTGCATTCTTACTTTGCATAGATAATATCGGATCGAAAAAATTTACGAAATTATTATTGAAGTAATATTAATATCGGGAAAATGAGATAGTTGAGGTTGTCGGTGAAATTATTAGTATGCATATGTTGAATTTTCCACGCTACAGAATTTGTAGTTTCCCCTGTTCAAACAAGTAATCCTTTGCATTTCTGGTGGCGTATACAGTAGTATATGTATGCTTTTGGTCGTCCCGTTTCTAATCTTTCCTGGCCTGAAATTTATTTTCAAAGGATTTATCTGTCTTCGACTAAGTAAACCCATTTGCATTTCAAATATCACCCTTGATTCGCTTCCTCCGACTCAGTGTTTCTTCTTTTTTCCCCCGAATTTATCGTCGAAAGGTCACGTGCGCTTTGCCTAACGTCTTTTTCATCTTTGGCCTCCGGTTGATTCTCCAAACTTCAGCAAGTTTACTAATCACCGTATAAATTTGTAATTTTTTAAGTCTTAACGTAAATCGACGATGTTTCATAAACAGAGCATTTCTTCGATAAGTACAATAATTTACATACTTATAACAACGATTAAAATTTTTGTCAATCATCGTTGACCTATATTAATTTTAGCAAAACCACTGGCCACTTTTATGGATTTCTGCCATTCTGCAATACGTTTATTTTCATTATTTTATACAATTGCAGCGTTACACATTCAATATTGTACATCTAATAATAATAATAACAATAATAACGTATCAATTGTGAAATAGTTTTCAAACCTCGATAATAATAATCTGTGCGACGATACAATCTAACAATCCCATCGAATCTTTCGAACCCATCATTATTCTTCTGGATATTAAATTTTTACACAATCGTCTCTTTCACCTTCTTAATATCATAAAAATGATCAAATTTATGTGTTCGAATCGAGAATATTAAAGGCGAGCCGTTGTTTCCAAATAATGTAACGCAAAATCATGTGAAATAATAATTGTGTTTGCAAACGCACCGTAGGATGTTCGCAGAAAACATCGAACGCACGGATAATTAGCAACCGTGCGTATATATTGATTTCATTTACTTGGATTTCCAGGCAGACAGCCTCGTCCAGTATTCTTTTATGGTATGACGGAAGAGAAAGAAGACTTGATGCAGGCTTGAGCGAGCAACGCGCTCGTGCATGATGCGCAAGTAATATGCACTACTTGGAAATCGAGTGAGACATTTCCATCGGTCACGAAACACAAGAAGCAATCGTTCGGAATTAACGTTGCCGCCTACGCTTATATTGCATTTACTATCCGTTCGTTATTTCCACGGAAATGTCGCATAAAAATTTCGTATATAATTTGGATGAAGAAATACTAGAAATATATTTAAATAATTTCGTCGCTTGTAATCGCTTGAAATTGAAATTTCACTTTCATCGTCAAAAATGATGTATCATTTTATTGGGAATGTTGTTTTACACTCAATTTCGTTATACGTTATTATTTTCGTGAGCGTAAAGGAGTTATTAAGTAAATTCGTTTCTAAATTTCCATTTTAAGCGTGAAGACGCTCCACGTTCCTACGGCTAATATTAATCAATATTCGATATTTCATCATGCCAAGAGCATTTGGGTATAGCTTCAATTGTAGAAATGAAAATCTGTAACCCGCCATTTTAACAAGCGTAACAATTGCAGCGTGAAAATAACTGCATCGTCATACGTGTGATTACTAGATTGCAGATTTTTATGCAAATTTATATTTTCATCAACACAATTCGAAAAGTGGAACGTAAGCAAAGATTTGCTTTAGCCACTAAATATTATGGCCAGCAGTATATTTTGAATACTCTGTACATATTTGCATATTACGTGTACTCTGTGCATTTACGTAACTTTCGCATAAATCCATAAACATCCGCGGTATATTGATTACAGTGATTAATTCTAGAGTAAGAATTTCGTTAAAGTAATAACGCTTCGGAAATCCGTTTATTAACTACAAGCGTCTTGGAACAAAATACTATACGCACCTCTAACCTCGTAAAGTTAAGAAAACGATTCTTTCAAACACATTCTGAACATTCAATCCTAAACGAGTATACGACTGCATAAAATATAGCTGGATCGTACAACGCAATAAGGTACGGAGTTTGAAAGAAAAAAATTTCCTCTCGTGGTTTCGTTGCGGCTTTTAAAATTGAAAGGATCGTCGATCGGATCGTTTCCGAGAGGGTGTGCGCGCGGGCACCGGGTACAATTACTTTTGGAGAACGATGCAATTTGCACCGACGACTAATTTCAACTTCCTACGGAAACGTTTTGCCCCGAGGGCCGCTTGATTTATTTGCTTCGGGCTCCTTCTTCCCCGTGGAAACTGCATAAAAGACTTTGTGTAACGTACCAGAGAGAACATCTCGGCTGCTTGAATGGATACACGCGAGATAACGGGGACACCTTGATTCCCATTAACCTGAGTGTACTATGGTTCGGGCTCGAAACTAAATAAGTGGCAGATAACGCGGCGACGCTGCAATTTATTAGCGTCACCGAGGAAAAATTGCCGGGTACACTTGGCCACCAAGGAAACATGCTTACGAGAGATGATGCAAAGGTTGTCAAGGTACCGGAGAAAAATAAATAAATAACTCTTACGCGACCTTTCATTTCTAGCTTTTTTTTCCAATCAATTTGCCTTATTGAAACCTGCTGTTTAACTTTAGCTATGAAAAGAAGTTCCAGAGATTCGCTTAATTATTTTTGTCACTATTTCTTTCATCTATATAGATTCTACGATTTTATGAAATTTAGAGAAATTCAAATTTTCGCAACACTATGATAAACTGATTGATTATGCCTTAACGGATTAAGACGTACAATGTTAAATGATCAATTAGAAAATTCTTTCTTGAAATGGATTATGTATTCGGTTTGCGGTAGATGAAGATAAGAAATACATTTTAGCGTATTATGAGCTTATTATCTTCTTCGTTTCATATCACGTCTATGAAGAACTCTTTATTATTTTCGATGTTTTGGCACAACAAATACATTCTTTAGTTATCATGATGCGCTTCAAGTATCATATCGAATCAATAGAATAGATCAAAGTGGTCTTATTGGGTAATTTGAGAAAAGAAGTAGTTAAATTGAGATGTTGTTTCCTTTTTATACATGTTAAAATCTTTTTTGTGCTCATAATTCACGATAGTTTACTTCAACATACTGAAATTATTTTTAGGCTATTTTTTAGAATTCCACTTCCACGTTGCTATTGTATGCTTGCATTGCATGTAGCGACAAGATTGTTGTGCGGCGTGGACACATAAAATATTATTCTTATTCTGGTTCCATATTACAAACACCTCTATTAATCTTTCAAATCGAATTTGTTAGAATCAATCGTCCAAAAATATTTCAAACTTTCACTAAACATTTGATACTACATGATTGAAATGCAAAGTTTCTAAGAGAAGTGTACCGAGCAAATAACTTCCGAAATTTCTTCATGAAACTTCGAAGCTCCGAAGCTGAAGATTTATGTTTGAAATTTGTAATTTTGATAGTTTGAGATTTTACAACGATACTCGTTATTTCAGCGTTGCGTGCAGGAAAATTGATTTAAGAAATCGAGGTCGTGGATTTCTCTTTTTTTTCTTTCTCTTTGCAGATCTTCCGGTATCCGTGTACAAAGTGAACGGGATCAGGGGTCAGCGGAGCCAAAGAAACTGTAACTCAATCTTCCACTTCTTTATTTTGTTCATCGATGGTTTACTGGAAATGCTGGCCAGTAAAGAAGGCGTGCACTTCGAAGTAAAGTTTGAACTGAATTCTTCAGGCGTCGGACACTATTTTCTTGACAGAAAATTCTTCTTGCCAAGGGAAGAATCTTGCAGCAAATATAATCATTTAAGTAGAAAATTAAAAAATTCACGTGAACAAAACTGGAAATTATCGATTTCGTATAAAAATCTAAAAAGAACATTCTTGTTTCCGTTCTTTGCGAAGATTTAAACAAAATTTTAAAGCTGGGTTGAAGAGCAACTTTGAGATATTTTTTAATCATAGAAAAATAACCATAAAGCTCTATTTTGATCATCGTTAACAGTTCTCTAACACTTTAAAGCAATTTTAAGTAATTTAATATCAAACATTTAAAAAGGCGCTTTAAGTAATTTAAAATAATTTAGATTTAAAAATAAAAAAGAAGGTAAAATACAGACTAAGTATCATTTCCAATTAGTATCATTACCTACAGTCAATAGATCACAAAACACATTAAGAAACTCTATTTTTAAAAATAATTTAGACCATATTTTCTTATATCGAAAATTCCAGGCGTTTTCTAATTTTTCCTACGAAATTTCGTACACGGTTTCGCTTAATTAAATTACGTCTTATATCGACTTAATTCAGGACACTGTCTCAAGGGTTTCCTTCATCGCGCAAATCGAGAATCGGCGATAATTAACTACCTTATACTGGCGTCGCCTGCATTTAATCAGCAGTAAGACGAGCGACCTTAAGCCATACGCTGCTCGAAGAATATTCGTTGTACGATCTCGTGAATCTTCCTTGTTTTCTTTTTCCTTTTTCTGGATACCTTGGCCGGAAGCGTCAAAGAGGAGGGGAAAGCGTAATGTGACGACACCGAACGCTAATGAATTCGACAACGAATTTAAATTTGTTGGATGGAAATTCATAATTCATGCGGATCCGTCATTTATTACGTATTCTTTTTTACGGGGCGCTGCATTAAACGATTTCATCGCGGACTATTTCGACAACGAAAGTTGGTTAATTTTTTACTCGTGTAACGGACATGTTGGAATTTCGTAGTTTTCAGATTTCACACGTGTTTCGAGGAATCTTTCTTATGGATATTTCATAAGAAAAACAGATAAAGAGAGAACACAAAGAAACAAAGTTTTGATAAAGCGTAAGAGATTTCCAATGATTCGACCTTTAAGTCTTAATATTCGATATTCACCTGTGAAACTTTAAAACATCCGCGTGAGGGGAATTATCAAATAGAAATGTTCGACTGGAACACGAACGCGATAAAATGGCGTTCCTTTTGATTCAATTTTTCCTTCAAACGTTCACCAAAAACATTAAACTCTCGAATATTAAACAACATTAGAGAAACGTCAAGCGAACGTTCTTCTTCAATCATTGAGCGCTAAACAGTTTTTTTCTTATCAAACACTAAATAATTCCATCTTTGATATTTCAATTCTATCTCTTCACCTTAAGATATCTTTTAAAATATCTTTCTATAATTCGAGGACAAGTGGAACGGTACAATTGATCGATTATTAATACTGACAAGGAGGTCTAAATGGTAACTGTTTCGTATTAATTTAAAAAAGGAGCTCTAGAAATATCGTCAGGCACCAAACGACGAACACAAATGTGGTCGACAAATGTACAGCAGTTAAAGCAATCCACAGTGTGTCTCAGAACTTAAAGACCAAACTTCATCAATGTATTCTACAGGTAATGGTTATACCTTTATTTGGTTAAAAGCGTTACGATAAACATGAGTCATTTATAACTTTATTAAAAAGTTATAATAAAAACACGAAACAGGAGCGATAATGTTAATCTGAGATTTTTAACTTTCACGATATGTCACATTGTTATTATTTGCATTACGACTGTGTTTTTAATAATTGCGCCTTATTGTTGCACGTGAATATTCCAATTCATTTCTTCAGTGCAGACCAGTTTCAGGCCAATAATGTTAATCCATCGTATTAATAAGCCTCGATATACGACGATCGCAAAAGGTATTATCACATATTCTAATTTACCAATCAGGTTCTACATTTTATTTTTATAATATCAAATTTTTACAGTCGTATAGAAATACTGCTAAATGAATTCTAGTATTCTTAGATCTAATTAATACGTTAATCCTATAACAAATGCAATGGTGTGCCAATGCTTTTTGTAGTCACCACAGTCGTGCAATACACTGAGAAAGATAAAACATTAAACCCTGGAACACCCTGTATATTCATAAAACATTCTCGATTGCGTTTTTAAAAGACCATTTGTATCTGTCCCGTTCATTATCGAGGTCCACGTCGTCATGGACCCTCGTTAAACATTTGCGTTATATATTTATGACGCGATGCTACACATAGATTCACATGCATATTCAAATTCAAGCCACGTCCTTTACAATAAATATACGTTAACGAAGAAACATTAACGGGTATAACACTTGAATCTTTCGAATTGAAAATGCACCACAAGATAAATACGTTTCGCGGATGAAAAATATATACAAAGCAAGAGAGAAAGAGAGACAGAGATCAGGAAGTTGGCTCGACGTTACTGAATTTAACAAGAATAAAAGCAAGCTCTACCAGCGGAGTGAGGAACGCAGAAGAGAAGAAAAATAGAGAACGAAGAAATTCTGAAGAGATTAAAGCATTCGCAAGGACGGAAGCGGAGATACGAACGAATTTTTAAAGCGGTTAAAAAGTTCCGATGATGAATCGTTATTTTGAGGAAAAGACCAGTTGCTTTCAGAGAATGGAGGAGAAGAAGGGGAAAAAGATGGTGGAAGGTCTCTGACATGTTTCTTCACAGCTCCCGTCTTAATTCCTAGTGACTTCTTATTCTTTTCTGTCTCATGTTCTTATTACGTAATCTGTTCAAAAAGATTGATGCTTTGTTCTGTGTATGTTTCCTAACAAGAGTGTACGCGAACGCTATCCTTTCCATCTTTTTTCCTTGTTTAACTTTTTTGAATTGTTAATGACAAGTTGATTAGAAACAGATTCGGATCACAAAAATGTGAGCAAAACTACAGATTTTGAATTTTCTACTATAATATACTATTTCCTTTAAATAATGAAAATCCTTGTTGTAACTATAATTTATACAGAACATTTTTGCAAGATATGTATCTGTTGCTCTAATAAATATAAATATACGGTATTCGTGTCAATTCGTATTTTTACGAATATAATCAAAGGAATGGAACCTAGGTAGACAATTTTATATATTCTTGCATATTACGTAGTATCTGTGTACTTTGCAAATTTCTCATAAACGTATGAAAATTCGCAATCTGATAATAAGTTGGTTCTACCTAGACGAAACAGTATGTGACTTAATTTAATTACGTTTTCAATAACGTTGCATTAACACAACTTTTATACATAATTTCACTGCATGATCCTTAATGGATCAAACACTTAAGAGAATACTTACGGTTACGCCTCGATTTTCCAAGATATTAAGCAATGTGCCAAAACAAAGATATAATTCGCCTAATCACCGCAACCGATATTACCAACCGTAGCACATGCTGACTACCAACAAGAAATAGCCCGAGCAGGATCCTAATGAAGAAAGGTATCACTGTTTCACAGCGAAACTAACGGGATGAAACTCGTTCGACGTGTTGGTAAAAACTTTCTCTTCGAACTCTTAATCGCCTGTCATAACTACGGGCAACGTAATCCCACGGGATTATTTCCTTGGTCAGGAAAAGGAACTTTATCAAACAAACAACGCAACGAAGAATCTAAGTTGGCAAAAAGCAAGGATTGAGAAAGTTAGTATACACAGTTAATTCTCGAAGTATCGATGCATACGAAATTAGCGGGGACGAATTTGCTCTAAATTTTTGCATGCAAAAAGATTCATATAATAACAATATCCAAATCCAGATAATAGCTCATTTTTACTCAATTGTATTTTACTGAGTTCTAAGGAATAAAGATTTATATAAATGAAAGTTAATAAATCAGAGTTATACGCGAAAGACATAATTTTTAGTTTTAGAGACACCATTCGAAATATTGGAAAATGAAAATTGAAATTAAGGTCAGAAAATAAAAATTGGAGTTATATATAGAAATAGAGATTGTTCGGGATATTAAAGCACACGAGATTACTGTATAGTAATGAATCCACAAGGAGAAAAATAGTTACAAGGAATACCAATCCTGGTAATTATATTTTTTATGTGGTTTGAAATAGTACTATGAAGCTCATAAAATTCTCACTTTTTACATGAAAAAGCAACTTTTCGATTTTTAAACTATACATTAAGCGGTCTTTGAAGAGATAAAAATATTTGTTGTAAGAAAGAAGATTAAAAAATTGATATGACGAAATTTCCATTATATTTTCTCCCCCGACTTAGTTAGTAATTAAATCACTGTTTCGATATGTTTATTTATTTTCTCTGTTTATTTACATTTTCAGTTATCGTTTACATTTTCTCCTTCCTGTTTATATTTTCATTTATTTGTTTATTTACTTGCGTCTCCCCTCTGTTTGTTTTGAATCTTTTTTCTCACATTCCTCATTTTTTATTTAAATCTTTTTCCAGCGGAAAATCTATCATAGTCCATTCAGAATTGTCGAAGCGCTAGCAACTACATTTGTCAGGGTTAACCAAGATTTATGACACGTTCGGGGNATGATAGCTATTTTTGAGAGTGTAGATTTAACGTTTTTATCATCTGCGTGTCAATACTCAGGTGTCGCGTGACTTAACATTTATTCGGAGGATTTTAAACAATCTGTTCAGGTTTTTGTATTTTCAGTTTTACATGGCTTACTAGCAAGTGATCCTGTCGCAAATGTATATCTGTAATAACTCTTTATCTCCTGCAGATTCTTTAGTCTTTCCACAGTGTAATAACATAACGAAGAGTTCAGAATAATACATTTAAAAAATGATTCTGTTCATTGGTTCAAAATTTTCTACATTCTTGATATCAAATACGAGGAATGCATACTCTTTATTATTTATATTACGTGAGATTCATAGTACTATACTTGATGATTTACGTGTCTCTCTCAACTTGCGTTGTTAAAGGATTAAACCAACACCTTTAGAAATATATTGCTAGGAAACAAATATGCATAGAGTCCTTCATGATACGCATGTATAAGATATTTATTACATCGATAAATGTAGATCTATAATACATTTAAGTAATATTTTTACTTACGATTACAATACATAGTAAGTGAATGAAGCATTCGTTCACCTACAATTGTCGACTTTCAGCAACCGATATTTTTTACAATACAATTTCAACGATTCGAGGCAATTCGTTTGTAAGATATCCTCAAGGTGTATTTTCCAATATAATAAAGCTACAAAAGATCTCGAATCCCAAAAATTTTTCAACGATTCCACGATTCCCTGTTTTCTTTCCGCGAACAGAGACCAGATCTTCAGTTTCATACTGCTAAAATTTCATAAGTCGACGAGTATGTTATCGAACAACAGTTTCCGCGAGTTTATATTTTAATATGTTCACAAGCAAATTGTTTTTGCGACAGCTCGTTTCGTACGTGGTGTAATATACAGATTTCATAAAGCACCAGATAAAAAGGAAAGAAAAATGGAAAAACCAGCACGCGATGTTGCTCGTAATCGCTACGTTATTGTCGATTTCCTTGCCCTTCCACGGATTTCTTCCTGTTACAAATTACTTCTAGCAGTTCGATACTTTAACTTCTTTCCGCGGCTGATTGATAGAGGATTCCCAATGCTGAATTGCAAAGATAACGCTGTTTACAACCGCTGATAGCGCTTTAAATCCTGGTTAATACCCCGCTGGTCGACGAATGACCCTTACATAGGGTGACCATTTCAGTGTTAATAATGTGTCATTCGTAAAATTTGTTCAAGGCGAGGAAACAATAAGTTCTTTTTAGAATAAAAAGCTTTCCCGAATAGAAAGCATTTCTTACATGAAATATCGTAATTTTGATGTTTCTGAGAATTGTCATTTTTAAGCCGCTGCGTTTGTTTTCAGCGTTTCAGTATTTTAATTATTCTTAATCTTCTAATTAGTTTCCAATGTGTTTTAGGCATAAAAATGTCTCTGCTTATAATAATAAAGAGAGATTCAAATTTTTTGAAAGATACAGGTGCTTACTATAATTTTTCTGTAGGGTACTTGTGTGTTATACATATCAATTTCAGATTATCAATCTGATTTAGTATGTAAATAATTTACGTATTTTATTTGTGAAAATAATTTATCCAAATAAATATATATATTTATTTATATATGTATAAAAAATGAATTACAAATTGCCTTGCAAATGCCTTATAATTCTAGAGAATTTCTACAGAATCCTTTAGAAGATGTAACTCTATACGCAGTTCCGAAGAGGTTGAATAAAAAGTTCAGTACAAGTAGAGTGTGTCAAAGGAGTTCATATAATGTCCATGAAGAAATATTGACAGTGATAAAAGAATTCTTCAGCTTCACGAAATTCTCTTTATCCTTTGTAAGCACGTTTATTCGAAATTTAAATGTATCAAGAAGTAACAGAACATACATAATATGCAAATAAATATAAAATAAGCGGAGTAAAGACTTTATTGCAATAGTAAAAGGATACAGAAAATTTCCATTTCACAAGTTTTCAAATATGAATTTACATACAACATACTTATATCCGACTGTATGTAATTATTAGACTGCGGAAGTTCATGTATTTATGAAAAATTTGGACGTGTAAAAATTTACAAATTCCGTAAAATATTAAAAAGTGTATCAGATATATAAAATATAAAGTATATTTGTAAGTACACGTTGCAACATTTAGTAGGTGAAACAAATTTGTATTTAAGTTCCATCCGAAATTTATCTTTAATTACTATCGTATTGATAAAAATATGGATTTTCACAAACATTCGGACATTAATAATTATTATTAATAAAAACGAATGTCACTGTATCTTCTATCAGATAATAATCCGAACACCCTGTAGAGGACTAACTCCGCGACAGGATTGCTTCACGCCATCTGTTTTCCCCACGGTCCACCGAAACGTCGGACAACGAAAGATGCATTATTCGTAATGGATTTGTTCACGCCGTTAATGTACGTTACCAATAGTACCGAGAAAAAACGAAAAATAGCTTTTTGGTAGTATTGGAAACGTCAATGGATTAGCTCGGTATCGATATCGCAGCAACGAAACTTTTCTTCTATTTCCATTTCTCTTTATATTTCTTTCTTTCTTTCCTTTTTTTTTTTTTTTTTTTTTTTTTTTTTTTTTTTTTTTTTTTTTTTTTTTTTTTTTTTTTTTTTTTTTTTTTGAAGAATAACGACACGTCGCATTTTTTACAGTACTTCTATAGCACTCATGAACTGTACTATGAACAAATATATTAGACCTGTGTGGGAGATCATCATATAACGCAATCAATTTTTCGAAGACTTTAACTTCCGTATTTATGGAGGTTCATAGTTTTCAATAGAATCATCATATTCTGCGTTGCATTTTTATGGTGACATGTTTTTTTATAGCTAACTTAATGACTTGACATAATTAGAAAATTATTTTTGATTATTTTTATATTTAAATCAATGTTTAGAAAGCTCAACAAATTCGGTCTTTTCTTATTTCCTAATCAATAATACGAAGCCATAATGTTGCTACAGCTACAATAATGAAAAAGAATATTTCAATTTCTTATTCACATTTAAATAGAAACTTTTATTTAAATTTTGTATCGCCGTATTCTTCTATAGACGACGACCAATTGTGCATCGTCGGAATGACAAGAGACAAAAATAATTGCGTAGAGAAGCGATCATAGCTTGAGACATGCAACATAACGAGATACACGTAATCAGGACGAAATCATTAGCAAGTAGCATTAATTACAATTAGTCGCGTTACGTCGACTCGGGGATATTCTAATTACCGTAAATATAATTGCGTATTGAACCGCTTTTCGCCGGATGAATATTGTTTAAACGGCTATAATTACATATTAATATCAAGATACAGAAATGGTTTAATAATTATGGCCCCGAGCTCGATCTCTGTATGTCGTTTTGCTTTCAAATGGTTCGTTCGATTGGCAAATAAAAAAATTTCATTTGTATTGGTATTAATGGAATCGAAAACGTGTGTGACGCGGATTGTGGAAGGATGCGGTTAAATACATAAATTTCAACGCGTGCGAAAACTGCAAAGGAATCTTTATTATGCAATCTCAACAATGAAATCTTACGCGCGAAGATAATAAAATTCTCCATCGTTGTTATGTACTGAAGAGAATTGCTCTGAAGCTGAATTCTCCCCTCTATTATAACCTGTTTGTATTATAATGATTATTAAACTTTTTATTGCGATATGATTCTACTGAGTTTATAATATAGAATTCCAGAAAAGCTGTTAATTCAGTTTCGTAAGTTCCTGGTAGTTTTTCGTACCTCTCATTTTTTAAATTTTGTTCTGTTCGCCACTATAAGAGCACACACATATTGTTTTTCTAAAAGACTGTTCCTTGTATATTTTACAAATACGCAATGTCGATGTCAACAACGTCTTTTACGTTAAACAATACCTTTCCTTCATTTCTTTTATTCCTTAACTTTATTTTACGCATCGTTATATTTTAATCTTATTTTATATATTGTTATATATCTCCTATATATCCTATATGTTCCCTCTTTTATACCGTATACATATACATATATTCTTTCTGACATTTTCGAGATTTATAATGTTTATTTCAATCTAATCAACTTATTTATTGTAATAAACTTTATTACTTTTAAGGGGAATAATTTGTATTTATATCACTTCATTCCAGTTAAAGCATTTGATACATATACCATTAAAAACACAGATAAAATATCAATCCAGAAAAGAATTGATGTATTTTTTAATTGGAAATGCTTGAACAAATTCTACATTTCGTGGAGTTAATTAAATGTGTTCTCCAAAATCGATAATCGATGAAAAATCCATGAAAATGATTTACGGATCGTAAACAATATCATTTAAATATGATCTGAAAGAAACGAGGGCGGGAAGGAGAGCTTCGTGTGAATAAGTAAGAAGTATCTCGTTCGCAAGGCGCTAAATATTTGACTAGTATTTTTTACCAAGTAATGTAATTTGTCGTGCGGACAGCACGAACCGTATACCAGAATGCCGGCTTTAATAACTTTTGTTTATGCCGCGTTAATTAAAAATTTTACTCGCGCGATACATTCTGGTAGATGAGTAACGCGAGCCCCGTGTCTAAATATGCAAAAAGCATTCGCCGTTCCAATAAACCGACGCAATACAAATACGTATTTGTTCGGTTCTGTCATTTTTACGCTTCCTTTGCCTGTCATTTGTACTACAAATATTCTGTTCTTTCTCATGGATCTCACGTATTTATTCTGCAAACTTTCATTGAAATATCGCAGATACATTGTATAGAAAGTTTTGTATGGTCTCACTGGATTTTTCCGAATCTATATTTGTGCATCAATTTATAAATTAAGCATGGCGAACATGGGAAGACTACACTTTTCTAGATTTATATCTTTGCAATAAATTCCACGTTTTATTAACCCACGCCTGGCCGAAGCCCTTATCGTTGGCCATAGCTGTCACACATATAGGATGATTTATCTCATAGTAACAAAGCAAAGAGCCCGACGAAAGCAATTTTCGTTCCTATACGCATACTCAGTACGTGACAATAAAATTTACTTGCGAAGCAAAATTCTTCGACATGATACTTACAAGTGTTGCGATTACACGATCACCGAGTGCCAATCCCGCTGTATAAAAAGTTGGTCGCTAATGAATATTTCCCGAGTAACACTCACAGCCTTATATCCTATACGAAACTCTTCGAAACGACGAGAACAGACGCACTCGGGTAAAGTCTGAAGGCTTGAAGGACTTGCAGAACCTCTACTTACGTAACCTCTTCATATGGAACGAGATCTAGTAGCAAGAGACGAGAGGTTAAAAGGGAATAGAGAAGTCTGACTTAATACACGCTTCGTCACTGTCGATGAAGAGGGTCGACGATATTTCCTGCACCGCGACCAACACCCCGCCGCAACCTCCTCACCAACCCCTTAAATCCAATTTTTCTCCCTTTCCATTTCCCTCGTTACGTGGCTTCCTCTTCCAATTTGATAGCAGCGTTCCATTTTCGGTTCTACCGTAACCGGATACGATCGTTTCCGCGGTCGCTTCGATCTCATTTACAAATGGACCGGTCATCTCACGCCAGATTTCTGTAATATACTTAACGGTGGCATACCCCCGTCGACATTGTAGTCGGCCATGTTCGAGCGGCGGACGATCGACTCTATTACGCGACAACTCGAGCGGATCGGACTGGCCAATGCGATGGCTCGTCGTTACGCGTCGGACTGGCTAATTTTCGCTGGAAATTCGAACCTCGCTCTTCGAATCTCGTTCGAGTAAGATCGGAGTCATCGTCGCGGGTTCCTGTGCCTCTGCTGTGGCTTTTACGCATATGGTAATTAAGTGTATAGATATACGCGTGTATTTTTCTCTTTGTTTTCGAAGCATCCGAACGATAGTTGGATCAATTCGACTGATTCTTTGGTGATTTATCGGAAAGGATTCGTTGAAGCAATTCTCTTTCACTCTAAATTCGTTTACGTGACTAATATGTTTTATTAGTAGGTCGTAGATGTTCGAGAAAATTTTTATCTTTTGCGACTAAGAAAATGGGATCTAAATAAAGATTTGCTTCTTCGTTTGCGTCTCTGTACATTTGAATTTTCTACAAAACATGCACATCTTTGTATAAGTATACTTATATGTTTTAGTTTTATATACTTTTATTCCAGACAGATTATTCTTTTCAAACCCAGCTTAACAAAATAATGATACAAACTGTGACACCCTGAAGTTTGAAAAAATTCATATTTTTTTTAATGAGATGTGAAGTTCCATTTATGACAGAATTCGTATGCTTTAATAAGTTCCAGTAGTGTCGGAAATATTGTAATAATTCAGTTATTTTTATAAAAATTACTTTGGAACCTATTGTACCATTAGTCTGATAAAAGGTAACTTAATTTTTGTGCAGGATTTTAAAACTTTTCGCATTTAAAATTTTTCCGCGTTTAAATTCGAATATTACAAATGAAATTATGTTTTTAAACGAAATTATCTTCGAAACATTTCAGAACAATCTATTCAAGTAACAATCCGTACCACTCATTTAATACCTAATTTGGCTAACGTTTGTAACGAAAATGAAAAGTGAAAAAATTTCAATTACGTATTATCTACATTGAACAAATTTTACAAAAATCAACTTCTACCTCTAATTCAATACCAATATCCTAAATCATTATATCACAAAACAAACGTACCAGCTCTGTTAATTTCAAGTTCCCAACTCTATCTCACACACATAACCACTTGAAAACTTCACTTTAACAAAGACTGATGAGGAGACGAAGTACGTCGGCATCGCCAAAATGGGAAATAAAAATCGTGTACGAAACGTTTTGTTTCATCAATATAGGTTTTAGCAGCGTGGGCGATTATTTCACAATTGTGACAATTATTATAAACAGAACGGCCAGCTACAAACAAAATAATAATTTCCTCTACTTTCTTCCATGGTTGAGAATCGCGAAGAGGTGAGTCTATCGGCGGCGAGCCGATCGTAATTATTGAATTACAACGTCGTAAAAGTTTACGAGACCGTTAAAACGACGAGCCGTTTGCAATGGGAAGTCGAGCGGGCTTCCAATTAGGTGATTGACACTGATACGAGTGCCAATTTCCGTCAGCGGCCGAAATTCCGCTCGTATTACCAAGCATCGATACTAATTCGTCTGAATTACAGGACAATCGACGTGTTAACGCGAATAACTGACGAACAACGATGTCATCGTTGTCCTCGTGTGACGTTTGGTAAACGTTCTCTAGCAAATTTATTAGACAAATTTTGAAGAAATTTTTAATCTATCAAAGGACATTGTTAATTGATAGAATTTATAGAATGCATCGCTTTTCGCACGTATAAATCTATGTTCGTTATTCTTAAAAATTATCGTAATATCGTGTTTTATGGTTCTTACGAATTTTCCTAAATTTCATGGGTATATTCGAAATTTTGAAGAGATCGTTTTTTCTAATTTTGAGGGAAATTTCCTAAGTTTGAAGAAAGTTTAGTAAAAATTTTGAAGGAAACGCATCTTATAATTTCCAGAGAAAATTTGAGAACTTAAAAATTCGGAAATAAAACATTATATTTCCGCGACGTTAGCCATTAATCAGTTAATAAACGTGACGTCTTAGTTTATTCGATTTGGAAATATGATAGAGTTCAATTTTGGATAAGCATTGAAAATATTTTTAAACGAACAAAATCGTTCTCCAATCCAAACTATATTTTTCTTGCAAATTGTTTCTGCCAGTAGCGCTACTAATAGCTTTACAACAAAGCTAGTTGCCAAAATCGGAATGCAATTAGGTGTACATATCTTAGATGTTTGAGATATGGCTAGTTAAAATTTCATGAAGCTCGGACAAGACATTGGGGTCACTGTACTGAAGGATGAGGTTACGTTGCTCCCTATTGAACGAGAGGGTC
This sequence comes from Bombus difficillimus, assembly GCA_014737525.1. Taxonomy (NCBI): domain Eukaryota; kingdom Metazoa; phylum Arthropoda; class Insecta; order Hymenoptera; family Apidae; genus Bombus; species Bombus difficillimus. The sequence goes on from JACXIT010000014.1 coordinate 502,453, forward strand.
CAATTTTCAGAAAACTCTGACTGAAGTTTAGGCTAGTCCGAGCTTTAAGTAATAACTCGTTCGATAGATACGAAGTACACTGACTGGACAGTGAATGGTTAACACCATCACTCGATCTTCTTATAGCTTCTGGTTAATAATAAGAAGTACATTTATTGAATCAACGTTTTCTATCGATCAAAATTTGTATTCCTTTATGCAATTTTTTGTGCACTCTTAAAAACAATGAAAAGATGTTAAACTGACAATTTTTAATGTTTATCTAAATATGTTATTCATAAATGATAATTAAAAAGATAATTAAAAAATTAATTCAATAATTAAAAAGCGATATGATAAAAGTAAGCGATTATGTGTAAACGAATAACAAATATATGTATATTTACGTTTCTATCTCAGTGGAAAAAGATATTAATTTTGTCAAAAGTATGTGCATAGTATCACCAATTATGAATGAAAAAATTTGAAACGTATCATCTCGACATGTCAAATTATCCTGAAGTAAATATTGATATTATTTTGCACTGCAGTCGTTCAATAAATGAACTGAAATTATGTTCCAAATAGTACAGTAGAATAGATCGTTTACAGTCAGTCATGTGTGTACAATGCGACACAGAAGATTAAATACAATTACTGCGTGTAATAATATAAATTCATAAATAAATCATTAATATCTGTGTTCGAAATACGAATATGACACATATTAAAGTTAAATGTTTCCAAGAGCGAATAAAATAAATGTAGGCTTTTAATAGGGGCGTACAGTAGTATAAGTCAAACATAGTCGGCCACAGGTACGCCTCTTAATTACAACGTCCACTGTTCTGCGCTTCTACTAGTTGTAATACAACTGTTGTTCCAAATTTGTAGAAACCCTTTATCATTGTTTTAATTAATTTTTCTCTTTGCTATGATAAACATAAATATCTCCACTACATACCTAACAAATATATATTGAATCTCTTTATTATAATAACTAAAATCTTTGATTTTACGTAAAACAAAATCTATTTTTCTCATAAGAAATAAACGAACCATATATGGAATAATGACACAATGTATTTAATACACCCTATCTTTTTTTGTTATATAGGGAAGGATATTCATTTTCCTTTCGTGAAATTCTTTCTTCGTCGCTGTTTCGTTCACTCGCGGAGAGACGCGATCACGGGGAAGCACTTCAACGGGAGTCGTAAATTCCCGTTACGATTTAGACAATCGACGCCGCGAAATGATCGATCCCTTATTTCGGTTAGGAGAATAAGGGTGATTCAATTGAATTTACACTGAATTAACAGGTATAACGTATGATTTATTCCAACAGTTTGTATAAATGATAGTTACGCTGGTGCGTTTGTACAAGTTACGTATGAGATTGATTCAGAGGGTCGAGACCCGTTACAGACATATTGACTATTCTAGCGGTCGAGAATAAGTCTAAGCGTTGACTCGAAGACTGAGAAATGTGACTGATTGAATTGTGACTGCCTGAAGGGCCTGAATGCCGGTGCTCAGGAAGTTGATTGACTTGTGACTGACTGCAAGGCAGAATCGGCAGTGAGGACACGTCTCGCGTTCCTACGGAGGAAAACTCCGTGTGGGTGTGCCCTTTTGAACTAGGAATGCGGATTCGCTCTTCACACTTCTCGGTAGAAAGGTGAGGGTAGCGATCCGCGATGCCCATTGGTTATCGTCAACGTTAATGAGGAAAATATGAGGAGAAAGTTTTCCTGCCAACGTGGCTCTTGGGTGTCTGTCTTTTGGAAACATCTGCTTTGCCGTTAGGCAGATGCCTGCTTTCTCCGCAATTTGTCCGAGTGTGGAATAAACCCAAGGACTGTTTTAAGAACCAGCTATAGACCTAACTTACTTATATAAATTGAAAGAAGGTTAAAAGGGTTCGGTTTATGGTGGTTCCTTAGGCCCATTGGGGTCGGTATGAAGCTGTGCGGGGCCTGGGCGGTCAGACCATAAGGGACGTCGCGCTGACCATCTTACGCGACGTAACAGTCGCCATGTTGGAAAGAGAAGCCATATATGTATAATAAAAGATTACAACTGTTTCTCTTTATCGCACTCTAAAATAGAGATTTCCTTTGATTTCCTTCTCCCTACGTTTTATCACGCTGTCTGGTCGTCTAACGAAATCGTTTGACAAAACCTGATAATATGCGAGCTCATACAACATCGGGAAATCGATCGTCAAGCACATGCTGCATTTATTATCAACTCTCGTGCTCTAAGCTATGATAATTTTATTTCCGCTAGAGCAACGCTTCGTGACGCGGTTTTATGGTACATTGTCTGGCGGTCATATTGTCAGATTTAGTGCTTCCTTTTTGAGATTTAATGTTTCATTTAATTCTTTTTTCACAGAATTAAAACATCAAAAGGACTTTTAGTGTTTTATTATTTCAAGCAAAGCACTACTATCATTAGATGTTAGTTAATTCAGTAATGCATTCATTTACAAGAACTATTCTTTAAAATAACAGTATACGACTAATTTATACGTTTTGCAATAATGAAATATTTCCTTTTATGATGGAATCAATAATATACGATGTGTATTTACGTAATTTTATAACATTTAGTTGAACAGTGAACAGTGAAGCCTATTTTGATGATTAAATTAATGTTATACGACATGTAAATAAAATCTGAACTTTTATACATTAATAAAATGCTATGTGTGTTTATGTAATTTTTCCAAAAATAGTTGAATAATGGAGACTATATTTATTCCGATAGAAGCCTCGAATAATAAAAGAAGCTTCGAAATAATTTTAATATATTTTGCCACTTTTGGTTACTAAATACATTTTCATACTAGTGACGAAACCTAACAAAAGCCAGCCCTTTTCTTCTTCATTCTAACAAGAACACCAGCGAGCCACAAATCCGCGGTAAAAAAACCTCAGATAAAATCGCGGAATAAAGCACCGTTTCTAACAGCCGCTAATTTCTCCTCGGTGAGTAACGTTTAAATCCTATTCACGATTCGCGAGCCACGATTTCCACGTGAAATGTATCGAGGTGGTTCTGCGTTCACGTACACACGTACGCCGGAAAGCGGGTAGGAGATCGCCGGAATTGCAATGGCGGCATCGTCTGCGACAGGGAACGTTAAGGCCGTTCGTGGTCGAATTCAGCCGGAAGCACCACCTGCAAATGTAGATACGAGCGCGTGGAAAGCCATCTAGCATTCGTGGCGAAACACAGCGGCGCGAGGAGGGTTTCGTGAACTCACGAAGAGAGAACATTAATCGGTGTCGAGCTGTGTATGAAAATCCGCCGCAAGTATTTGACAAAGGTCTCTTTCTCACTCCTTCCTCCGCATCTCGATTTGATCGAGAATTACTTCCGGCATATGCACGTGCGCGTATCGACCGACAGGACGACTTAATAGAGGCTACGTGTTTGAACGAAGCTCACCTCTCGCGATATTTGTCGCGCCACTGGCTTAATATACTCCTGGCTCTTTGACCGGACAGAGAGTTTCTGGATCTCTGTGTGTTTCGGAGGACCGGAATTGTGTGAAATGTTCGTAGTGAATCGTGCGAAATTGGGCTTGGATTCATGGCTGAGGTGGGTTACTTGCAGAGGTTAGAGTGGATTAGGATTGGAAAGTTTTAAGTCGAAAGAGAGAGACAGTGAGCTGATATTGTGGAACTCTTGGCGATATGTTTCTGAAGCGTTGAATTGCTGTATGAGAGTCTTAGAGAAGTCGAGGGACAGGTTGCATCGACGGAAGCTGATTAATCAATGAAATTGACGAATTTGTCCAAACTTTGGTAAATGTATCCGCGTAGAAACTAAGCTGACAGACCCGATAAGCTGAATCGATTGTTTTGCGGAAACAAGAATGTTACAAATTCGAAAGCATCCGACACAACGTTATTACGTTACAGCGTCAATTCACCATCGTTTGATCGTGTTCATGGAAAGGTAGGTGTGCCATTATTGTTTGTGAGACTGGGTTGTGTAAGAGAAACAGAGCCCGGTTAAACGGGGCCTTTCCACGTTTAAATCGAGACGACAGTTATTATTATATCCACGAGGAATTTAAGCGAATTTAAGTTTCGCCGGTAATTTCAAACCTATTACTAAGTAAACACTAACTACTTTGTTCACGAAGGGAGAACGAGATGGGAATCGTGATTTCAGCTTAAACTGAAGTGATTCCTTAGTTGGAGAAAACCCCGCGCAACATGGTAATTGAATTTGACTTCAACTATGCCTGTGGTAAAATTCTACATTAATATTTTATCCCGCTGTTACTGTACGTAATGTAAAGTTACTTAATGGAAGGATAATTCGTGACTTTGTTACGTAACCGATATTAACTTCGGGTATAATTAGTTTAAATATAATGTTTTATGGATTAATTAAATTTGAAGTAATTTTGAAACACGTGAATGATACTGATTTATATTAAAATGAAGTATTAATATCGATATTTATTTATATACTTTTTACTTGTAGTATTATATTTTTTACGAAAATCGCTGCATATAACGATTTATTAAAATAAGAAAAATTCTCTCAAATTATTTCCAACAATATGAAACAATAAAAAGTTAACAACTACTCCAGAAAAAAAAACAAAAACACTGCCAACTTAAACGTTGCGAATAAAAAGAGATATAATGAAACAAACCAAGAAATAAGTCTTGGAAAAAGTTAACGATATTCGAGTGCGATAAAATATAAAAGAACATAACTGTACTTCGCGTTAAAATAAAATAAAACATTAATACAACAATTATTTTCATGCAGAGAATTGTAAGAAAGATTATAAAATAATAATTTTAAAAGATACTTGTAGTTTATAGAATCGAAATGATTTAGGATATCTCTCCAATTATCAGGTACGAAACAATAACTTCTTACAGAAGACGTTTCCAATTTAAACCTAAAACTTCCAAATAGAAATAAAATAAAACTAAGCCGAAAAAGGTCCTTGGGAGGAACTAACGACCACACTCGAATAGAACAAAACACGAAAGAACATGGCGGTACTTCGTGTTAAAAGGACCAACCAGAAACTCTGCCGGTAGCGCCGTTAAAAAGTCCCATTCCATAGCTTCGATTTACCCTCTCAAGAAGACCCGACGCCATTTTCCACTGTGCGCACCACTTACCCCGATACCTCCTTGTATTTTTGAGCCGTACACCGTTCAACTCCCATTACATTCCACAAAAGCGGAGCGCGAGGCATCTCGTTGCTTCTTAAAGGAGGAGGCAGCAACCCGTTTAAAGGAAATCCGTGTAGCCAACGGCGGGATAAGCCTGGCTACGGATTTAATTCGTTGGATCTAGGACGCCGATTACGAAAATTACCCCGCGATACCGAACGCTTCTGGTGTCCTTCGTTCGACGAGGGCATCTGGAACAGAATTCTCGAGGAAGCCCTAAGAAATGAACTGGCTGACTCGCGGATATCGTTCGATTCTATTTGCAATTAATCCCTCAGCCTCTTTATTAATAATTGCGCCGAACTCTTGTTGATCTTTCGAGTTCGAAAGTTTCGGCTTAAGGAAACGATATATTATTGATCGACTAATATCTATTATGTTTTGAAGATGATTTGGAGTTGATAGCGTCTTATTATAATGGCTGTCATACGATGATTATGATAAAATTTGAAAAGGGCTGATTCTAATACATGATAAAAAATAAAGAGTCGGAAGTATAGGATGTATTGTGACGCTTCGTTTTTGAAATAATCGATTTGATAAAACCTGCCAAGTATACGTGAACTTGCCTAATTTCTAAATGCATCGTAAAATTATTTATAGAATAGGATTGTAGAATAATCGGTAAAGGATTATGCATTGCATTATCTTCTACAGAATATCTACTATAGAATAATGTATAGAACATTATCTATTACGTCGTCTTCTACAGATTGTTCTACAAAATACGTAAAACTCAAACAAAACAAACAAAAGATAATTGAATGAACGTTTCAGCGACTTCAATTATAAAACTTCGGTAGCATTAAAAACAATCAAGCGTAAAAACATATTTTATTCCTAGTGGTGGAGTAGTAACGTAAGCGTCGGTACTCGATATAGAAACTTTTTTCGAAGCTCTTCCAAATCGATTTCCACCGCGTCATACTTGTCGAAGATCTCGAGTGCCAAACGAAACAACAATGCCACATCGATAATAATGGACAATTATCGCAATCGCGTGCCCGGTACATCGTAAAATCGCATAATGAAAGTATATCGATGTTAATATCCATTTTGTACGAGCGTAATTGATCACACGCTCCGCGAAATATTAATTATCCTATCTCATTTTCAATACGTATTAAAAGTCAACCATACTTTTCATTTGCTCAAACACTGAAAAGTACGATTTTTAAACGTTTTTAATATTCACTTTTACTTTTTATATTTTTGCTTTCACGTAGTAAAATAATGAATAAAATTATTTAGCGCAGATACTAAAGAATTTTTCACATTTTTGAACTTCACTTTCACTCTTTATACTTGCTCTTTTTTTTACACATTGCAGAGTCTAAATATCGCCTTCACCTTTAATAATACTGGAAGATGTTTAAAATAATTGCACATCTTAATCCAGTGATTATATCTTCCCGAACGATTTGGAATCATCAAGTGTTTCATAAAATTCGAGAAACTGAAAGAAAATGAAAGAAAATACTAAAATACGTTCGAAAATCTACAGAATTAAAGAAAATTACTTTCGATACCCATGTCATCAATTTCAAATTGATAGCAAAACTATCAGATTTACCGTAGGCATAATTAAAAATCTAATTCCAAATTTCTTCAGCGAGAAACTTCGCTATATGTGTAGCCGTTCTTCGCTTTAAAACGGACCTACCACATTTTATTTCCAAGTTATTTAACGATACAAATTTTTCTACAACGTTCATTAACGTTGTAATTAAATATAATCATAATTAAAAAATGTCGGAGGTTTAAAGATTATCATATATTACGTTATAATTATTTCAAAATCTGGCCGCAATAAGAAAAATTACACGGTAGTAACATAGAAGTAACAGCAAGACCAACATGAAAAATTAACCGCATGACTAATTAAGGGTCAACCGGCACTACCTTTCGACAGCCTTTATTTTCACCGGTACTAAACGTTCGTTTCGCTGTGGTACGCCGAGTCACAAGTTAATTAGCTCTTTACCCTCGCCCCACTCTTCTTTTTTCCATTCTTTTTACGAGGTCATCGTACACCCTTCCGCCACTTTATATGTTTAACCGTTAACTGCTTCTATAAAACTGGCAGCCCAGCCCCGGATTTATAGCGTAATAGCGTCTTTTCGGTAATCTAGCCATCCAATGGCCAAGAGATTCGCCTGGCAGAATCGGGGAAGAATTTATAAATGCTTGATAAGAGGGGGTGAAATTCGTTGCGAAAGTTGCGAGAGACGGGTCAATGGCTTGGGATATTCAAGAGGGTGGTTCGAGCGCTTCGAATAATAATAATGTGTGGGGTGTATGTGATAAAACTGAGTCAAAAAGCATAGAATCACGACGAAGATTTATCATTGGTATATTAATATTGAAAGATGCTTTGATATAAGTTTTTTCATACTAATTGTTCCAGGTATGATTGCAAGAAAGGTTCAGTCGAGACATCTCTGCAGGGTTGGAATTATTAGAAAGGCCGAAAGGTGGCTGAAGTGAAAATTGAAGAAGTTTAGAGAGATTTTATTGGATTTTTAAATGGTACTATAAATATATAGTTGCAGTGAAAATCAAAGAATTTTCCGAAAACTTCGTTGGACTTTTAAGTGGAATTATTTTAAATATCGTAATATTTTTATTATTCATTTATTTATTTAGATATGATATCACACACGTCGGAGTTGAAATTGTTATGGAAGTTGGAAAATTGTTTAAATGGGAATTAAAGAATTGTAAATACGTTTCGTCGGATTTTTGAGTGAAATTACTTTATTTATTCATTTTTATTATTTGGATTATTCATTTGGGATATTTGTAAATGAAATGTAATAACTACCAAGGATATTGGATATCGTTAATTAACGCTTTTGATACAAATTATATTTTATATCACGTATTAATATCGTTGTGGTATTCAAAGCGGTAAATAATTTAAAAATTAACAAAAATAAATCATAAATAATCCCAGGAAAGATTATAACATTAATCAACCACTAAATTATAAAAGAAAAGAACAATAAATTTTCCAATTGCAAACAAGATTCAATAGCACTGCGTACTTTTTCTGGAAGAGAGTAATCTTGAATGTAGATGAGCGTTTATAGGCCAAGTAACTAAATTTTTTCCGCAGCGTACTGTATACTATACGTTTTCATACGCGAAGCGAATGAATTTTGCTATTTCTTCGGATAAAAGACGTTTGACCTAATTTCACGTATTTTTTCACTCACTGTAAAACCTTTTGAAATCATCTACCATTTGAATGTCTGCCCTCCACTGTAGAATTTTTCGACCCCAAGATTATAACTGAATTAATTTTCCTTATTTCCATACGAGTCGTTTGGAAACCACATTGATAAATTCCACAAATTGAAAAGTAAAGAAACGTGGTTACAAATACTCTTTTAAATTTATTTTTTATAATCTATCACACTATTATTTATTTTATCTTTTTGCAATAGATAAGCTCGTGAAAATAAGTTGTGCTTCTTTTGAGCATTGAAGGTTAACTCTACTGCGTTCTTTCAGTTTTTTTTTTTTTTTTTTTATTGTAAAAAGAATTTTTTATGTTTCAGGAAAATATGAAAAAGATCGCTGCTGGCATGCGTGATTTCTCGATCCACTGTTTCCGGTTTCCTCCAAATTAAAAGTCTTTTTGTTTGTTAAAACAAAAGTTAAAACAAAAAGATTGAGACGCGAAAATTTAAGGTCTGTGCAGTTTTTCGAATATCTGTACATCGAAATTAAAAATTTTTATGTTTGATCAATTTTTGCAATTGACCACATAAATATTACATAGACTGCACGATTTAGGAAAATCTTTAACTTTATATCTACTAGCCCAAAATATTCCCCTGAAACGTATCCTTTAACGTCACAAAAGGGCACAAAACTACAATGACAAAGACAGTACACTTTTGGTGTCATAAAATCTGCCACAAGGATAAAGGGAAAAACGAATCTCGCGCATGGTATAATATTTCTCAGCGTCGCGTCGCGTCGGACGACTCCCGATCTCCTGATCTCAAAAAATGTAACAAACCCCTGCAGGGGGAATAGCGTGAAATGAAATTCCAGCTATCTCGGTACGTGGTGAAAAATAAAGTCAACCTCCTTACCACTGGCCACGTGTAATAGCTGGAACGGTGAACTTTCATGGAATACCGAGTAGAGTCCCGACCATATCCTGTGCATCTGTACACACAGAGTGTTTTTTGTACTAGGGAAACAACTTAAAAAAGGATGAATCGATATGGAAAATTGAGTAAAAAATGTAGAATGATATTTTTTTCGTAGGAAACCTTATTCCGGAATAAACGAATATCGAGGATTCGTAATCTAATTTTTGTTGTATTTGTATCTATAAATACTATCGAGTATACAATCCCGCTAAATGAGTTATTATAATAAAATAACTTGACCATTATGACTCCTATGAAACAATACTGTTTTAAATGATAAAACGTCTAATGTAACAGTAAGTACTAGTGTGCACAAAAACAAAGTTACAAAGTAAAACTAATCTCAGTTAATTAAATTCCGAAACGTCTGTTGACCAAGGCTCCCCAGGTATCATGCCGAATAATTACACGAGGAAAAATCATCACCAAGCGATATCCTGGAGGCGTGCTTGAAATTTCGAGCGCACACGTCGCTACTTGAGTCCTGTCTACCAGACGTTCGAGTGGCCGAAATGAAAAAAGTTTCTCTCAGCCCGCTGTCCGATAAACGAAGAACAGGCTTCCTAATCGAAAGCTTGTTCGTTGATTTCTCTTCTCGTCAACCGATCGAGACACGATTCTCGTCCGTTTCCATGTACAAAACTAGACTGACTCAAACTATAATAAAGAACAGAGGTATTGAATTTAACACTAAAACTGCAAGAATGGTCGAAATGACGATATTTCGTAGAAATTAGTATCTCGTACAAATGTTGCGGATCTTGTGGATTTATGATGAATTTTTGAGAACTCGAGTAATTTTTCGTTAAGTATATGTATTTCTCTGTATATAAACCGTATGTACACTGCCGTCCAAAAGCGTTTGGACACTTCCATGTTACTGTAAATATATGAAACATACTTCAATTAAATTTCTCGATGCACGTTTGCGTGAGACAAAGTCCTAAGCAGCAAGTGTCCTAATATTTATGAAAGAAAGTGTATCTCAGATTTGAATTGCCTATGTAACACATATACCCCGTATATATTAGAAATAATTCCAAACTTCCATCCACTGTACCTCTTCCTTTGATTACTTTCGAAGAAGTTTTATACTTTACTTGATAACCTTAGCGCGAAGCCAATATTCAGCTCACGATACGTTCGGTTTTGGTGTAGAAAAATGAGGAGTACGTAGCGTGTTCCAGTGCAAGCAGTTGGCCGAGGCGTGACAGCTATCCGACGTAATACAGAGAGAGAGACGGACAAATATAGAGGTCGAGACGTTTTGTAGGTGCAAAATGGATAGCGGTTGTCTGCCTTAGCATTAATGTCGGGATTAGGTCGAGGCCGTTAGTCCTTCGATGCCGTCGAAACTGCACCTCTGCTTGGAAGCGGACCTGGAATACCCTAGAAACCATCGGCAATCCCTTCTTTCTCCTCGCGTCCCTCAGTTACCCACCTTCGTCAAGAGACCGTCGCTCCATGCTGCACACTGGCTGCCAGCCACTCTTTAAACAGAGTCGAGCAGGAAGCACCAACTACAGGGTGGAACGAGGGTTTCAGGATGGAACCTACTCTAATGGGATATCGATATATTCATGAAGGTTCATCCTCAGCAGCGTCCTTTTCCTACCTCGGGAGCAGCAGACCGTCTTACCCTCGGTTGCGGATCTCCTGATGCATGCCGATGTGAGATAGGCTGCCAGGCTAATTGTTTTCTAATTTCTTTCTTGCACATCTTCGAAGGCTTTCATCGACTCACTTCGCTTGCTCGCGTTGCTGTTACCCCTCTAGATTCCAGATTCTCGTTGTCAGTTCTTCAACCTCTTTCACACTGTTTTGTTACCATTTTTGGCCAAATTTTGTTTGTAAGTATAAAGAGTTTTTATATTTTCCTCTATTGTCGCTTTGTTTCGAAGCTTTCTGCTCTTTCACGCCTCTATAATAACCTTTTCTGAGAAATCCTCGTTTTGTTCGTAGCTTTTCATACCTCTCGTTTCCTTTTCTTTTTAAATTTGATTTGCCGCATATAGACAATTTTTGATCAATTTTTACACTTTCATGCATCGTTGATACTAGCTTTGAGCATAGGAAAGTTCCGGATGAGAATACGTTAGAGTTCGGTTTCAGATTTATGTTAACTGTTTAATGTCTTCCTTCTTGCAAACAAAAAGAACGATTTATACTAATTCTATTGGACGTCAGGTTTATAAATATATCCAAGTTCCGCCAACTAGACATGTTGGTTTTTGAGTTTCTATATCGATCGAACGGTAATCCGTTCTAACCAGAACAGACTCTAAAGTACTTCTGTACACGATCCTGTTGACTTTCATGGTAGATCAACAGCTTGGCTAGCGGAAAAAGACAGCGTGTTAGTTGCGTGTACACGTTATTCGTACATACGAACGCGAAGATACTTGTGCCATGCACATACGGTGTTTCAAACTGAAGACACAAAATGTATTACTTTCGACTAGATTCGTTCTCATCTGAAATTCCTGTGCAGACCGGAAGTGTATATAGATACATTAATGTGCGCCGCAGCAACAGGAGTAAATTTAGCTGAAGAACGACGGAAGTTGCGTGATCTGTATCGCTGATGTTGGGGTTCGAGGGAACATTCTGATAATTAAATTACTGTTTCGTTGATTTGTATGATTTAAGAACAAACAAAAAAAAAAAAAAAGAAAGATTCGATGTCAAAGTAAAATTTTATAATGTGCTAAGTACTTTAGATATTTAATTTTTAATTTTTTGCTCGTGTCATTGATTTTTAAAGGATATTTCAGGTTTGGAATTAATGGAAAAAAGGTTCGATGGAAATATCAAATGTTCTATTAATCAAGAAGGTATTAAATTTGTTATATTTAATCTTTGATTTCATTAATTTTTCATTAATTTTTAAATTTGGAGTAAAAGGGAAGACAATTCGATGTAAATATGAAATTTGAAAATGCATGAAATATTTTTTATCTTTGTATATTTTCTTCTTTCGTTCGATAAATATAAAATTGCCAATGTTTTTCATCCAGAAAAATATTAAAGGTATTAAAGTACAACGTAATGAATATTTCAGTAAGTTGAACGTTCTGTTACTATATAGAATTGCATTTTTCCCGGCATATCTCTTATCCGCCTTTTTGCATCACTTAACCTTAAAGAAACCAGAAGTACGATTGCTATTATCATAAATTTTTGACAATTGCCACAAAACTCTGTAACACGGTATACTTCACTGCAATAAAGTAAGTATGCAATATTACGTTATTTATTTTTGGAAGGCATCAAGAATGCAATATCCTACGTGTACATTTTCTACCAACGTGCAAGCTGGGTTACATTAAAGTCTAAAGTAGTTTCATTGTATTCGCGAGAAACATTTTGAAAGAACAATGTAGAAGGAAGCGATATAAAAGAATTAGGAAAATGGAACAATCGTTGTAAAACCCCTCGAGAGCTTTTTATATTTGAATGAACAATAACTATTATTCTTATTCTAACTTTCAAAAATTCGACCTTGTTAACCATTGATTCAAATATTCAAATAAAACACTTTCCATTTTTCTATACCTATTTCTACCATCCATTTTTATCATATTCTGGTATTTTTTACCCATCACTTTGAATGAAGATTTTGATAATTCTCTCATGATTATTCGGGTATCCTAATGCCTCTGAACAGGAATACACATTACAACTACATATAATAATCTATTGTGCCAAAAGAAGAGACAGTACTCCAGCATTGTGTACGAGACACAAAATTAGCCTGGTAAAGGTTGCACAAAAATTATAGGCATCGACTAACTACGTAAATTAAAATCAGAGAAAAATGACGGTGTTACAAACATTTTTAAAATTCATCTTCCAATTTACAGTAATTTATGTAATTATTCATTCACACGATTCTTACGATATATAAATTCATGGAAATCGATCGTTGATATTTTGAGACACATATCGTTTTGTGCATTAATTGCATATTTGGACTCTGAAATTGAGATATTTGTAGAAAGAAAGTGATCATTTCATCAACTTGATTTCTAACAAGCTCGGTTAACGTGTTAGTCGATACTAGAAGTATTCTAAATACTATCAACCAAAGCCTATCAATCAAACAAAGCTAAACGACCAAGAGAATCTTCCAAGAAACTCACCAACATAACACCTAAATGAAATACCTCAAGAAACAGAAAAAAAAGAGATGTGCCGAGAAGAATCGATCGATTGAATCTTAATCCCAGTTAAATTGCTTCGACTAGCTACTATCGTACTCAATTGGCGTGTACACAGACAGAATGATTAATATAGCACAGTGTACACACGGTAGTGAATTATCCTTGAACGGGAGCACCGAAAAGAGCTCCGAGGGTTGCACGTTAAAGGCAGTTAGCAGCCAGGGGATTGGTAGCCTCCGGCTGTTTAACTCGCTCGCCCCTCTATAGAATTCTGTGGATACAACCACCATTACCATCGCCATTACCAGCACTACGCTCAACTGATATATATTCACCCGGTAACGTCAACCTGTGCCACCCTGCCCGGCATCTCGACCCTGGCGGACTCTGGAAAACGCGTTTAGTCGAATTTATGGTACTTTTGAACGGCTTCCCTCCATCATCCCCCTTCCATTAGACAAAATTCTTTCACGGATAGGTTGTATCTACAAGGACATTAGCTGGCCGGGTGGAGGAAAAGAAAAATAAAGGTGGCTGACTTCCGAGGTTCTTTGTCCTTGGCAATGGACGAGATTTTGATTGGACCCCGCTCGGTTTGTGCTTATTTGAAATGATTTGTGTAAAGTGATGTGACGTGGAACAATATCTTGATGAGATCCTGTTCGGTTCGTGCTCGTTTGAAGGGATTTGTGCAATGTGAGATGATGTTGGAGGTGATCTTCGAATAATAATAGCTTTCAAAGATCATTCTGTATTAGATTCAGAAATTTAAGCTGGTTCAACTATGCTTATACTGCTTTAATGTATTGTGTTAATACAAATATCACGTAATTTGAATTACTTCTTTTTAATTCGCCTTAATGTCCCCTACAATGCATTAGAAAGAAAAATATAAAATCTCATTTAAAAAACACAAATTGACCTTGATTTTGCTATGAAAATAAACTATTTTCGAAATTTGTATCATCACTGCTTGTTATATACGTGAAACGAATAAATTGTGATCCATAATTTTTCTTACTACATAACCGCAATTAGTTGGAAAATCACGCATCGCGTTAGACACAACGCTCTGTATGCTGAATATACATTTATTATAATAATGTAGCAAACATACCGAAAAAACTGACAAAATATACGTTATGAGCAACCTAAAGGAATTTCACAAAATTTACTCACACAGTAACCGATAAAATTATGAAAACCTTATTCTGAATTTGCCCTATAAATTCGCCCTAAATTAACTGACTTCGCCGGCTAAACTTTTCATTACAGTGATAAGGAAGGAATATTTGCTTCGCAAAGCTTTTCTGTACAAAACTTTCCCCGCAGAATGGGAAACGACACGGTATCTGTTCCGTTCGAGGCACGTCGAAGGGTGCTTTCGTTCTTCTGATAAAGAACGACCTCCTTCCTGTGTCGGTTTCATCAGCAGCATGAAGTTATCGCGTCCGTTGGATCTCCCCGACAGTCATTCAGCAACCTACGAAACTTATCGGATTCGCCGTAAAAAGTTATTTTCTGAAAATGAATTCGCAGACAATCAACCATGACGAGTATGATACGCTATGGAAACCACATATAGTCTTCGAGAGGTGACTTCCTAGTGTTTCTTATGTAGAAGAGTATCGAAGAAGAACAGGTTATATATTGTTGCGGAACTTGTTGATACTTTCGTTTTCGTATTATGTGCAATAACCATCAAAGGTTCCTTGTCAGATCGTAATTTTTTAATGTTTTCGTCAAGAGAGTATAACTGTAATGGTACAATTCTTCTGCAGTTAAAAAAATAAAATTCCAGTATGATTTATACGATGCGTCTAATGAAGGAAGATATGGTGAATATAAGCGTAGAATTTGTTGGTACTTTCGCTCTCGCGCTATGTATAGCGAGTATGAAAAGTTTCTAATCAAATTGTAATTTTGATACGTATTCATGAAAAGATATGAATCATATGGTGTAAAATTCTTCTGTAATTAGAAAAACCAAATTTCTCTATAATTTATAATATTTCCTTTGTAAAACATCTAATAACAAAACTTTGGGATAAATAATATTTGTTCTAAAAATATAATAAAGTTCCTTCTTGTTGGAAACATGCAGCAGTTATTACGTATATAGATTTCATTTAACAATTTATTTGATTTATAAGATCTATCTGAAAAATAATAAATCCCTTTCCTAGCGAGAAGAATAAGAAAGATTACTTTTCTTCCAACTCGATGTCTAGCGGGCAAAGCGGGTCAAAGATCTGCAAAAATTTCCTCAGACCAGACTTTGCACGGTGAAGGACGCAGACAATGATAAAATAAGACTAAAATTACGAGGAGGTTGGCTTAAGCTTATTGGCTGGGCGTTTTCGGCCGCCGTAGATTCGCTACCCTTTCTTGTCCTCTCCCTCTATTTCCCTTGCATGAGACAGATATGGCTATAGGTCACGAGGTGTTCTCGCAAAATATTTCAAGGGCTGGCTATGACCACGGGCCAGGAGTTCTATTTCTGCTATGGCCGCTCTTTTCTCCTCCTTGAGGAACGTCTTTATTTAACACAGACGCTTTATTTACAGAGGAAACACTTTTTTCCAAGGAGAAGAAAGATCTGGTACGGTTGGCTAAGGAAACGAAGAGCTCACGTTTCACGGTCCCGTAATTTTCGGAAATTAGAAGAGATTACTTTTTACCGGGGGTGCAAATCGCCCTTCGATCACGTTACAACGTGATTGCAGGACTCAACTGGTTGATCAAATGCTCTTCTCTGGTTAAGGAAGCGATGTATTTCCTCTTTCTCGACGAGCTTGGGTCTCGAGTGGAATTGCAGTGTTGAAAGCTGAATTTCGAGGTTGAAAAGTTGTCTATATTTTGTTCTTAGTCACACCCACAACGCTTACAAGAATATTTCATAGTAAATAGTGTGCAGGACTACATATAATGGAAGAAGAGATTGTGTACGAAATTCCACTCCTATAAATTGCTACTATAATAATATCATTCTTTCTCATAGAATTTTCAAAACGAAAAGATAGGTTAAAAAGATATTCTATATTTGAAAAGTTTAAGAGACAGTCTCTAAAATTATCTATAGAAATAAAGAGACTACATAAGAAATTCTCTTATAAATGATGATTATAATAGTAACATTCTTTTAGTGAAATTTTTAAATTCAAGGAAGTATTGCACGTTCTCAAAGATATGTCTACAAATCGATATATATACAAAATAAAGGAGTTATGCTATAAGAAATTCTGCTCCCACAAATACCTATCATGACAGCGTCATTCTTTTCTCAGCGCATTCATAGAATCTTGAGAGACATTACAGAATTTAAAACGGTGTTCCACATGCTCGATACACGGGAAACTGTTGCAGTAAATATGAGCAAATCATTTGTTCGCGAGAAGTGCGAGGTACAGTTTCTCGAAACGGTAAATCATAGCCGACGTTTGAAATGGTCTCGCATGTTCCAACACCCTTACTCTCTTTCTGACGATATTATACCACTTTCTTGCAACCCCTGTAAATTCTGCATCACTGCACCAAGATCCTATTTCACAACGATACTTCCTTTTCCATTTTGACACTGCTGCTAGAGAAATCAGAGAACAGAAAAACTCTGTCCCCTTTAGTGGGTGGCTTTAGAGTTCGATCGTATACAGCCTGATTCACTTCACCCTTTGAACACTTTAATTTATCTTGTATTCAGATCGGTGTGAGTCCCGTTGCAGGCGAAAGGGTTCGCTACGAAAAACGGCCAAAGCAACGTTTTCAAAATAAGAACACCGTGATGGAGGAGAAAAGGTTGAATGGCGGTTGTAATTGTACGCGTGTGTGCACACCAGCGAAGGGAAAGTTCTTTTCTTAAGGGCAAACGAAAAGTTTTCTGGGCGAGTTTTCTGAGCGAGTTTTCAGCGCAAGACTTCAGAGACAGCGTTTAAAGAAGAAGTTCGTTGAATAACCAAAGTACTCCCCCCTCTCTTTCATTCTCTCTATTTGACATTTATTTATATTTATAATATATTTGTAGCTTGTACGATGCAAATAGATTTTAACCATTAATCTGATGAAGCTGCAATAAAGGACGCATACATAGACTAGACAATTTTTATGAACGTAATATACGTATGTGAAAACTTTTTGAAATTTCATTAGCACTTGAATGAGACACGATTATCATGATCATTGGGGTAGAATTTGGAACGAGTCTTGAAATGTATGTAAAAATTACAATATGTATATTATAGATATGTACAAATATAAAAAATTAGTTGTCTTGGACAGTAGTTAATGTAAGAAACAGTTCCATTAAATACCGACGCTTATCGATATAATGGATAATTTTTTATTGGATTTAAATAACATTATAAACTTCATGAAGCGTATATATGCAATTAGATATTCTGTATCTTCTATGAATCGTACATTTTCAGATTGATTCGCATCTTTACCAATGTGATCTTAAATATCGTAAAATCATTCGTAACACACATAATACATTTAAGAAACATTTGTTTTTATAAGTATTAAGATAATTTTATGAACTATTGTACATTAACGATAATAAAAATAGTATTACTTTTTTATTAAATAAGTTGAATGCTAATAATCTTCAGTATTTTCCCTTTGTTCATTCCCGCGTTCATTCTTTTCAACAAGCGTTTAATATTGTGTACTTAAGATCCTAAAGCCAATTTATGTTTCATTATAGCTTACGTAAAACTTGCTTCGCAAAGAGGTATTAATAATAATACTATCATGAACTTTAAGAATTTTAAATTCTTCGTTATTAGCAATATAAGTATTAATTGGATCAGAAAAGTCACTTTTATGGGTCAACAATATTTTAGTACTTAACAAATTAAAATTTAATATTAATATTTAAATGATCATTTAGAAGTAAACGTGGACAAATAAAAAATTTCAAAATTTTTTAAGAATACGATATTATAGAAATCTTTAGAGATAATGATAAGTGTTGACATTAAAAACAGACAGTAAAGTTCTCAAATAAACATAACGAATTTTTCTTTATAATATTATACGATCAACTCAATTTTAATTACATTTTAGGACATGATACATGCCGTTCATTGGAATAACGAGGAATTTCGTTAATTAAGGTCGAATTATTCGGCGATGAAACGAAATAAATTTTGCAACCATACAGCAATGAGAATGAACGAATGTTCCATTAAAATTTAAGAAGCTCAAGGATTTGCTAAAATTCCGTCATTTTTATATCCTTCTAGTTATCTCTCCTATTTTTCAACGATAATTCTAATCCACCAATCCACTAACCAACTAGTTATTTACTCACAATCAGCGAACTTTAGGAAGTACGCTATTAATGGTAATAGCAACGATTATTCTAGCAGTAGTATTAGTTGCACGAAGTTTTTCAAGTTGAATTCGGGACATGGGTGAATAACCGAACGTTTATGTAATATATTCGTTGATATTGACGTATACTTACTGTTCGGGATTTATTTACATTAATTATTATTAGAAACTAATTAAGTAATAAATTATGCTATACTTGCTATCAGATATTTATTATCAGGTACTAAAAGGTTGAATGCTACTTTGTAGGCTTGAAAAATAGCCAGAAATATTACATATGTATTTTGTTGTTGTTGTTGTTACGATAACTCAAATTTAGGGGGTGAAACCACCCTCCAAAATCACCCTTAAGAGTTAACTCGGAAATAGTTACAGATAAAAAAAGTGTTTCGCAAGCTAATACAGTATCAGTCTGTATTTCAACCCCTCGTGAAGACAACTATGCGTATATAATGTATGTACAATAATTGTAAAAGTTGGGATATTTCTGCCGGAAGAGTATCACTTACACTCTGAAATCTTGACCTTGATGTTTTTCTAAACGGAAAACTTTTCTATTCTATAGAACTTGCCTTCCTCTATAGTTTTATGTTCTTTGGAATATTTTATATTTATAGTGACACATTTTCCTTATTTTCTGCCACCTTCCTTTAATTTTCCTTAGTTTTTACTATTTCTTGTTACATTTTATTATTTTCCATTAATTTTTACAATCTTCTATCGCCTTATGTTAGTTTTCACTACTGGTTGTCTTTTATCGTTATTTTTTATCATTTTCTATTATCTTCTAGTATTTCGTGTACTTTCCATTATTTTCCATTATTTTCCATCTCGTTTCGTTATTCTCCTTGCATTTTATTTTTTTTATTTCTTTTTCGTAACTCCCCATTATTCTCTGGAAGACATAAATAAATATCCTTCTCTGTCAAAACCTATCTTCACAAACTTCTTTCCACAAAAATGACGATTCCATTCCAGAAACCACACCCTTTCTCCTAACTTTAACCATTCTGAACCAACTCCCTTCGATTCTAACCAAATTTAAACTTCGCTCGAAACATTCTGTATTTTCTCTCATATACATATCCCTGCACCTATATACGTATACATTGTCCTGTCCGCGAGTTTTTCGGAAGTTTCTCCGGACTCATTCCGGTCGTTAACTTGAGTCAGGGTCGAAATACGTTAGGGTCCAAATATCATTAGTTATAAGATTTACAGGCTCAATAAAGAACCCTGGGGCGAAGAAACTTTTTCGGACCATGGCATCCAACCAGTAATATGTTCAATGGTATACATCAACAATTAAGGAAGACTGGTACGTTGAAAGGTAATTTTTTACGTACGACTGTACAAGATCGAAATCAGTTCGTAACTTTAATTTGCAAGTAGATCTTTACCATGTTAGCTTACGATTTGGTTACACGTTTGTTAACACATGTTTATTTACTTTAATGAATGTTACATCGGTACTACGTAAAAATTGATCCCAACTTTTTGAAGCAGACTGTATACCACAGACACGCGAGTAAGCTCCAATATTGGATCGAAGTTCGGAAACGTATCCACTTTCAATGGCAGAGCTAGCGCGATTCGTAACTCGAAGAAGGTTGGATCGTTTTATACGGTTTCTTAAAGGATTTGGTGCTTGCACCTAGCAAACTTGGTCGGCGTTACGGAGATGACACGTAGAAACGAGGTCTGGTCGCCCGGGGAATTATTCCAGCGAATCTTCCTACTATATATAATTCTTCGAGCCACTTGAACACCCCTAGCAAACTACCAGGAGGGTAGCTTAAGGGGGTGTCCGAGCTGGTCTGGGTAAATAGAGTGTACGATGAAGGTACTCGACTCTGAAACACTCGTCCGGCATTGTTTATAAGGATCCTAGATCCATTCAGCGAGCTTGTAATATATTTAACGGACTTGTCACTGAATTGATTTTATTTAGAATTTCATTTGTACAGGGAATTCTGAAAGCATCTCTATTTTCCTCTTTTTTTGGGGATAGTAGTATAATAAAAAATGGAAGAAAATTGCTTGCCGCGCGATACAATAGCGCGTTGTGTATTAAACACATCTACACAGGGGAAATCATTAAAAATTCGCACACCTTCGTTAAATAGAGACTACACAAGGGAAATCATTATAAATTCAAACCCTCGGACCATTTTGTTCAGTTTCGATGTTGCTAAAAAATAAGAAAATATTTCAAGCTAATATAATCCTATCGTGTACGAATCTCATTGTACACGTCATAGAGAGTTAGAATAACTTCAACAGTTCAAAATGGTCATTTTGTATTTCCAATTCTTCGATATACGATAAGTGTTTAAGATCGTGTCATTGGCCGCGAAGAGAAATTGCTGGACGAATAGTTGAGATTTAAATGAAAGTTCCAAGTTATTTTAAGAATACAGAAAGAAATTAGAATGAAAATCTCTATATTTGCTAGTAATGCGAAGTTATTGTAAGAATATAAAAAGAGACTAGAACGAGAATTTGCATATTTGGTAGCATGTGTATTGTATGTGTTAAGTCTTTACGAGTGTAATTGCAACTGAAATTGGAATTACCGTCATATGCGCCAGAGGTATAGCCACATTTACATAGATTCCATTTACTTCCTGTGTTAGGTAACAGTTGATAAAACCTTATTTTGCATGGCAGTAAACAATGTTATACAGCTTCACCTTTTTAATGTTAAATACCGAGTGATGTATATGTATAATGATAAAATCGTAGAAAAACTATCTTTAATTATTTTGAAAGTATATTAAAAATGAAGAGCCAAATAACAATTGAATGGAAACTTCAACTAATGACCTTTTTTTCCGTGGAGGAAACCTTCATAGGCGCCCCGCGCTCTCCAGGAGGAGGGCGTCGGGTAGTGCCGGATTCTTACCGGCTAAAACCTCCACGATGACCGTCGCAGGAGCGATCGGGGGAGACCCGGGAACCGCTGCACGCGACACACCGGGTCCCCTCGCGTCAACTAATGACCTGAAGTACATTCAACACATTTTAAGGGAAAGTGACTTTTAAATTCCACTATTCCACAAATCCCCTATATCTGAGGTGCTTCATGTGTTTAACATTATATCGATTTTTGACGAAGTATCTGCAATCTGTGTGCATTAAATCGATCAACAGAAACTGTAGAACCAAACTTCACCGTTAATTTAACTTTGACCAAAATACGCTATAGAGCCTGTTCGAGGTTTCCATACAATTTACACATCATCGATATAACTAAGACAATGCTAGTAGCGTGTAAATAGTTGGATTAAATCATATATTTATAGTACAAGTACCCGTCCCATCTCCAATATTTGGCCACCTTCATCCTGGACAACGACTGCACCTCGAGGGACGTAAATCGTTATTACTGCTTTGATGTCGAGACCAAAGGCCGGCTCTAAACGTGTCACAACGTCGTGGTACAAATTTTAGAAATTACCGTGACGCACGTAATTTCGTGGGACCGCAAACACGAAGGGAGAATCATGACAGTGTAAAGGCGACTGGAAAGGGCGCGCATATCTAAGCGGTAAGTGAGACTGCTT
This sequence comes from Bombus difficillimus, assembly GCA_014737525.1. Lineage (NCBI taxonomy): Eukaryota > Metazoa > Arthropoda > Insecta > Hymenoptera > Apidae > Bombus > Bombus difficillimus. Next base: position 524,886 of record JACXIT010000014.1, read on the forward strand.
AATTAACATAGTATGAGCGAGGCTCCGAGCGGCTGACATCTAGAATACACGTGCACAAATAGACAAGTCGACATAGTTGACTAAAACGTTCGCAAGAACCCTTTCCAACCCTTGCGCCTCGACTTCGTCCTCTTCGTTGCAATTACACCACGAAATCGATTCCTGACTCTCTCCCAATTCATCTATCTTTAGTAAATTTGAAGAGATGGGAAAAAAGATGACTGAAATACGCGATAAATTTATTAGGTGGTTAAGTACAGTTTATACTGTAATTTAAACTTCGTAATTTATATCAAATATACTGTAATTTAAAATTCATAGTTTGTATCAAATATTAAAATTTCATTAAAGATAAAAGATACCCTAGGACTTTTGAGCGAGAATATAGATACAAGTACTTTTACACTTTATTCTTCCCGTCCTTTCCCTAGCACGGAAGAAAATTAATATTAAGCGTCGCTTGTTTAAATTCAACAACTTTCCCCCTTTTTCGTGGTAACCCCCACACTCTCGTCGCCAGGGAATCCCATTTAGTCACGGCCGATTTGTCGTCAGCTCGATCTCCATTTCAATTCTATGGATATGGTGACCCTGGGGCCAAAAATAACTATTGGCCGCGTTAGCGCACGATCTTAATGTCGAAATTAGATCCCAATCGAGCGTGAAAAGAGGCTGTCTTAGGAAAGAGGAAGCGTTCCCTTTTCTAACAGGGGTGGATGTGGATGAACGGCACGCCGTTCTTTCTTTCTCTCTTTTTTTTTATTTACTGAAACTACCCGGATTTAATCCAAACTAGGAAAATGTGGAAGGTAAATAGTAAAAATTGGGAAAGTCAATAAACTGGAATGATTAATCCTCCAGACCCGTTCGATTTTTATATTTTTCTATACGAAATCGCAGAGGAAATTCATACCTTGTATATGTCTATCATAAGGGGACACTTAAGAAAATGCAAAAAAGTCGACGCGGTGGCTCTCCGAAATTAACAGAACAAGTAGGACCGATTTTGGTACTGTTCACCGCTGGAGGGTTAAACCTACTGCGTTCTTTGGTTCCGTTTTGACCGAATTGTATTTCTCTATCATTAGAAAATTTCTTAAGCTCGAGGAAACTACATTACATGTGTTACAAATTTTCTTGAAATGTTATGAGCCGTTCTTATTCGACTAAGACGAAGGCAAGGTTACAATATAAAGAATTGAAGGATCGCAGCAGGATTAAACCGTAATAATTATCCTCATAATTTAATTCAAGTAAAATATTTCTCCAAAAACTTTTTAACGTGACTGTATGGGCGTGGATAAAAAAAGGTAGTATAAGGTTTTCTCGTTTAAGTAGCAACGAGATTTCGTGTCCCGATATAAATAAATAAATGTAGAATCCCTGCTTGCCTCCGTTTTCTCGTGGCCGTATTCATGTGCCAACGGCGGATACGGAAGCGAGCAAGAAGCTGGAAGAAGATAGAGGAAAGAGACGTCTTCAGTCGGCTGCAATCGAGTTTCCAGAACACCGATCCCCCTTTTGCTTCTAGTCACGAGTCTGCGCGTTTCTGTATTAACATCTACGCTCTATTAACAGGAATCAACCTTACTTGAGACACAATGAACTGCCTGCAGGTCTTTCTTCTTGCTCACTAATTAAAAGAAAAAAGAAGAGGGGGAGGAAGTCAAAGAGGCAACGAGACAACCGCGATAGAACGAGGTACATATAATAGTTGTCGAGGACTTTGGCTTCACTTCGCTGGTGTTTAAAGCTAACTACGTCGTTGGTTCGTCGTGTTCGATGCTAAATGGGGCGGGTTAGTGGTGTAGTTTGGAGGATTCGAATATGAATATTCATTTGAATGTGATAAGGGGAATATATGCAGAAGGTGGTGTATGGAATGTTGTAAGGTGGCTTTTTGAAATTGTTGACGAAAGGAGAATATATTTCGGGATTTAGTAGGTATTGAGATGTTAAATGTAAAAATACAATTTAGGCGAAAATAAACGAAAAAGTGCCGGGAAGTTAAATGACATTATAGCTATGTAAGCGGTTGAATTATTTAAATAGCCTTCTTATATCTCATTGTATAATTTAGAAATTATATTAACTTTTTATTAATTATTCTACATTTAAATAATTCAAATAATTAAAACATTGTAACAATTTCTTTTCAGATATAATTATAAATAATAATTTATCATGCGTAGGTATACGTAATTTTTTTTTTAGAAAATTATCAAAGTAAATACAAATTTTACGGAGATCGTTTATTCAATATTTCTAGAATATTCAACACTTTAATAAACTTCGTAGCCCATTGATTTTGCAAATCGACAGAATGGCGCTGATTGGATTCAATTGGCACTGGCTCTCGAAACTGATCCACGAAACTCTCTAGCGATGCATTAGATTAATTAGATTAACTATTATGTTGTAACTGGCTAGCTTATTTTCGACGAGAAACTCGATATACAATTTCCGGTGATCGATAATTCAATCGAAGGTCTTTACGAATTAAATATCACATCGAATCAGCCAATTAATCAGTATTTTATATCGGTTTATTTAAAAGTCACTAACCAAACAAAAAATAAATTTCAACATAAAAATTATTCGAATAATCGTTGCTAAATTTTGAACAAATTATCCCAATAATTCCACATTTGAAATTCCACATTTTCTTTGAAGTATGCAAATCGAACGAATTAAATTTCAATATAGAAATTATTCACGTAGTCAAATTAATTCATTTCAAAATTACTAATCGAATAAACTAAATTCAACGCAAAAATAATTCGAATAATCTTACTTACTTACTCTAATTGTCGGAATAAATTTAACCTTTTCGTATGAACCTCCGCACCTATTAATTTCAATCCCAGCAGAAGAATCGACAACATTTTTTAACTTAAACAGCAGGATCCACGATTAAGTTAGCAGACGGAATCATCAGGACCATCGTCGTGATTAAAGGAAATTTCTCATCGAATAGATCAGACACCTCGAAGGTTTGACTTGCGACGGAGCAAAGGGACAAGTTTCGAGGGGGAAGGAAATTGATTAGGGTTGCATCGCGCTTAAGCAAACCCACTCGAGGGTCATTTTGTTGGTTGTAGCGCTGGTTATGGCGATGATGCTGGAGCAGCGCCAATAAACGGCACACAGAACCAAACTTACTCCTATAAATAGCCTTCTGCACCATTTCACGAAAATGTCTATTAAATTCAGGGGAAATTTAAAAAATTCCATGGAAAGAAAAATTGTCAAAATGTACGAGAAATGTATTAGTTGATGAAGGTCACTTTTTCATCGCTATTTTAGCATACTAAATGGAATAACGTGGTTTCTTAACAGATGAATATTGTTGGAAGCATCTGAACGTATTTGTTCTTTTACGAGGCTGAAATATGTGATGTTCAGATCAATACACTGGCTACGAAGATTAAGAAAAGAATTATCGTGCAGAAAGTTCTGCCGTTTTTAATCTTTGAGTGGAAAGGAATCAATCATTTTAACTAAAATTTCTATTGACAATATTAGACAAACAATTGTCTTCCATCTATTTATATGGCAATTAATTTATTTTTATAATTAAAAAAAGCTACAAAAGCTATCTCGTTGCGAATGCTGTTATTTGTAATTTGTAAATATCTAAAGAATTCATATGGAGATCATTTTAAATTTCTTACTCCAAACAATTATATTTTTTTCCAATCATTTCTGTATTATCTTACTTTCTAAGGTCCAATATATAAGATCTATAACTATGTGCAAACAAATATTCTTCTGATTTGAAACAAACATTTCTGATCAGAGAGAAGTTAAGTTAGAAAATGAAATACGACGAAGTTAAATAACTGATTCAAAATTCTCCTGAGGTTACGTACGAGTCAATCATACCAATCGAGAGCTAAAATTGGCCGATTGACAGTTGAAGATATCTCACAAATCTCTCCATTTCCCGCTCTTTTATCTCAGTTCCTTTCAGAAACTTCATTTTCTCTCACTAGAACTATGCCGTCCTTCGTCTCTCTGTTTCTTGGCAATATGCTCTCTCTATCTTTCCTCGTTCTGCCCGCCCTTCTTCCTTGATCTGTAACCTATCTTCCTCTTTCTTCGAGGCGTGGCAAGAGAAATCACCCGAACTCGACCGTACAGACGGTCTATACTTGGACAAAAGGAGGATTTGACCGGAGGAAAAATAAATGGCCATTTAAAGATCCCTGCGCCAAAGGATCCCAACGAAGTAGCAATTGTCTTAATCCCGATATTCCTGTTCTTACGTAACTGTCTACCTTTTGTCAGCACATTTTTTGCCTAAAATTAAACGTTGACGAACAGGTAGCAAAGAAAAAACCAGTGGAACAAAAATACTCGACATTCTGGTCGCGTGGCTTTAAATTTCCAGCGACCAATTACCATAGACGAGGAATAATTGCATTTTCTGAGGCAAAGAGCCACTGCAGTTAAGCTCCCTAGCGAAATAAGTAATTCGACGCTGGAAAAAGAGCGTAATCGTAAAATCCTGTATCGTCTCGTGACAAAGGTTCACGACGCGTTTTGTATTTGTAAACTTTGCAACAGCGAACGAATTATCCCAGAAAGGTTTATGCAGGATTATAGACGAACCATTTTGCATTTATTTAGTATTCCCAATTGAATGGCACTTATAGCTTTGGTCAAAATATTTTATGATTATGTTTGTAAATAATGGACTATGGACTTTTGTGCAAATTGAAATTTTTATAAACATAATCAAGGAAATAAAATGTAAACAGAGATTTGTTTCACCCACTAATATTACAACGAATAGTATGTTCTTGGTACTTTGTACATTTTTACCGTTTTCACATTGCGAATGAGAAAATTCAATCTTTGAAATAAATTAAAGGGATGAAATTATTTACATTTTCTGTAACTACAACTTAATTGAATAAGGTAGCACAAAGTATGACATATAGAACCAAAGTATAGTTGACAAAATGGTAATGCCCACCGAATATTGCAAATGTTATATATGCAGGTGGTCTGTCTTAGCCACAGGTCCGTTATTCCTCAACTTACCCCATTTAGCTGCTGCTTTTTATGGGAAGAAAATTTCAGCAATTTTGTAAATGAATGTCATAATTAGATTCTGAATGTTGTACTATATGATCAAATCAGTAAAATTTTAAGAAATGAACTTATTGAAAAATAAGTAGAAGATAAACAACGTTATTGGAGTAAATTCAAATATACATTCATTAAATCATGTCATATTATAGTGTAAGTATAATATTAGGTATATATTAAATTACATATATGATATTATTAGTATATTTATTTTATTTCCATATTTCGATATACTATATTTAGTCACAATCGAGGGAAATAATATTACAAAAATAAAATAAATAAGATGCAATTGTTACTTTTATCTGTTGGTTTTAGTGAAGAGAAGATTTGAGAGATGCTAAGAGTGAATGTCATAAATCGAGCGTGGCAAGTAGAGGAAAAGATTCGCGGGGAAAAGCTCGAGAAATCTTCCAGATATTGAGCTGTCACGATCTGAGAAAGATACACTGGAGCACAGGATCTCCAGACGAAAAGGGGGTTGAAGGTTTCCGAAACTGGTTTGACGAGTACGAGAGGATTTTCTTTTAGAACGAGGCGAGGAAATCAAACGATCGCATATAAATCGCATTGATTTCCACAAACATTTTTTTCAAATTTTTCGGATTAACTGGCTAAAAATATCATTATAAATTACTCAATGATTTCCAAAACACCACGAGTTTACGATTTTACGAATCTTTTAACAAGAAACATGGTTATCCAACAATGTTAAAAATATATATTTTGAGGATGATTAAATTATTATAAATAGGGTAAAAAGAAAAAACCGATTCGAAATATTGATTGTTGGATTTGTGCTGTCTGATATTCGCGATTTCAATTCCTTTATTCTTCGCTTTAATCTCTTTACTCTATTTTCAGGTAGTTTCTTAAACGAACGTTTTCGTGTAATTTTCCTCGTACCGGGTAAATAATAGGCAGAGAAATTTTTATTAAAAATGGAATTTTTTATCCGGAAAAGGTGGCGTAATGAAAAATATTTCGCGAAACAAATTTTAACATGTCCGCGGAATTAAATTTTTTTCGTTAAAAAAGAGAATTGTGTTACAAAATTCTATCATTACTGGATGAAATATTATATTAAATATTGCACGACGATAGAAGTATGGAAGAGAGTACAGCTAATTAAAAGTAATGGGATGCCCACTGCCTGTTATCAGACTACAAAGAAAATACCTTTCCCCTTTTTTAGCACTTGGATAATTGTTCCATAACTAGATCGTTGTTTTAAGCCAAAGGAGAATCGTATCGTCTTTACAGAAACCCTTTGAAAGAGCTTCCTCCGCAAAAAAAGTTTTCTTCGTAGAAACTTTCCTCTTTCTTTCGGAGCTGTGTGTGAACCTCGAGGAAAATCGCTATGAGTCTATAAGATATGAAAACTTTGCAGCAATATACCAGAGGATGTAATATCAGAACATCGTTTCAGTAGATAAGGTGTTGATTAATAATTCCATGATCGTTAAAAAATAAGTAGCAACAAACGATAGATTTACGTTACAACATAACAATCGTTTTAAACATGTAAAAATCGCAAAATTCTAGGAGCTATTACGAAAGTCTACAAACCTGATTACGATTTCGAACTACAAAAAGCCGGTATAGGACGAGGTCGATTAAAAATCCTGATCGTTCTAGGAACGTTATTCTCTCAACGATCCAATAATTCCTCTCGTTTCTTCGTCAAACCGGCGTTTAGTGACGCAATCGAGAGCTTGGAAATTTAATTAAGTCTGATCCGTAACCTAAGCTTAACGAAAATACGATCGCAATAACTCTCGATCGTGGGTAATGTGATAAAAGCAGATGGTTTAGTACTTTAAAGCAGAGTGTGCGCGTACACGTAGACAAAAATTAAATTTTCGAGGAACTTTTCGATGGTTTGTCGGGACTGTCAAACAAACGGAGTCGACACACCAAACTACGAAGAGGTAAATCAGCATAGCGGCGATAATATTTCATTTGCAGGGAAAATTTTCATGGCCGTTGTTTACCGCGTAAATTATTGTTCCTGTGCTATTTGCACGGATAATTTTTCAATCGCGTCGCTACATTCACTGTTCACTTGAACTTACGTATTCACTCTTTCCTCTGTATTCTCTGTCACTCATCTCGTTGCACTATAAATGAAGAGCACACAGGAAAAACACGATAAATCCGCTTTTGCTGAGTTTCCAGTTTTTATTTTTACTTGATAATTAAAATTAAGTAATTTGATATAGATATATAATACATGCAGGTGAAAATAATTGATTAATTATGAAGATACACGATAAATCCACGAAGTGATTCTCAAATTATCTAATACCGTAAATAACGTTATATATAATGTTATAACTAGATTGTAAATTTTTATGGATTTATAGAAAATTTAAAGGTGTAAAAACGTGCAGAAACATATAAAATATTCAAAGTAGAAGATTTATCGTAATATTTATTTATTCATAATTTCATTATTATGGGTAAAACAAATCTCTGCATAGATTGTATTTTTCTAGTTATGGTCATAAGAATATGAATACGGGTAAAAATTATGATAATTACTTTTTAATTGTTTTCAAAGATGACCTAAATCATATATTTAATTCCGAACTAGAATAAAAAAAGAGTTCCAGTGATACCTTATTGGTTAACGGTATATTACATTTTAAAATTACTCCCTACAAATGATGAGGCATATAAATTATTATGATTTTGCTTTGTGGTCTTAGAATGCGAAATGATACTGTCGATGGAAGAGAGACGAAAAGAAGATACTCTTTGAACTCTTCTATAATTGATTTTTAAAGATTTCGGGGAACTCTTTCTCGACAAGTGCGAATTTACTGTTGCAATTTTAGAGGGAGGAGGAAATTGATTGCTTTTAGATTGATGGTACGGCGGGGTTGTAATTTGTGTGACGAAATAGGTTCAGTAATATCAGACCATTCCATTAATTAATTTCATAAAAATCAGTTATTTTCGAGGGTGCAAGTCGTCATTTAGCCTAACAAGATCATAATATGTTGTTTAACTAAAAAATGTCTCAATACAAACATTGTTGAATCCTTTTTTTTAATAGCGAGTAATATACACAAATGATATTTTCTTCAAAATCCAAAGATCATCATCTAAATTATAAATCGCCGAGTTATTAATAATTTTCGGCTTGAAACCAATTTTTTCAAAAAGTTACTTTTGCCAGTTATACCACGCCCCTCTAAACCATAAAGGAAAGTCACAGAATTTATGATTTCTTTTCAATATTTCCATCATGTGATACAAATTTCACTAAAGTGCCAAACTCCATTCTGTACTTCGCCAATGATACAGTATTCATTCTTCAATGGGTTTTTTTTAGGAAGTAGGTCGGTAATCATCGAGCGGATCCCGGCAGAGGGTGACTTCCATTGACTTTCCAGCTTCTATCGGGTCGGCTTTAAGCGTACTTTATCGTAGAATCTCATTCTCTGGTACCTTTCTCAATCGATTCCGTGTTTCGAATTCGATCGACTGCTGAGCAGGAAAGAGTCGAAGAAGCAGGTAGTGAAAAGACTACCAGGACAAGGGCAAGAGGATGACTCGTTGCAAGTCCAATGGGAGACAAGGCGGTGAGTCTAACCAAGAAACTAGAAAATACGAAAACGCATTGAAAAAAAGGACGAAGATGAGGTTGGAAGGGCAGTGGATCTACTACGGATGGTTATTTTAACCAGTCTAAATATCGGAATAAATCGTAGCCGTGCCCAAAATCACCTAGCCAGCGAGGACTGTACGCGAGAAGAGACAGCAAGGGTGAATGGGGTGAGTCGTGGATGGCTCTTATCGCGTGTACGCTCCACTGAGCTTCTTCGTGGCTTCGTGAGCCACCTTATAGCTCTTCCACCACGTGGCTAACGTGCCTTGATCATCCCCCTGGGCCACTTTTCTCTTTTCGAAGCGCCACTCGGACCACGCTTGTCGTTCGCTAACGTTTCTCTTCGATCACACCCAGAGGTGATCTATCAATTTTCGAAGCAAACCGGTCGATCTGAAACACGCTCCATGTCGTTTTCCTCGCGATCCTCGCGAGTTGTTTCCGGCAATCCGTTATTTTTATGAATCGTAGCTGTCATACAAAGGGGTAGAATGGGGCGCAAAAGAGGTTATATTACAACATTTGGTTTGGAGATTGGGTATTTTTAGAGGAAAAGAGTCGGATTGTATTGCGTTTGGGTTAGCGTCAAGACTGTTCTTCTTTGGAATTTTCATTAAGTAATTTGAAATATTTACTCGATAATAAGTTATTTTTATGAATCGAATATGTCTAAGTGGTGGAATAGCTTCATTTATTTATTCAATATTTATAAGATGAAAGAAATCTCTATTTAAGTTCTAGTTCTTTAATTGTGTTTGTAGAAATTTTTCGACAAAATTATTAAATGTCGTTTCACGAAACGTAATTAATGTATTTACTCTGATCATGTTTCCTATGTATAACATACATAGCTTTTTAACATTCCAGCTTAGACTAGGGATCGATAACCGTAACGTTAACCACTCGAAGCAACTGAATCGTTTATTATCCCAAATCAATGTTATAAAAACCGAAGTGTAACAAAATATCCTCTCTCTTCGCCATGACTAAGAACGTCCATCATCTGTTATCGCAATTAAATCGCAGTATGCGATAACGCAGAACAGGATAACGCATAGTTTGAAATATTGTTTATTTGTAGCGAAATATTTGCTCAGTAATCCCAAGTATCGCTCATAGATCTGTAAGCCGCGAATAACAATCGAGTCTGCTCTCTTTGTGAGAGATTATGACGGTGAACCGATGGAAATTCTGAGCGCGACGCTGTCGAACAATCCGTACAACGAACATCGTTGATGAAAAAAAAACACGTATCAAATCTATGTGTGCGTCTATTCAACACCTATATGTGTTCTTTTTTTAAACTCCGGCACGTTTTATGCAATTCCATCTTTGTCGCTTGCACGCGTCCCCTTTGTTTACCGATAGGGGTCGCGTTATTTGGCTCACGAACATCGATCCTAAATTTCCAGCAGGACGGTCGATATAATTTGAAGAGGCTTCGAATTCGCATTTAGACGACAGCTATCCGTGCTGAAAAATAGCGAGCTCGTTGATTAAACGTTAATTAAAGACAGAAATTCTCCGTTATAAAACAGGGTACTTCACTTGTAAATGGAAATGGTCCGGTATCACGAGAATCGTCACTAATTTTATTTGTTCTCGGCCCGAATTTTATAGGCTTCGATGATTGCGAAACTATGTACAGTAAAAATATTTTGTATCTCATAGCAGACGTAACATTTTTATAGAATATAATATGGATAGACTATAAGAGATGGAGAGATTCATAATCATATATTTAACGTATTTATCATTTGAATCGTAATGAAATTTGTAAATTTAAGGGTTAACAAACAAATATATGAACGATATTAGATAAAAAACTTGAGTTAATTTTTATAAAATAATTAAATGAATAAGGTTATCAAGTAATATCTGTAGTAAGTATAAGCTTGGAATAATGAAAAAAATATGGATGTACACAGCTAGGAATTAATTCTACGAGCGAATTTGAGTTATGTTAGATGTTTAGAACGAAATACATGAAATAATGATTGAGGCAAGCCATGGAAATTTCATGAAATGTGGTAATCAGTATGTAACTAGAAATCGAACGATTACGTCTCTATGTGTTTATCAACGTAATGTGAATTGAGTGATACATTGTGTAACGTAACCAAACCTTCGACAACGAACCGAGTTATCGAGTGGTTTGTGGGGAATCTAATAATAATAAAACGAGCGTAGGCGTACTATAATAATAGTGGTAATAACAGCTACGTACGCAGCGTTGCGGCATTACATTATAACAGCAGAGATAACGCTATTTTCCTACTGACGATAAACAATAGGATTATCCACTAATTAACACACGCAGCTGCAAGGATGAAATTAATTTTCGTATTAACGTGGAAATTATAAAACAACTTCAGATGAGAATGGCAGAATGTAAGACGAATATAGAACATATAAGCGGAATATAAAGTTGTTTCGAACATTGTTAAAAGGAATTTGGTGAGCTTTGGCATGGTGTACACAGAGTAACTTATAACGAGTTGAATTACGTATTTGTACATTTTGAAGATTGCTGGAAAAATATTATTTACTGTAGTTTTGACAAATAAGTATACTGAAAAAGAGATTATCAGTGTTTCAAATAGCTCAGATAATTCAGATTCTTTACGCTTCAACCAAATGAAAATTATATTAAAAGGTACCATAGTCACATTACTTTGTACAATCATCATACATTTTATGAATCATTTTTTTGAAAATATCAAAGGTATGCTATAAAATATTATATATTTTACGATTCTTACCTTTCCTTATCAGTCAGATAACGTTCTTCGTATGTATATCATTGGAATAAATATATGTTTTTATTAAATATTCCGACAAAAAAGCTCCTCTTCAGAAAACTTAAATGTCACCGTGAAAAATATAAGAAATTGCGTCATCCTGAAAGACTGGCTAACTTTTTAACCCTGTTAAGTCTTTGCCTTCCGTTGGTTTCTTTTGTCTCGGTTGGTAAGCAACGAAGTCAAGAATATAAAACTGTCTGTTTCGAGTGCCCTGATCTGGCTTGACACCATTACACTTTTTCCTTTCGTCGCTTTGTTAAAGAACGCTTGATGAAAACAGGCGCAACGACGCGTAGAGATATGAAAAATAGAATCCTCGTCCTGCCGTGGTCGTTGAAATTGCATTTCTGGCATTTGTGTAATATTTAGCGCGGAACGATGCATATACATATGTAGGGCTGCGCGTAACGTCCCGTATAATTTTGTACGGCCATTGAAGTTCAGTTAACTCGGGAAGAACAACCATAAAAGTGTGATAAACTCGTGGTTACTAATGCTTGGAACAAACCTCGTACGCGGGCTTCGGTTAATTATTTAATTAAGCAAAACGACAAAGTCAAATGCTGGGAGTACATCGCAAGCTAATTACTAGCGCGGGAAACCAAATGATTTGTAAGAAAGAGACACAACTATCACGTATCCCAAAAAAAGTTTTTAAGCACGTACACTAGTGGCGATAGATAATTGAAGCAGCTAATTAAATTGTTATAGCATGGGTCAGTGTATTTGAAAGAAGAAGATAAGAGAATATAATATAGAAGAAGAGAAATGTCGAACGGAAAAAAAGTAACAGCGGAATTAATACTAAAAGTGTTAAAACTGTAACATTAAAATGAACACCAATGCTAGAACTCTACATTAGGATTAGGGCTGTGCGTCTACATGATAATGTACCTACAACGCACATATGAAAAGCTCAATAAACACAGATACTAATTTTGTAAAAAGTATCTGCTTCTTTATAGCAATTATAGAAAGAAAATATCGACATTCGTAATTTTTATACTCGTGCTGCTACAAATTAGAAAAATATACCAAAAGCGTTTCAGTTCATCTCTGTTTTTTTAAAAACTAATCTTGGATTATTAAAGATCATCGACGCGTTCATCACGATATTTCGAAATTGTCGCGTTCGTTATATTCATGGCCGGAAACGGGGACATGTAACGTTTCGTATAATTTCGTAGCGCCGTTAAAGGAAGTTTGGAAAAGTACAAGTACCGTTAAGAAAATGAGAAGATAACTATATCCAATGAGAAAACGACCGTCTTATTCGCGAGCAATGGCGACCGAGCACGGACCTAAAACCTTGCTGTGAGCGTGAGCGTGTACGCCGGCTGATATCGTTAACATAATTTTAAATGCAGGTTCATAGTCCTGTAATAAGACGATAATATTATCTTGCGCTAACATCGATGATAATAACGCGAAAAATTGCGGCGGATAATATCGAATGCAAATGTAAGAAGGGTGCCGACTAAATCCAGTATCAAGAAGATTTATGACAGTTGAATCTTGTCCAAGCATACGACTTTACTCTTTCTTGTTTCTTTTTATATATATACTTTCCTAATCTCAATTTTTCGAACGACTTACTTAACGAGTGGCTAGCTTGGTTCAATTAGTTTATAAGCATTGAAAAAATCCTATGTATTAGAATTTTCAATTGCAGTGAGCAAAAGTATTATATAATATAAAAGAAGCAATATTTTTCTTCTTATTAAAACAAATATATATATTTGTTCTACACATAGCACAACAACGTATTTGTTCTGATAATATAGAAAATATACTTTTTTTAAAATAAATATAACTACACTTTCGTTTGCTTATGTTTATTGGTGTTATCGTCTGTAAATATTTGTTAATTAAGCAATCTTGAAACAGTACGTAGTTCAGAACGCAAAATATTTTAACTCGAATTATATCTGGTGGTCACGATCATTCGGTCGTGCTGCACGATTTTCATAGCTACAGATTTTGCGGCGAAACACAATAAATTGAACGAATAGGTCCCAATGTGTGCAAGTTTAATTGGGGATCGGATGCGAACCGATTGAAAATTCGGGTGAAAATTCGATGAAAAGAGTACTTCAGGCTTGCATCGCAGCGTTTTTAAATGAACACCACCGTTTCGACAAAATGACCAACGTAGGGCTTCGTATTTGCGCTCGAATCAATGCCTTTATTGCGAATCATGCACGTTAATTAGCATCGATCATCAACGGATGTGCTCGATGTTGTGAAATAAATGAAAACCAAAATTTTCATTGATTTTGCTGATTAATTGGAGAATCCGACCGAGTTTCCGAAATTCGATTGATTCTAGTAAACTTATTTAGTTTAGCGCAACGAGTTATCGTAAGATTAATTGTCTGAAGTCAATTAATATACAATCAACAACTTTTGTATGCGATTAAGTATTGTTCCTAAACGGGATTCACAACTGTGATTGTCTAATTTATTTTAGCATAGTAGTTTATAATAAATAATAATATATATATAATATATATAACAATTCAGTAATTTAATAGTTCAGATTTAGATTCAAATTTAATTAAAATGAATTGTCGAAGATACTAAATAATTATCAAAATAATTAATCAATTATACGAATTATTATTGATTTACTTTCTATAACGCGAATGAATGGGCGCTTATTTGGAGACTAAACTGATGTAACACGAAGCAACTTTAATTTTTAATTGGATCATTTGCACTCCAACTTTCCACTAGACATCCCGAATTAATTCTCTGTAATATATCAAAATATGTAATCAAAATTTATAATTTCGTGATTGAATTCGATTTTCGTTCCTTTCATTTTCCTACATAACTTTTCATTTCTTCTTATCTTATTTCTTCTTATAAATATTTTTTTTATTATAGTATTTGATGCTGTAAAAGGTCCTTTAATTCAAGTCCTTTAATAACATAAAAATACAACAAATGAAGATCTATATAGAGCGAACATTTTCTTTCAGGGAGATGAGCATTGAGAAAGAGACTGATGACTATCAACGACTACTTCAAGAACTGCCACTTTAATTTACAACCATAACCACCCGCGCGGTTTAAAATTCTAACCTCTAGAAGCCTCTAGGATTTAAGGATCTCTTCTTCAACGCTGGATCCTCTTTCATATAGCCGCTTTTACGCCCACTAAGTTTCCTGTTTCATTCGCGATCCGCGTCTTTCCAAACGATGCACTTCCACCCCTTTATATACACGCGCTTATTTTTTTCCCTTTGCCTTCGCCATTCTTCTAGCTTTACGCACGCACACCTTCCACATACCATAAAAGATTCTCGTCTACGTGACACTTTCCTCCGGAACACCTGATCACCACAACAATCTTTCAGCTCCATAAAACATTCTCGTTCTTTGTCTCCGGGTATATTTTTATTCCGCTCGCCGTTCCTTATTCATTTTTCTTCCCCAGCAATACCCCCTTCCCTGCACCCTTACTTCGCTCCTTCTTTTAGTTTTCTCATTGCTCCAGCCATGTCCTCTTCTTTGGAATTTCCGTTTGTCCCACGAAATCTTAATGGTGAAAATCCATTAACCCCCGTCCCATCCCCCTCTAATCCTCCTGGCAACGCGTGCTCCGCCATTCTTATCTTTCTCTAAATATTTTTTACTCCCTTTCTGTACCTTGCGACCCGTTCTTGGCCACGTTTCACACTTCCAACCATTATTATCGCTGGAGTTTACAATCTTGTGAAAGGTGATCTCTCAGCGAGAAAAGATATTTGGTATTTATTTTATAACATGACACCCCCGTCAATAAGTTATGGAAATCGAGAGATAAAACTGGAAGAATCATTGGGAAATTAATAAAAATTTGATGATTATTTTGTACGGACCCATCAGATGCGAAGAAGAATCTGTTCCATGTTATAGTAATCTCTATTGGTACATCTCTATGTTAGTATACAGAATTAGAATTTTTTGGTGAAAGCTTCATTCATAAAAAAATTAATTTTGTATATTTACATACTGTATGCACTTAACTACACGTGTCTTTTTAAGTAATAAGACATTTCACAAAGATGGATATTATTACTTTAGAAAGTATTGAATACGTCTCACTAATAGAAGTGATCTTGTGTAAATATTCTGTTCCATGATCCATGGTCCCTTACGCAATAAAAAGAAATTCATTCTTTTGAAACATGGCAGTTCAGTTTAGATATGTCAAGTAAATATTTCAAGGAAATCTACTCGAAGAAGGAGGGTGATTTTAAAAAACTTTTCTGATCATCTTTTTCCCATTACATCACTAATCGCAATGTATCTATGTATATAGATACCTAATATCTACATCTTTTAAGTTTAAAGTCTGCATATTCCGTGCATAAATAGTAAGTGCTATTTCAAATTATTAATTCATCATTAATTCGTATACTTTAGATAAATTGAAGTTTTCTTATTACGATTCTCATTACAAATCAATCAAACTCTCTGCGTACTCATAAACAGTATGTAATGTACATATGTGTGCGTTGAAAAATCGCGATTATACAAAAGTACAAATGTTTGTAAGACACCTACGTAAGAAGATCTAGCCTTCCTTCAACCCCTCTGTTTTTCCATCCCTTATCCACGTACTACGATCACCATTCTTCTCCGGTTTCGTAACCATGGTGAGAATCATGAATCATGCCCATGAGGAAAAGGTGAGCCATAGAGAGTCATGAAGAGAATAGGAGCGCTGGTCCATGGAGGAAAATATTAACGATAAATTATTATACCACATCGAGTCGCGGCTAAGTTATTGCCAGCCGTGCAATAACCGTGGCCACGGCGCACGGTAATATAGACGTAATATTCTCAGCACGCTGTACCATTGCCCGCGTCACAGGGCTTACGTGACATCCAAGAGATTTTTCTAATTAAACTCGAACAGAACATGCTGAACCTATTTATCGTAGCGCCCAGCCAATTCGTGATAATTGCACTACCGTTGCGTGGAATTTATTTATTTGATAACCTGTATCGAGAACCGGTCTTATTTCCTCGTGATTGGATTTCTTTAGTTGATCTCAAATGGTTCGTAGCTAGGGGCTGGACAGGAGTATGAAATGATGGATGATAAGAGTGTTTGCGCGCTTTGGGTTCGTTATTTCTGTTATTTGGTATGCGAGTAAGAGAATTGGAGGTTTTAAATAGAGGGATTAGAGTATTCTTGTGTTATCTGCCAGTATTGTTCCGCAGATATGAGCGTTGTAGAATTTCTGAAATGTAACTTTCATTACAATTCTTGTTAAAGAATGTTTAAATATACTTAAGAACTGTAATATTTTATTAAAACGTTAAAGGTTTTTATAGAAATTAGAATTCGCAGTTCGAAATTGACACCAACGTTATAACACGCAATTAGATTATTTTTTCTTGCAATTATCAAAAATATGCAGATATGTCTGCCAAAATTGGTATTGATCTTTTATTAAAGTAGAAATATCATTGTACAAATATCTATCTATTGTTATTAAACTATTTTAAATACGTCATCTGTAAGTAGTATATTTCTTGCAGTATACTCTGTAATACTACATTAGTTCCAGTATTAAAGAGACATGTAAGGTGTGATATATCACACGTGTATTAATTATGCATTTCAATATCCATGTACAGTGTACAATATACATGGATATTAGGATTGCCTGATTCGCGTGTACTCAAACACACAAGTACACGTGTATTAACATATTCATATATTAATTCAAATACATTTCGATACGTACATAATCAACCATTCGTCTTACTAATAATCGCCTTTAAATTTAATAATTTAATTTAACTTAATTAATTTAATAAATCTAACTTAATAAATTTAATAATTTAATTTAACTTTCAATCTTAAATATTCGACTTCATAAATCTTATTTACCGAAATCTCCACTCCTCTACTTCATCTTCGATTGCATCCGTTCTAAAATGCATTCTCACTACGAATTTTCATTCTCTAATAAACTTCGATTTCCGAGATTATACAAACGTACCCGACACCTTCGCTCGAAGATTACCACCGTTAACCAAACTACGCCTGCAAACACCGTTCGCCAAATGGCAGGCGAAACATTGTAGATACCATACGACGAATCGACTCGGGATCAGTTTTTCACTCCGAATTCCCTGCCACGCATTTCTTGTACAGTTAAATTATTTTTAATGAAAATAATTAATAAAATTAAAGTTAGAGCGGTGTACGTTTGCATAAAGTCTCAAACATATTAACCTGCTATACGCATTCCGTAAGGGGAAGCGTCACTCACCCTTATGTAAACCACAGCTGCTGTTTCTATTTCGATGAAAGTATTGATCGTAGGTTGTAGAACATAGAACAACAGTGATACTGTGCATACATTAGTGTACGTTAGAATAAATAACCTGAATAACGCAATTGTAATCGTCAATAAGTGATTAAAGTTAGGTAATTAAATCTTAAATATAGGTGATCAAAAGTTAACCTGATAATTTTGTTTTGAACCATCAATAAGGAAACAATACTATTGTAGCAAATTATGAGGAGGAGGTGCGTATTTCGATAATAACGACGAATAGATTGCTGTCGAAACCGTCAAGTGTATTTATAATAAATAATAAAGATATAAGTTATAAATACCGTCGATAGACGTCGTACAAATGTTGTCGCCAGATAGTATACAGAATGCTCGCGTAAAGCTTGAAGACTCGTACACTCCGTAACTCGCAAAACGATAAAGATTCGGTTAGTAGCTCAATGATGATAACGATAATTGTAACTAATAATTTTCACGCTCGCGTTCGTGTCCGTTTATTTATACTGGTCGGGGGGGGGGGGGAGTTGAAAAGTCTACATTCGCCCTAGATCGACGGTTGTCCTCCGCGGCGACATTGTTTTTGCCCAGATCTGGTCTATCGTTATTTTCGTGTGTCGAGGCGGTGTTCGAGTTCCGAGGCACAACATCAACATGAGTCACTCTCACTTCGCCTCGTCTTATGACTCATATGTCGCTACGCTATATATATCTATATGAATGCATGGAAAGATGAACGATACATGCGTATGCGCATATTTCTAATATTCTTATCAACATCAATTTCTCTTAATGAAGAGAATTCTATTGACATCTCGCGTGTCAGATTCACTTTGGCAGATTCCTTCCCTATAAATTATAATATAATTTTACGAAAACGTATAATATATCTTCTAATGTAATAGCAGGAACTTCAAATTACATGTTCATTTCGAATGACATACTAGAGTAACGAGATAAGAGCTGTTAGTGGAAGGCGGAAAAAGACCACGTAGAAATTTACAGAGGCGTGTGTGAAACATGAAGATTTGGATGTATGTGAGACGAGCGTGTATTATGTGTGTGAATCCTTTAAGTGGTAGAAGATAGCAACTTTGATCTTCAATCTTAATGAGAAAACCAGCGCAGAGTTACTTATGATCTTCATCAAGGAACTCCTTCAATATAATGCAGTCTTTAACCGTTTCGAAGCTTTAATAAGGTTGATAAGTATGTATAACAGCAACTACATTATTGCAAGACCGATATCAACCGATATTGTGCTTACTAAGATTAACTTTATGACTGAACCACCATATCCCATGCGTCGAATGTCTTTAATACTCGATGGAAAGAAGCAAATTATTGTGTGTGATAGTTTCTCATCTAAAACGTCGTAGTTTTATCAATTCTGTAGAACATCAAAATTTATAGTCATATGGTCGCAAAGTAAGTATAGACGTTCGTTATAATTAATACAAGACGTTGTATATAATAAAGTTCTATGTTTATGCAGTAATCGTATATTTCACTTATTCAAATTCACTAATTCCATAGGATGGTTAATTCTTTAAAAAAATACGTGAATGCTACCTATATGTTATATTATTATATTTCATAAATATAGCACAATTTATAGGACACTTTCAAGCACAAAGATAATGAAAAAATGTTACAACAGTCATATTTCAATAGAACGAACATAAAGGCGAAAGCAATGGAAATCAGGCAGCAGTTGCGTAAACATTTAAATAATCCTCGTTTTCTGTTACGCGCGACTGCTGTTTGCTAAACGTTTCAATTATCATTCGCCGTTCTCCAACGCGAGTTCGAGGATCTTCCAGATGAAACAGAAACGACGAAAACAGAGATAGGTTGCGGCAAGTCGTACGTTGATTGCGATATCTGGAAACAATGCGGGGATTAACATTCGAGGAGGAAGATTCCGAGTAACGCGATCGACTTTCTTCCTTGCGGAACGAAGGAACTTGCTTTAGGATGCTTTGAATTCAAGAGACTACCTTATGAGAATGTTCGGCTTCGCTAAGATGTTTCGGGATGAGTTTGCGTTAGTGGTGCAGTGTGACCGGCTTGTGAAGAACGAATTCATTCGAAATATAATATAAAGGATAATGTGAGAATCTTTTTGCGAATGCTTTTGAATACAGATGATTGTAATTGAAAGGTGAATTTTTAAATGTTGCGTTTGCAATTTTGATAATTGTACAGTATAATAGAATTTTTGTCGAACGAGGCAATAAATAATACCACAGTTTAACTCATAAATGCATGATTTTTCGAACAATAAAATTTTGTGTGAGATTGCCAATTTATATGTCATAAAAATATAGAAGAATTATTTTTAAAATCGTTTAGTATATTCTCATTTTTATAATTAAATTGTATCGTATTTTGGTTTAGAAAACTTTTTTGGAGGTATTTTATACCACTATGCCACTATTCGGTCTATCTGTCCACGTGTTCATCTATACCACCTGCCATATTAAACCTCATAACCTTCGCGAAATTCTAACAAATCGTTTCCGCAAAACTTTCCACTCGAGCAAACTAATTTACAAAACGAGTCATAAAAAAGCAGAATACCAGGTAACTCTACCAAAAACCTTAAGCCCTATTACACTTTATTCTCGCAAAAAAGTAACCTGTTTCGCCCCGTAGTCTGGAGATTAAGATTTCTTAGACCAGGAAGCTACCCGAGCGCGTGATTCGTTCCTTTAAAAGAAAACTACGAAATAAAAATGGAAATAAAGGAAGCACGTTATATGGAATAAATCAGTCTTGAAATTTGCGTAAATTTCGGTGCAAAAATATTCAAACTTTTGCATAAATTTCAGCATGAAAATGTCTAAACCTTTTTGTATAAAATTAAGCGTCAATATATCCACAGTGAACGAATGCAAAGTTTTAAATAGAATTTTATGATATCGAAGCTTAGACGAGTGAAATTATGCTGCCTTACTATTGGGTTATTCGAAATGTTTCTTTCGTTTTATAAGGAAATGATAGACGCACAATGTTTTTTATTTTATATTAGTTTATTGAATTATGCACGAATATAATAATAGAAATAGAACGAAATGGATCATATCTAATTCAATAAAATAATATAAAACAGAAATTGTTGTTCATCTATTATCGCCTTATGAAACGAAAGAAACTTTTCGGACAACCTAGTATATTTCGTTAACGCTGAAATCTAAATTCGACAGAAGTTTCTCAATGTGACCCACAATTCTATTTTATCAAATTCGGGAAAGAATATTAAGGAATTTAATTAAGGTATATAATCAACATTCAATTCTTACGCTACAATTAACCCTCGTAAAAATACCGTTCATAAATAAACAAGCATAAAATGAGCGAATATAAGCAGGCCGGTCGCGTTTATCGAACGGAAGTTTCTCTGGCAAATCCATTTCGCAAGGCAAACGCTGAATGAGGCTGCAAGGAGAAAAAGTGTTTAACGTGAACAGCTTAAGGGTTGAATACGCGTGTACCGGTGTCGCGCAAACAGGTCAGAGGGAAAATTGCGAGCGGAAGTACGAAGAGGAGGTGGGTGGCGAAAAATTCAGCATAGCACGGCGCGGCGTCGTCGGTGAGGAAAATAGGCAGGCGGCACGTCATGCATTCGATTTGCACCGTTGAAATCTCATAATCTTCAACGATTCTGCAACGACGGGGATCGTTGAGGATCGATGATAAACGAGTGGATCGACCATAGATAGATCGATCTGATATCGCGAACACGCGACCTTCTCTGACACGTAGTCGCGTTTCTTTACACTTTACGGGTAATATGTATGAGAATCTTCTGTAACTTTAGTCAGAACGGTTCTCTTCAGGGATATTCTTTTTTTGCTTTTATATGCATCGGTTGTATGTAGCTCTCATGCGAGAAAGCATGCGACGAATACAGTCGAGGAATTTTTTGATCAAATGCTTCACTTGTATCTGTTTATTGGCAAACGATTGCCAATTTTCTACTATCAGTGTCGTCGAACATCCAAATAAGGCATTACACGAAATTATCTATCTTATTTTTATTTTATTAAAAAGAAAAAGAGCTTGTATACTTAAAAAATGACTAAAATCCGCTAACAAATTTTCAAAAGGTAGAAAGGTGGAACAAAATGTCATTTGAAGAAGAAGTATACAAAGCCTCGTACGTAATTCTTTATTCTCCATTTTCTTCCTTCCTGACTCGTAGGAGTACTCCTTCAATTTTCTACTATCGAAACGAAATATACCCTTTGAACACTGTTGCGTCGGGCGACGCTCGACCTCGACCGGACCACACACCGCTGGCAGGATGATATTCAGATGTTTACACATCCGTACTGCGTACCCTCAATAGCCTCAAGGACCCCCCCCCCCNGATCGAGACGAAGTAGGATGAGAACCTTTACCAACACCACACCTTGCTTATTTTGATCGGTGCCCTCTCAACGGGGGGAGGATGTTGCGTCGGGCGACGCTCGACCTCGACCGGACCACACATCGCTGGCAGGATGATATTCAGATGTTTACACATCCGTACTGCGTATCCTCAATAGCCTCAAGGACCCCCCCCCCCCATAGCTCTCGGAAATTTTTAACTAAAGCCACTCGAACCGCCGAAACAGATCTTAGCAGTCCGTTCCTAGAGGTTCATTGTTTGCTCAGGGAAGACAGTGGAGGATCGGCTTTGTCACGTGCGACATTTCCGACTCTTGCCGCCTTTCTCGGTGACGATTCGCACCCTACCTCATCCTTAACAAATGAGCGTCTTCCGTGCCCTTCCACACACCCATGACTCGCTTTCTTCCGAATCAGTATCGTAGCAACGCTCGCTCGTTAGTCACCGTTCGAATAGATAACACATCTGTATCGAGTTAATCCCTCAAATCAATCTTATACTTAACCTGTACAAACGCACCAGCGTAACTATCATTTTCAAAAACTGTTAGAATAAACCTTAATTTATATCATTCAACTTAGTGTAAATTCAATTGAATTACCCTTATTATCCTAACCGAAATAAGGGATCGATCATTTCGCGGCGTCGATTGTCTAAATCGTAACGGGAATTTACGACTCCCGTTGACGTGCTTCCCCGTGATCGCGTCTCTCCGCGAGTGAACGAAACAAACACCTTGTATACTAAAAGATATGCTGAATTCCCTAGTAGAATTTCAGAACACGAAAAACCTTTTCTACTTTTATTGTTAGTAAAAGATGACAAACGGTAAATTTTAAAACTATGTCTCGCCTATATTCTGTATTCACGACTTGAGACTAAAGTTATAATATAAAAATGATTCACGTGCCTGTTTATCACTCCCGAAGGTCTCTTTTACCACTCATTTCGCAACTTCCCCTTTCCATTATCCAACTTTCCACGCGGTCCACGAAGTTTCGGGGCTACTTTTATCCTAGTTTTTCGCGGTGTGATCAGGTCGAAAGTTCAGTTGCACGCTTTGTCTAGTGGAATCATCGAAAATAACCCATCTCTCGATAGATGAGGATTAAGTGGAAGAACGCGATCACTTACGCGTACTTTCGTGTATCGCCCTCGAGTAACGTCCTCTTCTTAAATCGTTCGAGGACAAAGGGAGAGAGACGCAATCTCTGCATATTTTAATTTTATCGCGATACACTGATCCATCCTTCTTTCGTCGAAGGGTGAGAGCAAACGTCTTGAAACCTGTTCATTCGTCAATGTCCTGACGCTTTATTCGATCTCGTTCTTCTCTTTTCCTGTTTCGTTTCGATACTTGGAAGACTGTGCCGTTTTCAGAATTGTTGTTCGAGGAAATGTGAGTAGGAGGCTGAGAATCATAGAGTGGTTGTGAATTATATATGTCGGGTTGGCGTTATGATTAGAGTTAGGGGCGTGTAACGAATATTCTCTAGACTTAGCCATCGTCGTTATACAATTGAAGTTATGTGAATTAACGCAAGTGTAAGTATTACGGAATCGACAAGTAACCGTGGTAACTAAACACTAATGACAATGATTCTAGGTTCAATAACGAATCCGCGGTCAACGGGATGGTAAATGTACTATTTCCAAAGTCTAAGTCCTCGTTAAAATAAAACGTGACAATATACACCGATTGTAAAGATATTGTTTTACTCGCTGAGGAGTCCGCACGAGAGAATGCGCTATCCGTCGCGGTGATGCTCCAGAGGAAAACTATGATGGGGTGTGCCTAAGGGCACGAGATCATCGGATTCGTCGAGAAAAGCCTCCGCTCGAAAAGTGAGGGAGATGGACGTTGTTGCTAATTGGTTGATTTCCATGTTGGTGGTTAGAAAAGGATACTAGCCGCCCTTGAGAGAAAGTTGCTCGCGGGAAGTGTCGTACGTGAGAAAAACAGATTTCTCTTATCTCCCCATATTAGGTGATAGATTGAAGGACTGTTAGGGCAAAGACTGTTTGTCCGTTTGAAGGACCTTAGTTAACTAAATCCTTAGATTTATTAGTGGGTCTCCAGGCTGGCTCAACATGTACCGCGGAGATGCATCGACATCTGGCAATCATCTTGCCCGAAGAATAGAGGCTGTGTGTGGCGAGCCACGGGGCAGAGGCCCTTGGAATGTTTACTGTCAAGTGTCGCTACGAATA
>JACXIT010000014.1:549475-583526 GCA_014737525.1 Bombus difficillimus
CTTCCCTTCGAAATTCAGTAGAAAGTCCCCGATACTTCAACGTTATTAAAGCAGATATGATAGTCCGAAACTTGAGACAATGAGCTTGGGCTCGAGGCGACAACTGGTCGCCTAGCGTAGCCACGGTCAAGGGATGAACGTTGTACCTAACAGAGGTATAAAACAATTGTACAGCTCTCATTAAAAAGAAATAGTCACAGCGACACTCGACAGAAAACATTCCAAGGGCCTCGGCCCCGTAACTCGTCACACAGAACCTATTCTTTTGGCAAGATGATCGCCAGATGTTGATGCACCCCACAGTAAATGCTTAGCCAGCTTGAGGACCTGCTAATAAACCTTAGGATTTAATTACCTGAGGACAATCGGACAGATCGTCTTTCCCTAGCAGTCCATAAACCGATCAACCTACGACAGACAAGAGAAATCTGTTTTCCTCACGTACGACACTTCCCGCTAGGGCGGCTAATATCCTTTTTATAACCACCAATATAGTAATTAACAAATCAGCAACAACGTCCATCTCCCTCTTTCCGAGCGGAGGTTTTCCTCGACGAATCAGATGACCCCATGCCCTTAGGCACACACCCATCATAGTTTTCCTCTGCAACGTCGACGTGACGGGAAGTCATTCTCTTTCGTGGGATCGTATCGACCAGCACCTGGCATCTGCAGAGCAACGAAGACTCCGAGTTAAACAAGTTCTTCTTGTACTACTAGCAAGTACAGTACGCCCGATGTCGACTTTGAAGTATATCGCACCTGTTATCCCGTTGACCGTGGATTCGCTATGGAGCTTAGGTCCATTGCCATTAGCGTCTATTTCGCGCGGTTACTTGTCGATTCTATACTACTCACACTTGTGCTAATTCGCATTACTTCGGTTGTATACGACGAGGACTGATTCCAGAGAATATTCATTACACGCCCCTAACTCAAATCTTAATGCCAACCCGACATATATATGTAATTTGGAATTGTCGAGATATATTTAGAATGAAAACAGGAAAAATAATTAGATCTGAAATGAAAGCTTAGTTTCTTCTTTACAAGTTTAGAAGTTTTACTTTTAGAAGTTTAAAGAGTAGTTTTAAATTTTCATTGAGCTCTCTTTTAATTCAAAATTGAAATTATGAATTATGTGTATCTTGGGAATGAGTTATACTTGGAATTAAAATTGGAAAAGTAATTGTAAAATATTAAATCAGAGAACAATATGTAAAAGCTTGGAAGGAATGGAAAACCTAATTTTTTCTTTGGAAGGTTTAGCTGTTTTAATTGCGCTTTCAATCGAAATGTTCTTCTCGTCCCTAATGTAATTTTCTTCAAATTAATTCTAGTATGTCTCAGAAGGTGAAAAAGTAGAACTTTAATTTATGATTTCAACTCAAGTAAGTTAACCAGAGATGGTACTTTCCGCGAAATCCGGCGACATAAAGCAACGTATTTCAATAGAATACATTACTAAGTGCTATTTTATTACAGAAATGTCTCGGCGATGCTACAAAATCTACAAAATGCAGATAATACTTGAAACAGAATTCAGTATACGTAGGAACAGTTTCCGAACCAGAAATACCTTAAAATCTTAGAATATTTAACATGTACAATCTACACGAAATTTCATCGCAGTCAGAATGAAATGCATAATTCTCCAAACATGCGGTATTACTTTTGTTCGCGTCACATTGTTTTACGTCATTGTACACCGCGGAGAACATTAGAATATAAATTACCATTACCAAACAACAGATCGATTTCTTCAAATCGCTGTAATTTCATCATTTCATTGAAATCGAATGTACAAATTTTAAAACACATTTTCAAAGCTTGAAACTTTACAAAAATTTTATAAGAGGAGAACTGATTTCTTAAGTTCAAGAAGAAAGCAAATGCAATACGCCAGCGATAAACGTAAGCGATAAGAAATTATATAGTCTTTCGTCTTAATTCATCATGTTGAAGATAAAGACAGAACATTATCTTGAACATGCATATTAAAGCGTACAATAATTATAATCATAACCACGATGATTTTTTCCAAAATTACACTTGGGTACTTATACACGATTGGACTAATATATGTGGCGGATCAAGCAGCCTCGGTCGCCAAACGGTCTAGGAACGAAACGACGACGGCACAAACCTCCCACGGCAACACCAGGCTGGCGATCGCCACCAGAGGGCCAACGGCGATTGGACGAATTTCTCGCTAGTGGTCGAATTGGATCCGCATTAGAATATATACCGCAATTAGCGAGACGCCCTCTGCGTCTAAGGCAGGGACTACCGGGCATAGCCTTACTGACGAGTCCGCCGNGTAGTCCCGGGACGAAACGCGACGAGCGAATCTTCTTTAGGATCCATCTACGAGGATCGGCCGACAGCAACAACACAACTGTGGAAGTGGGATCAACCGATCCCCTTCATATATATATTAGTTAATTAACTTTTTGTGGTTCTGTATGCCTAAATAGGAAATTTAAACGTTAAGAAATGTACACGTAACACAATATTCAAGATAAAGAATTGGCTATAATATTTAGAAGTAGAAGGGAATCTCCTTCTAAACGATATTCCAGCTTAAGAGAGCGAACAGAAACTAATATCGCAGTTGAGTCGTTTAAAACGGCGTGTTGCGCAAGTCTAGGATGCACGGGTGCAATTTTCGACTGTGTTAAAATGTAAATCTTCAAAGGCGAACTAGGCTGATGCCGGCGGCGCCGTCGACACTCTTGTAATTCGATCCCGTCGAAAGTGGTTTCTTACAGAAAATAAGGCATGCTCTTTACGCTACTTCCGAACGGAAGTTTCATACCGAGCCAACTTTTCCGCTTGTACGTGATCGGCCGTGTAACATCCCGAAAAACATTAAACATGCAACCAACAGCGTTTGGTGCAGGATAGTGCACACGTGCGTATAAATGGAAAATAGAAAAATCGGCCCTCTGAGGAGAATGGGAGAACGACGTGTAAAAATCTTCGATCCAGCTACGTGACACAGAAATTTCGTTGTCTTGGATCATCTGTGTTGCATCACGCCGATGCTAGTTTTCGATTTGCTGTATTTGTGAGCGGTCGTTTTTTTTCAAAGCAATTCGAGATTATTCTATCCAGAAGTTTCTTTCAAGAGTGGCAAAGTGTTTTTGTATTATATGATGATCATAGGGACACGATCAGTAGACACGATACATATATCCTTGTTGATTTTTTTATTTTAACATCACTTTATGACTAACAAGATATTGGAATATTAATATTAAGGAAGATCATCGAAATTATTTTACGAGTATATTCGTAAATATATTGAATTCATATATATATATTTTATATGAAGCTTCCTCAAACTTCTCTAGGAGGTTTATACATGTATGTGTTTGTATAGCTATACAAATTTAGCTGAATGTAGTATTAATTACAAAGTTTCTACAATTACATTCGTTTAAACATGGATACATTTTAAGGTATTATACATTTTAAGACTCTTACACTACACTTAGTGAAAAGAGATTTTATACGCTAGAGATTTTGTTCCGCTGATAACATGCGCCGGAAGCTCTCTAATGCTCAAAAGAAATATTCAATAAAACCTGGTACAATTTTACGCGGCGGAAAGAGAACCGAACGGAACGTGCTCGTGGATAATTAAAGTCCTTGCAATTTTTATCGCGAACAAACACGAAACACGTAATTTCGAACAGATCTCATCGCCCGGGGATCGCGGAAACTTTTGGGGAACTGGTCGAGTCCAGCAACTATGACAATTTCGTATTCATAGAAACTAGAATCGTTCTGCACGCGTACATTGCTCGTTCGTCGATGAAAACTTTCGTTTTCCAGTAAATATTCGGACATACGGTTCGCGAACTGAGTGTCGCGTCTAAAAATCAATTATCTCCATAATTTGTGGCTCTATTGGAGAAGAAGGAGAGCACGCGTTTCACCTAGTATTTTACCGTTTCTATCTAGAAACCGTGACATGGCCAACAGCCTCGAGGCACGGCATATGGAAGGCGAAGGCTGCAAATCGAATTGAATCGAATCGAATCGAATCGTGGAATTTGCAAAGGCTGTGATACGCTCGCGAGATTATCGATATCGCGCGGAGACCGATCGGGCCCGTTCCTTACTCGCCGCTGCTACAACTGAAATCTATTCTCCGTCAATATCGAGATACCGGTGAAATCTAACATTTTTGCATTTCTTCCAGATATCCCATTTGCAAGTTGATATCGCTTATTTCTCTGTATACCTTCCCTGTATATCTGCCCAGACCCTTCCCTGTATATCTTCGAATTAAACATTTATTCCTTCTTGTTTATAATGATATACACTTTCGTTTATGAGTGTTAGAAAACATGCTGATTTGATGTAAGGATAATTTATCCAGATTGCTATATAGAAACGATCGATTGATTAGCTTTGTACAGGTTCGTAAAAATTTTCGCAAACAGCACAGAAAAACGACGAATTGCTAATTATTGTCGATCTTCATAATTCTTTGATTCATTTAGGGGTAATTCCAATTCGACGGAGATATATGCTATTTTCAATACGTAGTTTAAACACTGACTTCACTTTCCATTTTTGAAACTGTATCTTAAAAAGTATAAATTATGCACGATATTTCACATTTTGAAAAATTCTAAAGCTCTCGAGACAATGTAATATGTTTAATTTCCAAATTCATTCGTCCGTCCAAAATTGTCCCCAAATTCACAAATTCAAGTGCAAAGAAATATCGAAAATCATTTTAACCATCTATATCCTGATCATAGTTGTTAATCACGAAAGTGTCAATGTACGCATGGTCTAAAATGTGTATCGTTTTAATGCAAAAAGAGGTCGTGGCCGAAAGAAGGTCACCAGAGGTTGAACAGGCGAATTCACAGAGTGAGGGGGGGGATGGACGCGAAAGATATTACGTGGTCGCTCTATCTTTCAGCTCGATTTCTTCCGATATTCCTCTGTCTCATGGAAGCCTGGCCTCTGAATGGGTATGAAAATTATTATCGCCGCGGGTCACAGGCATTCTACGACCGGCGATTATTTATTGACACCCGATAGATAAAGTGGTGGTAGTCGAATTTCTATGAAACTCGGAAACTTTCCGGCTCGACCAAAAGATACGGCGTATCTTACTGGAAACGTATTTATACGTTCTCCTTCCCACCGCTGTGAAAGTAAAAGCAACGCATCGGTTGAATATCGCCAGTGGATTCGATCGCTATCCACCGTTACTTTGAATTTTTACGATTTTCGTAGGAAGCGATACTTCTCATACCGTCTTGGATAGTTCGAACGCTGTTTTTTTTTCGTTTCTTTTCTTAGAAGATGTGAATTTTAGACATATCTCTGTCAAGGAACGTTTTTCACGAATCGTTTGATTTCCGGATAAATCCTATTGTTTTTCGATATATCGATGACGAATCGAAAATTAAGGCATATTTCTCATAAATGTATAAAAGTTCACAAATAAGTAAAAACTCCGCAACGTAGAGTTTTTGATAAGTTGCTCAATAATAGATTTTAGGAAAGGGAAACCAATGATATTCAGTTTTGGATGCAGACGATTAATACAGTATCTAGCGGTTTATGAGACATTTAAATTTAAAGTTACTAATCCCGTATATGTATATCTGTCGAAATATGACTCATCAGGTATAAGTATGTTTGTCAGAAATGGTTGTGGTGTAGTCGATAAAACATCAGCGAACACTACTAATAAATCTTATGTGTATATATTAAATAGTAATTTTTGTCATTCCGATGAATCAATTTGAGAGTAATTTTATGGCGGATATACGTACAGTGGCAAGCATATAAATAGATTCAAATACTTCTAGACAATTTACTGAAAATAGCTTTTTATTTCTACATTTCAGTTCTAAAATCATTCGTAAAAATTTATATACACTCCTTAAATTTGAAATATTGTAATAAAGTTGTCACCTGTAGTAGTCGTTTTGTGCATGGGATTTTGTATTAATTGAACTTGCGAATTCAAAACATACAATTCGTTACATATGTTAAAAAGAAGAGGGCTTATAATATTTTTTGTTATTGATAAACTTAGAGACTTCGTAATTTCTGACGATTTCGTACTTCTATAAGTTATATGCTCTAAATTGTTTTAATTTATTCGTATTATTTCGCATAATTTAGGAAGATAAAGTTCTAATATCACTTTTTAATATTTCTGCGTAAATATTTGTAGAAACGAAGATTTTTTAAATAAAATGTTTTTCATCAAAACTAAATAACGGAATATTATTTTTGTATATATTAGGATATTTAGAAATAGTCTGAAAGTTATACGAATACAGGACAATAAGCACTAGCTGAAAATGTAAATAGATATTTCCACGGAAATGCAACGAAGGATTTTTATACGATTTATGAATGCGTTCCAACAAAGGTTGTATTTTATTCGGGCAAATCGATGCTCGAAATATGAAATTTCATACATGAAACAGGAACATGGGAGCAATTTCCATGTCAGAGTTAAAAAATAAATACGTGTATATTGATACGTCGTGCCAATAATATAATCAGTTATATCGCAAAGTACTCTTCAGGTCAAAGAGAAAGGTGTAATTTTGTACGAAGGAGAGTATTCCATAATTCGCGAAATGACTCCATATCCACGAAATGTTTCTATTTAAACAAAGGAACTTTAATTACATACATGAAATCATCTTCATAACATTTTTCTACCGTTGAATTAAATATTTTATATTCTTTGCACCAAAATCAGTCAATACATTAATGATTTATACCGGTATCTAAAAAAAAACTCCATCACTATCGTATATTCAAATCCTGTTTTTAGCGAATATGACGACAAGATCAAGGATAAAAAGGAATTTATAAATTCATTCAGATACATTCTTAAGCGAAATTGTTCGATGCGCAGAATACGTTGCTTCTTTTAGATTTGCCATCACGCGTTAAATTGGCACAAAACACAGTGACTCTCCAGATTTACCTCATTTTCCCACAAATACTCTAACAAACGATACAAATAACAGTATAGACCTTATCACGACCAAAAAGGAACCAACATGAATTCGAACGAAACTTACACCTCGCCACCGTCCAAATAATTACGCCCAACTCCACCACTTCCATTATTCTCTCGCGATCCAGATCCCATCGAAGGTTATCAATCGTGGTTATCTCCGGAAAAACCAGCAACCTCATCCCATTATTCCCCTCCTCCAATTCTCCAAAACTCTCTCGTACCGGAAAATTACAGCTAGCCACGTTCACGCAGTTTCGAGCGTTTAATTTATTTCGTCCCTCGGCGCTAGCCCAAGCGATCTAGGGTCCCTAGGCGGAGAAAAATATCGATTCGAGTATCGTCACAGTACCAACCCCCTCCTCTATCCTGTCCCTCCTCCAATTCGCTCCGATGGCATCCGATATTCCCGCGAGATCGTTCTCATCCCCAGGACCATCGCGTCACCTTTCGCAATGGATGTATTCTGGAAAGTGTGGCAGACACAGACGACCACAGACAGTGCGTCAGGATGAAAGAAGGTTGAAGGAGCGAAAAAAGAGGGCAGCTACCGTATACTAAAAATTTGTACAAATTCGTGTTTGTAAGAGATACAGGAAAATTAACGGGATTTTAACAAGAGTAATCTCGTCGAATTTTTCCATTTTGTAAACAACAAAGCGTTTTAATAGTCGGAAACGAATATGTAGAATAAAGCTTTGAACAGCCTATATACGTATAATTGATTCTTATTGGATGCATTCTGGAATATATACATATGGTAGACAAAGACAATTGCAAACGTGTACCAACTGTGCACCAGGGTGAAAGGAAATTGAAGAAGCAGAAAAAAGGTAGAGACGACGTACCATACAACAAAAATTTGTAGAAGTTCGTGTTCGTAAGAGATACAGTAAAATTGAGCAGTAAGACATTGTTAAGATATAGCGGGGATTGGATAAGCAAATAATTTAATTTATTTCACGGCACACCAGTTATACATATAACTTATATTATAAGGCTTACTCGCACGCTCTCTTGTTGTCAACCGACTCTTCCAGATGCTTCTAAACCACTGACTGACTCTCACTGTTTTCCTTCATCTGTTTTCCAGACGCCGCGCACACACATACTNTTCACACATTGACACTCAAATACTAGTGTTTCTATCACGCATCTAACCCAGGACAGCACAGAAAATTATACATATCTCAACAGACATAAATGACAAAAATAACTCTTGTCATATATTCATGAAATCAACAGTGTTTAGTTGTTAAACCCTCTTACACGCTGTATATATTAATTGATAAGACTTTTATAACTGAATGCATCTGAAAGATATGATGGACAGATGCAACTACAGACAGGATGGAACGATGTTGAAGAAGGAAGGAAAAAACAGACAAGGTGGCCAGGGGTGCGAGCGACGGAAGGGGTGAACGCACTTGACGTTTTGCGTTTCGCCAGAAGCTCTCCCGCGGGATGCCAGTGGCTTTCGTGCCTGGAATCTGCCACGGGCGATTCGTTCGAAATGGATATCGTGCACGCTCCGTGGGATAAACGAATAGAGAGGGTGGAAGGGTGGTGAGTTAGGGGACGATGGGACGCGAGTTACCGAAAAGCTGCGACAAATTGTCTCTTCGCTATCGTTGCTTGTCTGGCTGGATGTTGCGTTGTAAAATGCAGGGTGAAACAGGGTGGCGAGGGTGGTAGACTGCGTTAAACATTGAGGGATGAGGGTGCCGATAGATGGAGCGGGTAGAATGGAGGAAGTCGAGCCAGGTTTTCAGTGGGTGTGGAGAGCTGTTGAAATGGTGTTAAGAGCGAAGGAGATGATTAAAATACAAGACACTGATGGGTGAAAATTAACCCCTCCTCAAATGGGATTCAATTGGGGGGTGGTGTATTGTAAAGGATGTCTGTATTACGATTGTTATTAATTGCGTCGTTAGGCAAGTAATAAAAATTAACAAATTTATGTAGATTGGTGTTTATATTATATTTTATGTGTATATACAAGATGTAAGTAAATGTGATATCATGGTTTGTTTAGATTAATGATTCTTCTTTAAGAAGAATTATTGTCATTATTGCTTATTGCGCATAAACTTTTTCGAAAATTGATTCTTAAATTTTTATAAACATTTTCACATAAATTAGATATATTGTACCGTCAACACATTTCATGCATTCCGATATTTAATTCTTTTAGATCCTTTTTAAATATTACGTATTAAGAAAAATTGATATATTTTTGAACAGACTTCCACTGACTTAAAAGAGTAAATATAATTTCTTCGCATCCAGCGTAAAGTACAGATAGATGATATGTCATAGGAGTAGACATTTTTAAGAAATACATTTTTAAATCCAGCAAGATAAAATTTTATCACAGGAATATCGCCTGAAGAAAACTGAGACGGAGATAAAAACAGCAGGAAGCTGTAGGGATGTAGATAAGGAATGGCGACAGTTCAAAAGGTTGAACTGGATACGTGATACAGAAACGCGCTACCTTGCTTTCTGCACTTACGGTCGTCCTTTTTGAAGATGGCCAGAACCAGGGGCCAAAAGAATTTCTTCTAGATCCGAATCGATCGCTAAAGACCGAGAAACATCGCCTTTCCTTCGCAAATTTAATAACCGGTGAAGTTTCGTGTTGAACAATACGTGTGTTTCCACTGTATGAAAACTTCAATAATACTAAAAGGTAGATAAAAATGCGGGTTTTCATTGCAGCTTTGAAAAAACTAGAACGAGAGCCTGGTAAGATTAAACTTCGCCTATGTTCTAAATTTGCTACCATAATATAATGTGAATCTGTGTTACGAAATGATATACGTATAGGTTTAATAAATGAATATGGAACATGTGCGGATGCTGTTTTGTAAAGATTTTAAGTCTTTTGTGCAACGCAGTAAAAATATTAGAAAATCTTTCGTGTTAATCATTTTTCTATCCGCTATACTGTATTTCGTCAACGAAACAAATTGTTTACAAAAAGATGATCTAAACTATGGTTAACTATGATCAAAACTAACTGAGTAATATTCTCACCAAAGTGAGAAATCATGCGGTTTCCGTTGTAATCATATACATTCTAAAAAGCTGTTAAGGATTTATACCATTTGTCAACAGGAATGGCGTACTAATGGGACTATAGCGGTGGACAAACAGCCAGTCTAGCGAATTCTTTTCTTTCCTTCCTTTTCTTTTTACTCTGACTGTACACTGACCATCTGTCACTGACCAAAGCTTCGCCACAAAAGGCTACATCTAAAGGACTCGATTTCGCTTCTGCCAGCTTCCACCATTTGTTTTCACGACTCTTTCTTGTCTTTTTCTTTTTTGCACCACCGACTCGAAGCCAGCATCGAAATTAACTGTAAACGATACTTTGTAATTCATTACATTTAACTTTCCATAATGAAGGTAAAGGTTGTGTTGTATTTCGCTGTAACACTCTATGTTCCTCTCGACATTTCCAAATGGTTGAACGAAATGTGTAGAAAACAAAAGAGAAAAACTAAGATTACAAATATTTTGGAACTGTACTTTTAATTCGGATTCTTTGCGTTAAAATTCGCGTTAGGAAAAGAGCTAAATTAACTCGAATAAAAATTAATATGCATTGAACTTTTAGCCAGCCTTTATTTCTTCTCAATTATTTAAGACTACTCAATATATAAAATGTTTCAGGTGATTTGGAAACACCTATTTCTCATATACCTAAGTAACTTACGAACGTGTTTCATCTCTGCCTAAAAGAGTCGTATAATTATCTGGTGATCGAGGTAACGATATCATATCCATCACCTGTGGTTTTCGAAGGAAATGCTGCGTTCATACAACGTTGATCCAAAATGTTCAAGAATCACGTATTATCGTCTTTTGCATATTCAAACTTTCCAACAAATATTTGTGTGTTATAACTCTCTTAGCAAAACATGTCTGTTGAAAAATAAAGAACGAAAAATATCTAGCAACTATACTGTCTTTGCGCAGTATCCAATTTCCCAGCGGAAACCTTTCGGCGTCGTAACGTCACGCACGTCATACGCGAAACTTTCTCAACACGCGTTCACCGAGGTCAACCGTGGCCCGACCGATTTCTCAAACTTCGCGTCCTCCTTCCTATCATCGATTTCCATTCCTTTTGCTCGTTTAATCGAGAGGCAGGATGGAAACGACAATCGCACGTGTCGCGAGGATGCGGCTGTTGATTGATCCACGGCCGGCCGGTCGGAATGGGCGCAGGGAAATGGACTCCATTTACTTCTAGGGTCAGCAAAACCTACTCTCGCGATGGTGGTTTGCTTTTTCCACCGTTTGGTGTCCTATATATCCCGTCTCCATACAGAAAAGCGTAGAAAGCGTCGCCCTGTTCCTGTCAGAAGAAAATTTTCCAGCGCGACACGCCCTGACACCGGAAGTGAGATAGTTTCCAGTCAACCTGGCTATGCGAAAACCTTCGAATATGTCAAACGTGTACCTGAAACGAAAATGCTTCGATCGTCTCAAATGTTGTTTAGACGTTTGCGAAAATTGGGTAAAATAGGAATGGAATATACTCTTGTCATATAATTTATAATATTGCGGTCGATAGTAGGTTAAAGGTACTTTATATTAGGATTACTCTAGTTAATATTATATTTTATAAAAATTTTATAAGGTACGAAAAGAATGGATTTCTTTCTATAATTTAGTACAGTACTAATTATCATTTGGAAACGTCAGTGTTGTATGATTATCTTTCTTCCATTTTAACGGTATTATCACTGTTGGTGTTCTTATAAACTTATACTATATTGAATAATGATTCTATTTAAGAAAAAATTAGAATTGTCGAAAAGAGTACAATAGCGAATTGAAGATTGAACGATTCTCAGGATTTTATGAATATGGCGATTGTGAGGCGGCCAAGAAGTTGAGTAGAGTCCATTATCGAGCCCTCAATCTTCCTTTCTCCCTTTCTTTCTTTCTTTCTTTCCTTCTTAGGATAATTAAGCAAGTTTAAACTCTTTGATTTATGGTACTTTTAGTGGAGATATTTGCTGGGATTACGTATTCGCTGCTTGATAATTTGATAAATGAAGTTTTGAAAGAGATATCTTATGTTTTATTATTATAGATGCGTATCAATTTTACTAATTGAAACTCAAGTGCTTGATTAATAGAAGTATACATTTCTATCTGAAATAAAACCCTATACCGATAAATTCTAAATAATGAGACTGAACGATTAATATATAAAACGATACATTATCGAATTATCACGGGACATATATATTTGTAACAACTTGAGAGTCTGACTTCATTCCAACTAGAGCTCATTCTCAAATCTTTGGCGCACTTCCCTTAGAATTCCAGGGTAGAATAGAATCCTAGGAATGTGAAGGTCGATTACTTTCGTAGACATCTTGGATTCTGTTCATCGTATATTCACTCGTTGAAACTAGACACTCTACTTTCCTTGGTGTTCTAGTTCTATTCTCTTTTCTTTTCATAGCGTTCCCCGTTCTTTGTCCTTCTGGTTCTCCCTTGTTGCAAACATTCCTTTTCCATTGCTTTGCGGTATCTTTTATTGTTGGCATTTCATTTCTGGTTTCCTTCCGTCGCTGCTTCTTTTATTGCATCAAGATACAATTTTTGAGATCGTTACATCGTTGTCCTTATTGCCGATAGTCCATTGTTATAATTTTATGCTAATCCAAGAGGAGAAAGATCTTACTGCTGGAATTTTCGTACTACTTTTATTCCTATAATTTTTGATATTCTTGTTCCATTTCTTTTATCGCTAAAATCTTTCTTTTTTGTATGACCGTGCTTTTTGCTTTTCTTTACTGCAATTGCTTTTTAGCTTTTTTATAGTCTACTATCAGTACTCCTTTTTACGGTACATTTTATCACCATATTGTATTGCTTTAATTCCTTGTTGCGCTTTTCTCTCTACCGTTAGAACTCCTTTAGACATCATTCTTTTGAGTATGGTTAATAATATCAATAAAATAAAATTGTACAATAATCAGTAATTTAAGACCTCGATCTACATACGTGATATACACCAATCATTGCAGAAGCTATATCCTTTGATCTTCCCAATTAAAGTTTAAACTTTTTATGAAAGACGGTAATAGAACCCGCAAAAAGGTTCTAATATCTATTCAAATACTTACGTACGAACGATAGTATATATTTTCTGAAAGAAGGGGTGATCACAGAAGGTGGAACTGTTAGTTAGTTAGTCTTCTGCACATGCATCACGTATGATTATAAATCCATTTAATTGGGTTAAAACGGTGATAACGTGGAATACTAAATCGGTACTTTGTAATTTGCAGTAAAATAGAATTATAGTATAGAAACATAATTTGTTTCGTTAGCAGAAGGTTGAATTGATTATGTCCTGTACACGTTGGAACAATGTTGTCTCCAAAATGGATTCGTAATAAATTTCCAAGCTTCAAAGACGCTATAATTCATGAACTATTATTATCTTCTGATGTATTAGTGTTAGAGACTCAACTAAAATTGTAGGTTTTCGGTATGGAGTTCTAGAGAGCACCTATTATTGATTCTACTTTGTAGTAGAAACTATCGGTTGACTTAATATACTGATTAAAACATACGAAGGAATCATAGAGGCATAATTTAGAAATGTTATAAACAAATTTTTGTATTTTTGTTTAGAATGAATTAGTCATAATGTTTATGCATTTATAGAAAAAGAAATTAGTAATAATTGTTCAATTAATAATAAATTCAATTTTACACTTCCTTTACTGTATTATATACTGTATGACTATAACTGTATCACTGTGCTATGTAACCGTATAAGTATACATCTATACTACCGTACGATATTCTCTTCTCGCAAATAAATCTCAAAATTTCAATTGTGCATAATATTAACAATAGTGCATATTAATAACAAGTGCTATATTCTGGACATTTATTTCTATTTTTGCATATGACGTGCTGCTTCAAACTTGCCTTAAATGCATGAACATTCATAGCTTAGCGATCAGCGTTAAAAGCAGAAAGTAATATCGATGAGCAATATGCAAATGAATTCTGAATTCCACAACTTTGTAAACGTTTCAAGTGGAACGTCGCAGATAGTTGGTATTCTCATGCGTATCGAGCAGATTCCAAGATAAATTTCCTCACATTCCAAGATAAATTCAATTTATCGGAGCCTCGGCGACGTCGTTTATCATTGTATCGATCGACTCAAAAGTAGCGGCGACGAGCTTCGGCGATTAGAATATTCGGTCGATTTAACGCGGTCGATATCGATAGAAACGTTTATCACCGTTCAGAAGATTCCTAGTGGTAACGTTAATAACGAATCGAATGATTTTCCGGGAATTTGACGAATTTGGCAAATATATGTCGTAGAAATACAATAGTTCTTTCATTTTGCATTATGCGATAGATTCCTTGCCTTTACGTAAATCAGTTGCATACGAACCAGTTTCCTGCTGAAATTTCAAGATACCAATACAATTATAACAGTTTTGTAAGTCAATCAGTGTACTGCATGATTCTTCGTATAGAAGACAATATTTTAATATATAGATTCGTATTGTTAATACGTAACATTTCAACAAATAAATTCAAGATTTTTCGGCAAATATACATAATTACGTTTACAGCGTGTTTAAACTAACTGACAAGAATGAAATATTTCGTAAGGGGACAAATATTCAAAACCAAATAGGGCTCTGAATAATTCTCAATAAACAATTCGAGGAAATAAATTTTCAGAAATTACTAACCATAATTGGAGACAAAATTTCCAGCTTTTAAATCATCGGTCATTTTAAATCTGTCGAAAGCCAGCTAGAGCTGCTGAGTTTCAACAAATTGCTCCAACAAACACAATCGAAGGCAAGCGCGTGACAAATTTTCCCCAGATAAAAAATTCACCTTGCCACCCCTTAATCACATTTTTCGTTCACAATTACAGCTGTCATCCAGCGATGCATCGGCCATTCTCTTTAAACCGGATCATACGCCACCCTATTGTTCCCAGCAACAAAGAAGACACACGTTCAACGATGGCTCGTTAACAAAAAAAAAAAAAAAACCGGCCGCTTTTAATTCGTCGCAATTCCCGATCGGCCGTGTGGAATCTTTCATGGGGTCGTTATCGTGCCGTTGATACGCGGCCGGTTCGCGGAAAGGAAAATAGAATGTGATAAAGCGAGAAAAATGAGAGGTCACGCACGTTTCGAACAGGGAGATGAAAAAAGAACGACGAGCGAGAGGATAGTGGAAACAGAACGTGCTACTGGCTTATAAGAAATTCAAGGAAAGCAAATATTCTGCAAGCATGTACAGGGTGGTGTGATGGTACAATGAAGGGATGTGGAGAAATAAGGGTAACGTTTCTTTCGAAATATTCTTACGAATATTACCTGGATTTCAAACAGACAGTGGGTTATTATTAACAAGGCTTTATTATTCGTGTATGATGTACATAAGGTACATAATTGGATAGACCATTATAATGGAACAAAGGAATAAATAATTTAACATGGAATATAAAAGTAACCAACTGTAACAATTTACCTTTTCTTATATTATTTTATGCATATAGAAAGGGTTAAAAGTACGAAGAAAATATATTGGTTATTTATATTACGTTACATTTTATTACAGGCAATAAATTAAATAAAACCAAAAAAATTCAGTCTTTATGTCGGGACCTATTTCTGTAGAAAAGTTGAAAACTACAAAGGAAGTATAATACTTTCGTAATTTGTAGTACGTTATATTTTTTTGAAGATAATAATTAAATAATTTTGATTAATGAAATAACGAATCTGTTGTATGTTTAGCTTGCATACAGTGAAGCTATTGGAATGTAACTCGATGAGATTAACATTTCGCTTCCGAATTGAAATCCTGCCCTCGAAACTCGTCGATTCGTTTCAATAGATTTTCGATATTGTTCTGGTTGCAGAATCGAAAAGACAAATGCGGAGGTACAGAAGTAGCGTGGTAATAAAAACGATCGACTGAGAGAAAATTTACATACGCCCGATGTTGCTGTAAACCTCGATAAAATTAAGAAGATTACATCGAATGAATTCACTTCAGACATGCTAAATTTATATTTATACTCCGTTGGTTTTATTCAGAAGGACTCTTATTACGTGAACTTTCTCATTTGCTTCAATAAATCACCCTTCACTTTTTAACCACCGAGATTAATTCTCCATTCACGAGATTCCGTATGAAACAAATTCCATGCGTCTCCAATGATCCAAGAACTCGGTTCAACAAACTGCATAAAGCAACAAACACAGAATCTACGCTCCATTAAATCCGCCTTGGCTGCTATTTATACAATTTTTATCTTTTCCATCAAGTACACGTTCGCGTATTCCTTGTTTGATCGAGTTTTAAATTATTAATAACTCATGTTTGTTCCGTAACAGCTAAGAAAACGAGACATGAAATATTCAGTGCTGTATTCTTTCGAAAACGCGACGAGGCGGTAAGAGAGAGAGAGAGAGGGGGGAGAGGGAGAGAGAGAGAGGAAGAGAGAGAGGGAGAGAGAGAGGGGGGAGAGAAAGAGGGAGAGAGAGAGAGAGTATGCGATAAATAACAGCAAGAGTAAAGGTATATTCGCCCGGAAGTATGCAAATATTATACGCTCATTATGCGAGCAAAGTGCACGCGTGTAGGAAATTTTTTCCCTTCGTGCACTTTTTTCCATGCGTTTTACGTCGTATTACGGAATTTTTAGTTGCATCGTTAGTCACAGAATAAAATAATTTCAAAATAATTGTGGTGTTACTCTAAACATGGTACAATGATTAAGTTAAGTTTGCGGAAAATAATTAATGGAATAATAAAATAAAAGTGTGGTTTTGTTTATTTTAATTATATGAAATGAAATATTTTTAATATCTTCGACATGTGAAAATAGTAAATTCATCAAGATAATAGAAAAGTAATTCTTTTAGAATTTACAAATTTTAGAGTTACCATTGCTTTTTAAAAAGAATACGTATTAGATTTCTTTTCCTATATATATCCTGTACGTCCCGTTCGTAAATATTGGAATACTCGTACATACTGGTCTTGTAATAATTGGTCCAAATTGTGAGAGAAACGATTAATCATTTTGTATTGATGCAAAAATAATCCAAAAGATATAGTAAAAATGTGTCTAAACTACTCGGAAGAATTAGGCGAAAATAATGAATTAGAAATTGTTGTGTTGCGAAGAATCAAATTGTAAGATAAAAAATTCTGAAAAATCTGTCCAAAGTGAGAATTATATGAACAACTTATGGGAAAGAATAAATTATGAACAGGGATGTAATACTTATAAAGAATAATAAAGAACGAAAAACACTTTCAATTTTAATTAATCAGTTCAATTATGATAACGATATTATTTACTGATTTATTTGCACGCTTGCATGTATTTTATTTTGCATATTTTGTTGAAACTAATTAATGTTCATTTATGTGGGTGTGCTGATCAAGCGAATGCAAGCTGGAGTATTGATTTAGTTGAAAACTGAAAACAGAATATGTAATTTGAAAGTTTGAGAGAGACGACAGATATATAAATTTATGTATACATATCTGCATTTCATCGAAATAAAATATTTCCTTTGCTTAACAAATATTCATACAATACCAATTACCGATTGCTTTTATCATTATTTCCGTATATTTTATATAAATACTTTTAGATACGTAATGTTCTTGCAATATAAATTAATATTCGTTCATGCACGTCAACTTGATCCAACCCATTACAGGAAAGCTCATTAAAACATAAATTTCCACATTCTACGTATTCTTCATATTTATGTTTCCCAGATTATCGTATTTCGAGATACTCGTACAGCTTTGGGAACGTTATAAACGGTATAGTGTTTAAAGCTTCAAAAATATTTTATTAATCAAAGAACATCAGATCAAAAGAGAAAATATAGAAATGCGCGTCTTCTTACATTATTCGCATAAATATATTAAATACGATAGACGCTTCCTGGTTAAAAATGCATGAGAGATAAAACGTATCTGAATTACTGGCGAAGATGAATTAATTCGTTACATGGATTTCCTATCTTTCAAACCTAATAATTTATTCACGAATCCTTCATATTTTAATGCATCGCTCCGTTTCTACTAAAAATAAATTACATATTGATAGAAATACAGAGTTTGAAAGAATTAATAACACGAAAGGGAGACTAATAACAGAGAAATTAATAACAAAGGAAAAATAACACGAGTTTCCCAGTTTCTTGCCAGTTCTTTTTATTCAGTGATCAGTCAAATGCTTAACGAAAGTGCTTCCTACGTTCCTCGCTTACGTCATCATAGTTAAGTGGTGGAAATATAAGAACTACGACAAGTCTTTCGAGATTTTCATTCGTTTCTAACCCAAGCCAAACGAAAATGAAGCTTTGGTGGATGCAGAGGCGACTTTTATTAAAGGAGGAAATTTTTCTTCGATACGAATACATATTGCGAATTTTTACGAACTCGTAAGAGAGAAATTTCGGAGAGAAATTTCATAAATCCTCAAGGATTTATACGGCCACCTTTTGAAATATGAAGTTCACCTTTTTTGAAAGCAATGTAACGGCGACTGTTAATGTCAGCAAGCATCCAAGAAACTTTTGAAACTGGTTTACTTTTCAACAAGTTTTTCATTTCCCTCTACTAATGCGTTTAAATTCGGTTGCTTTGAAAATTTTCTACATACTGCATTATCTCGAAATGTGAATAAATATTTCTCTTTATCCAAAGTTCGATTCAAAGGAAATTTGGTTTTCTCTATTGGCCGTTACCTTTAAACTAAATTTCGACAATATTCAATCGAGTTTCGTTTGAAAATTATATATCTATTGACATGTATGTTCGAGCAGGGATAATTTGTAAATATATACACATGTCTAAATATACTAAATATACTAATCAATAATCAAAGTGATACGATGAAAATACATAGTCACATATAATTGGGCCTCCACCTCAATAAAAGTCAACGATAATTTTACCAAAAGCAGATTTTCAGTAATTAAAGACTGCAGCAAAAAATATGTTATATTACATCCTTCGTTACTTTTCAACGGAATTATTACAAAATTATACACATTTCCAAACATTCTCATATTGTAAAACCTAGGAATAATCTTTCCATTTTGATGACTTTAGAATTAAATATTTTAGATCAACTTCTTCGGTATTTTAAAAGCGTTAATTAAAGTTGTTCCATTTTACAATTACTATATATTAAGATAAAATATTAAGGCAGAGATCAGAAAATGCGCA
The DNA here is from genome assembly GCA_014737525.1 of Bombus difficillimus. Taxonomy (NCBI): domain Eukaryota; kingdom Metazoa; phylum Arthropoda; class Insecta; order Hymenoptera; family Apidae; genus Bombus; species Bombus difficillimus. Next base: position 568,794 of record JACXIT010000014.1, read on the forward strand.
AAAAACAGTGATATTCAGTCCTAAAAACAACAAATGGAACTTCAGATAATTTCCTACTATAAATTTCGTATTTTCATAATTCAATATCGCTCTGATTTAACAAACAAAAATATCTTTTATGTTTTAACAAAAACATTAGTATCAACCCGAAAGGAGAAATCACATGCGTACATTAATGATGTTTTTCGCCTACTTGTGTCTTTAATAAATTCATTACTTATAAAAAACATAACTGGATCGAAAATGTTTCACAGGACACGATAAAAGAAAAAAATTAAATCATAAACAAGATATAACTCAGTGCTACATAATGTATCACACAATTTAGATAGTAATTTAGTAGCATAAAGGATTTATATTTTATCTGTATCGCGTGTTTACGTTACATTTCATACTTTACCTGAAGCTATTAATGCATATAAAGGAGTAAAAACAGCAAATGTTCACATATCATCTTCCTAAATAGAATTTAAATTGTTTTGGAAATCTCGCAATATATTAAATCGCCAATTTCTCAATGCCACGAATCCACTTATATTTCATTATCTACGATACTCGACGAACGACAAATCGATATCACGCTTTTCACAAACCAATATATATATACGTAAGTGGATTCACAGTATTAAGAAATTGGCGATTTAATATACTGAGAGATTTCCAAAATAATTTAAATTTTATTTAGAAAGATATATATACATCGTGATCAACTCGTGTTGCTTTTATCGCAGATCAGTGTAAAAGGGTACAAATATTCGATAACATTTGCGGAAATTGACAGTAAAGGGTCTCAAAGGCTATCGTTTGCCTCTCACCTTCGTTTCCGCGCGGAAATTTTCTATATCGTTTCGTAAATCGACGTTAAGCGCGACTATGAGTTCGACCGGATCGAGTACACTCGTTAAATATCCGGGTCAGAAAAGATATTGGCGAACGTATCGTTTTAACAATTCGTTGATGGCGTGCAATTGAATGCATTAACGAAACATGACATTGAAGTCCGTGAGGCAGCCGATATTAAACGCGTATAAAACAGGGAACGGACAAATGAAGCGCCGGCAATTTCATTCGATTGATGAAGGAGATTACCTGAATACCGAAATGTCCCACGTGCCTTTGGTAAATTTAATTATTTCTCGCAGTTTCACCACGTGAAATTGTAATTTATTCCTCGATGTCAATACGTCGACGCTGGCTGGCATCTAAGAAATCAGTGATAACGATATACTAATAAGATAACGGTTTTGCTATTAAAAATGCAAAAATAAGTCTACTCAATTGACAACGGATGTTGCTGCGAGAAAGAGAGAAACGTTCGCTTGTCAAGGACTCTAAGGAAAGACGAATTTCGTGTATTTATTTAAATTAATGATGACATATACATTTGAATATATATAACTGATTATAACATTTGAATATATAAGTATGTAATTCAAATCCTGAAGTATTAAGCGCAAAAATATTAAATAGTGAAACATCTTTTGGAAAAAACAAGTATTACTATATTATGATATTAATAGATATTATTATATCATGGGGGAACTGCTTGAATTATTAGATGATTTCGTAGCTAAATTTTGTATTTTTAGTTGTTCTTAAATTTACAGCGAAAGGAAATTAAAAAGTGACTTTGATCTGTCCTGTATTTGTCTTGATCGCAGAAATTTCCGATTTTCTCTTTTAGGATTTCCATTAAATTACTGCTGTAGAATTTATTAACGAAAAAGGAATCAAGAATGAATATCGACATATATTATTCTGAATATTTCCGTAAAAATGGAAAGATTTTTAGAATCGTTGCGGAAATTTACTTCGGATATAAAAGTTCGACGAATGCTTGCTCATTTTTCCTGTTCTGATCCTTCGATTCGCGCTTTCAGCATCATGTGATGTTCTGAGCCTCCCGCAACTAGGTCGAAAAGTTACGGTGCAGAGTTCAATTATAGGGGAACGGCGATTGCGCTGAATTTGGTTGAGTTTGGTAGCCAGGGAATGTTAAGTTCGGAAGAACGAAGATATACTTTATTTTCCACGGAATTTAATTTCGGTCTCTACGCTACGGCTTTTCATGATTTCCTTGTTTGAATTTCCTGTATTATTTTGTATTGGTTTATAAGCGAAAATACAGTGACTAAAGTTGACCTGGCTGTATCTATTGTGGTAGTGTAACAAAAGGGAGGAAGATATGAGATATGATGACGACTAAATATGTATATTTAGGAAAAAATATTAAATTACGTTCTTTCTTCGTTATTCAATATGAGTAATGAACGATAAAGAGATCAAATTTATTCGTTATTCAAAATCTTTAAATAGAAAAAACGAATAAGGCTTTCTTCCTGTAATTTAATTTACCATTCTTTTCATTTACCGTAAGCTCTGTTATAACACACAAAACTCAGCAATCTTTTTATTAAAAGTTATTTTTGAAGATCGGTTTTCAAGATATTTCCACGTAGTTCCACGCATCATACATAACTTTTATATGCCAGTTACTTTTAGTGTGAGCATTTGAAGTTAGAAGTAGAAATAATTTCTCAATATGACTGGTTCGATAATTCAGTTTAATGGTTCGTTTATTACTTGCAAGCTTTTTACATTAAAACGTCATAAATATTTCTACTTGATGGTCGAGATGGGAGTGGTACTAACCAGTTATGAAAATTGACAAAATGTAAAAGACGGTAGACAGCGGACAAACAATTTAGACGGTTGAAGAGTAATATAGAGGATGGTAGAAGAAATAGATCCTTACATCTTCCATATTTCAGAAAAAAAATTTATTATGTAACTGCCTTTCTAATTAGTTATATCTATTATTATTGTTGCTATCATTATGTATTCACTTCGCAGGTTTTACAATAATCCACATCTTAACAGCGATATTTACAAATGAAAGTATGAATTTTTATGCACACTTATATTTTTACAAACGTAACTCAAAAAGTTGCACAAGTGTTCGAACATTCCCATGAGTCTGTGTATTTACCTAAATTAAATGACGATTCTTTTGACATTCTTACGGAGAATGTGAAATGATATATCAACCCCTGAGATTTTCGCTTTTTAAACCTGAAAACCGCATATATCTGCGGCGAGAAACGTAATTTTTCACGTCGGACTACCAGATAGGGAGAGAGACAGAATGTGGGAGGCGAGTCGAAGCGAGAAGTATGTGGAAGGTTGAAAAGGTGAAGAACGTAGAAAGGACATTTTACCTGCAGGTAGGTCACACGTCGACATCGATATCGATGTTTTCAGCCGTGACCGGTTATCGAACGCTTGAGAATCAAACGGAACACGTTTCGCTGTATTGACTGAGAGGTAACATTCACAATGCTTTATAATTTAGCACTTCCGCATGATTCCATCGGAATACCGTTTGTTTCGAGTATGGTTTCGAGGAAAAGTAGGCTTCGATTTACTCCAGGAACAAACGGAATTGTTCATCGTATCGGCGGAACGATACGCCTCTGAAAACGCTGGGTTAAATAATCGACTCGAGGTCGTATGATCGATCAGAAAGTTCGAAACTGGCGCGGCTCACTGACCGAGATCCGAGAATATTCTTTTGACGCGTGGTTTCGGTGAATCGTTGAACTTTCCTCTATACATACTGTATAGTGAATGGATAACAGTGAAATTTTTCGATCACGAGGCGTTAAGGCGCCCATACAATTCGAGCGAGGTCAATTGCTTTGTGAAATAAAAAATTCTTTTTTTGTCGACAGAAATGTATTGTCCATTGTTTCGAGTCATAACGTTCTGTCGGAAGTCCTATAGTAAATGAATTGTAAAATTTTGTGCATCTTTGTGAATATTTTCAAGTTCTTTCCCATTTAAACAAACGAAAAGACTTTTAACGTTTTAATCGTAGAACTACGATTTCAAAATTGATACTCATTGTGTTACATATAGAAGATTATAAATAAAGGAATCTGGAGAAAATAAAAAAATATATGCATATCACAGTAAAATTCAACATTAATTTTAACAAAAATCTTGACATGTTTTTAGTAACAGCAAACAGAAAATACCTGAAGCCAGTATCATTTTGATGGTAAAAGTTTGATACCAAAATAACAATTTCATATTTCAATGGCCAAGAGTTCAGATCTACATACAGAAATTTTTACCAAACAATAAAGCAAGTTTAGTGAATAACGGAACGCGAAATGTTTAATGTATCGAAACATGAAGCTTTCCGTGGAATTGAAAATACACAGAAACTATTTGAACTGCAGGTAATTTAAATATTTTGCATCTGGATTCGCGAAAAAACTCGGCGGGTGAAAACTGGAGCGTCTCGCTTTCTCGCGGAACGCGCTACAATACAAGCAAAACCTATCAGTCTGAGTGGATTACGTAAAGATGTCCGACACAACATCGCACTCAATGGTCAGCTCTAGCTCGATATGCCTGATACTCTATGCAAGTGCTGTAAAATGAATTGGACAGCGTTTCCTGCGTCGAAGAACGAAAGTGTATGAAATGGCCAGGAAAACGAAAACGAATCGAGCTAGATCGTCCAAATCCGAGGAGAAAAGTCATATTCTGTTCACAACTACTTGAAAATCTTTGACATATTTTCGTACGCTCTCTTCGTATGTTAGAAGATTTTGTAGAAGATCGCAGAGATTTGCGATTCGAAAAGCATCTTCACTGTGCAGATAGAGTGAAGAATGGTTAAAGTGTGTTACGGAAAAACAAAATGGATCGTTTGCATCGAATGAGAAGAATTTCAACTTTATATTCTGTTGGTAACTAATTAAAATAGTTTCAGATATTTCTATATTATTAGCTGGTTAGAGAACTTTACATATGTTGCAACGAAAATTTCTAATCGATGAGATGGAGGAAAACACATCTTCAAGCACTGCAAATTCAATCGCTCTTTCCGCGTCGAAGAACAAACGTGTGAAATGATTAGAAAAATAAAATTGGTTTACACTATTCGCGTCCAGTGCGTTTCTTTATGGAAGAAAAGATTGTTAAAAGACAAAATAACATGGAAAAGACCATAGAAATAAATTTTCAGGAAGATATACAGGAAATCGTTATTAGGCAGGAACCAGCGTTCATCAGCAGCGGTTGGTCGATGAAACTATTCCCGTGTGTTAGTTATTCTAGTAATTACGCACTCATTTCTCTTGATACAACAGGTTTTCACGCATACTGATGTTATATATTCGTCGTCCCTTTTCCGTTTCTCGTTCTTGCAACGGTGATTACGTCGTACAGTTCTATTCATAATTCGTTACCTCTCTCTGAAGTCGGTATGCTTTCAGACCCACGAACTCATTGTTACCGCAACAAACTATTTTTTGTATACCTTTCCTTCGCGACTTGCGCATCTGCGGTTTAAGGTTACGTGAATTCTTCAAAATCGAAGAAAAATTCACGCCACATTATTGCATGCGAAATGCGTATCCTTGATCCTCAAGGTGGTTCCAATTTTTCAAGGAAATCAGCCGATTGTCAGCAAAACGATATAGGATAAAATGAAAGTATTATCGAAGTAATTCGATGGATCTTCGTTTTATTAAATTTGTAGGTATCAGAACTTAAAACGATTCGACATGTGAAATAATGGAATATTCATTGATGTATTAATATTTAATATTTTAAGTATTAGAGCAATAGGTACTTAATACTTTGGCAAAAATTCAACACATTAAGCACTCGACATTTTGAGCGTTCGTTACGTTAAATATTTGATACAGCGGATAATTGAACCTTTAAATGCCAAATATTTGAAGTACTTGGTACTTTGAGCATTCGATATGTCAGATTTTAGGAACTTCAAATACCCAACATTTCGAATTTTCATTATTTTAAGTATTAGTTGATTTTTTAGTCTCTTGAATATTCTATAATTTAAATATTTGACGCTGTAAATGCTCCTCGAATACCCAATTTAAATACCACTAATCATCCGACATTTAGCTACTTCGTATTTTGAATATTCGATATTTCACTTCTTCACTGTCTTAAATATTCGTCACCCCATCCTGAAAGAAGCAAGTTTCCCGTATTTCGGGCGAAGGCGGAAACTTTTCTTCCACAAACAGGAAGAATATTACCAGACACGATCGACAGGAAGGGATAAGTAACGGGAGAAGGCGCGACAATAATGTGAAACAAAGAGCAGCGAAGAAGTCAGGGAAAGTAACGTTAAGGAAGTCCGTGACTGTTTGTCCCGCGAGAACAATGTCAACGAATTACTTTCCCGCGACCGAACTCATGCAGGCGTTAAATCGAAACTGAATAAGACTGCCGACGAAACCCCGGGTTCTTACTTAAACATAGCAACGGAAACGACGAGTTACAATTAAACGGGATAATCGTATAGGCACAACAATAACAACAATAACTGCCGCACTTTTTGAAAGAACGCGTCTCTTCTCGCTACTTCCGGCGCGGCGTTGCGAAATCTTTCAATGGCTTCCGCTATCTCGAATCGCATGCAACGATCTGTAATGCGGTCGGTCAACGATACTCGAATACAATGATAGAATTACGAGACGAAAATTTACTACTGGTAACTAATAAGTATAGTTCTTATTTATGGAGTTAGAAACATTCAAAACTTTCAATAATTCTCGTTTTTCTAGTAAAATTGAGAGACATGAATTCTGATAGACTATGGATACAAAAATCTTACTAAACCTTGTACGAATTTTTTCATGAATATGTTATGTGCGTTATATGTGCGTAAATTTCATTAATACTGTAAGAAGGCACGGCTGTGGTGATTATATCGCGCAAGTTTGAAACGTTGAAATCAATCTCGAAATGTATGAGAAAGTATATTTATTGCAAGCATATACTTGGCAAAACTTACTGAAGTATGTAAACAGTAAAATATTAATTACATTACCTAATGGGATCGTTTTAAGCGTTAATTAAATGTTTAACATCATTACTTGCACAGTGTATTAATTTTTTATTAAGCGTATGTTTGCGATAAATCACTTGCAACTTCTATATATATTTTTAGATTGAATTCAAATTTTGTCAATATAATCGGAACATCCGTGTTTTTAAGTATATAGAATTGCAACATTGCATGAATATAGAATTTTGATCATTCAATCTTTCCCTTGATACTTTATATTAATTCTCACATTCCATTTGAAACTAGTAAGTGGTCTAACAGTTATCCACCTTATAGGCGTATATCTTACTAGTGTTTAAAATAGTATTTGTAAAGTGAAATACTTCATTCAATTTGGACTTATAAATACATGTTGAATTAGTAAATAATATTTCCAACGAGTGGATGAAAGAAACAACTTGAAGGGTAGTGAACGTTCACTTCATCGCTGTAGAAGATACTTGGACGAGTTCGAACCTCCTTCCCCTCTTAGAGTAAATCGAAGCAGAGGGCCGATGATTCGATTAGAACTTAGTTTCGCCTTTGCACACCAGGGACCACTGTCCCTCAGAGTTGAGAGTTGCAGACTTTTCCAGTTTCAAAAAGATCGACCTTACTCGGCAGACCAGAATGCATCCGGGGAATTTGACGAGGGTGGAAGGTGAGGAGGACTCGATATTTGAGAAACAAAGACTGCCGCTTTGGACTATTAGAATCGTAGATGCACTTCTTTTTCTTTGATGTATTGTTAACTTTTAGATGGTACGTACTAGGATGCGAAAGTTGGGATTTTATCGCTGGGCATGTACTACCGCTCGAAGGCTTTAAGATACAACTTTATAAAACTTCAGTATTTAATGGAAATTCTGAATTTAAAATTACATGCATTCTTTGACAAAAGTTTTAATACATTAATTAATTAAAATAAGTTTTAATACATTAATTAATTAAAATAAGTTTTAATACATTAATTAATTAAAATAAGTTTTAATACATTAATTAATTAAAATAAGTTTTAATACATTAATTAATTAAAATAAGTTTTAATACATTAATACATTAACATCCTATTAGCTATCTCTTTTGTCGTGCGAAATATGAAATTGCATGATATTTGATCATATCCTTTTACGATTGAACGCGAGTTTAAAGTTCAAACTTTTTCCCTATCTTGCCCCAAAAATTCTAAAACTAATATAATACATCTTGAACCCTCCATCTTCCCCATTTTACGCTTTTAACATGTTTCCCTTAGGGAAAAGAGTATAACAAGATTATTCTTGTCTTTTGAGACACCATTGACACCATGGTGAAATTCTGGAACGTAGGTTTATTTTTCAGAAAGATCTATGGACATGGCAAGTGTCAATCAATACTTCAGAATACCATCAATGGGAACTTTTTGTGTCCTGAGTTGTGCGCCATTGTAAACATTCCACCCTCTTGGCGCCAATAGATAGTGAACAAGAATCAGAGAATCGATCCGGGGATTTGAAATGGAAAATCGTGTCATGTCAATGGACGGTATTTTCGATAAGTGAGTTTTGTACGAGTTGGATTAAATGCAGTTTGTTGCTACACAGCGGCTTATTTTTCCACTGGATTTCCAGGGCATACATATATTTGTTTTCGTGCGTGCCAGAAAAGTTTGGTAAATAATAAATATATTTTATTAGAAAAATAGGAGAATAAACGAGATTTAAATTTAGTATACGAAGAAAATAAAAAGGAGAATATCGTGCAGTAACATATAATACAGAAATATCATAATAACTAAACGAATTTCGCTAAACGTAAATGCATTTATGATTCAAAGCTGTAAAGTTGCACAGAATATGTACAATACACAAAAATATATGAAATATCTAGAGTATACATTTGTCCTCCTTAGTTAAAATGTTCTGTCTCTCCTTTCTTTGTTTCTCAAGATATATGATGATATCGTATCAATACAATAGCAATACAATCAATCTTAATCGAACAGAATAGAGTATTCTATAAATGCATACTCATCGCTTATTAGACGGAACAAATCTTTTCGTAAGTTCATTTCCTCAATCTTATGCAGGAAAATATAAATTTACACAAAAATTCTAAGCCAATAAAAGCCCGAGCCACGTTCCCAATCAATTACACAGTTCTGTCTCCTAGCACAACTATATAACAAGAAGCATCCACAAGCTTAATACAAGATGTACCTAGGACGCGATCGTTGTTTTAAATTATTCGACGAGCGGTCTCCCGTAATCCCAGCCCGGGGAAAGATTAATCGAGTTACGAAAAGTTGATTGTGGAAACACGCGGCAAGGCTCGCGGCTAGCGAGCATCCCAGGGAAAACGATTTACGTGGTAAGAGCTGATCCGTAACAGCTACAGAGACGTAAGCTTATTCGAGAACACATTTCCCATTTGCATACGAAATGTATCCCTGCTCGGTTAAGCCGTTTGTGAGCCACGTTCAACGGATCCACAATGACCTGCGGATATTCTGAGAAACAGTGCTGAGTATCTATCGCGAAACCATCGTCACCGTATGTCTACCGCTCTCCGGATTTCATCGAAATCTCTGGAAAGTATTAATCTTTGCCAATCATCGCTTCGAACGCTTGTAATCGATCGTATCTAGTGATATTGCTATTGTATCTCGTTGACACGCACTTATCGGCGTGTCGAGTCGGTGACCGATGCCTCCTGGTCATTTATATGCAGCCATCGTGTTACGTTATTCGCGAAGGCCGGTGTAGCTTCTTCTCTTGGCTCTTCTTTCTCCGGACAGCTATTGTCAGGGATGACAAATTAGCTAGCAAGATTGAAGAATCCGACGGTTTTGAAATATCGATGTTTCGTAATGAGTGGACGATGCTGGGCCAGTGTTGAGCGAAAGTTGTTAAGAACAAGTTGAAAAAGTTTAGTTTATGAATAAATAATGGATCAAGTAATTGGTTGCTATTCGTTAATAGTGGATGAATGGATATCACATACCATTTGAAAAAAATGAAAAATAACAAATGCATCAAGTTTATTTGTTCTCTTTTCGTTGTTTAAATAAAATATTTCAACTTGTTTCTGTAGCTACTATATAGGAACTATTGAACACCGGACAAGAATAAGTAAACAATGAATAAACGAATAACAGAATTGAAATTGAATGAAAAATGGAGGGATTATTTATCATTTAAAGAAAAAAAGAAAAAAGAATTCAAAGAATCAAAATTGTATTGAATTAAAGTTGACTACAGAATAAAGAATGATGCCAGATTCGGGAAAGGAATTAATCAAATAACATTTAAATGCATTATATTGTGCGATTTAAAAAAAATGAACTTTATAAAATTCAACTTTTTATTCAGATTCAGTTTATTAGTAAAAATATGAATTTGCATAAACACCCGCTAACAGTAACATTTAAGATGTAATGTAAATAATCCTATATTTGATTGTTTTAACGAAAGAGTTAAATTACTGACATACTAAAGTCTAACCTTATTCTCGAACAACCAACTTCAATTTTAATCCCAACCTCAACGCCTATCCCCAGAAACAATAGGTGGCTATGAAATCCGGAAACAATGTACATACACAATTTTGCCGACATTCAATTCAAAAATGTGTGGCATCCATCACCCACGTCCATTCTTCAAAGGGAGTCAATAAACAAACACATAAAAATCAAGCGCTTTCAAATAGAATTTTTCAACCGTGAAACTTCCGTCCACTTTTCCAACGCAAACCACCAGAGATACAATTTTTTAATCTAATGAGTGCATTGTGCGGTATACACAATGACAAGTTTTTCTTTCTCTCTGTGAACTTAATGATTTCAACATGTAACCATTTTCTTAACGCTCCTTTTTTAATTTTCTGATAGATACGACCGGTCACAGTCTGCTACTACAAAGGAATACTATATAATCGATAGCAAAATCGCATAAAGTTTTTAATATGATTTGAAAAGATACACTACAAAACTGAGAAAATTATTTAAAAAAATGCTATTGATAATTAGTTTGAGTTTGATCTATATTTGGCCTATTTCTAGAAAATTGTAAATATCGATAAATAATTATTAAATTATTATTTTCCGATAACTAGAGAGCAGATTTTAATTCAAATAGATATTTTTGAGAACGTAATTCAAAAAATAGAGCCTTGATAAAAAAAATTATTTTATCTACCAACAATCGAAAAAAGCACTCTACTTTTGCTATTTTACATATTTTTTCATATTATGCGCATTCTGTGCAATTTTGTGCAATTTACTTCTAAATTTTCCACGAGTGCATAAAAATACGCACTCTACTTATAACTGATGCAAATACCTTCTACATCTCTTTCTCTGAATCGTCCTTAACCACGAATGGATAATTTTCACTGATTAATCGTTTCCTTAATAACCTAGATAATTTATCACATTTTATATAAGATTAGCGAATGTTCTAATGCTAATGAACGGAAATGTATATGTATCTTCCAGTACAACAGCGGGAATTTCGAATAGACAGTTTATTTCCAAACAGCCAAAGAATCTTCATCACATCACTCTCAACAATGAAATTCCGTCATCGCTGCAGCCTAAGCAAAGCTTCCGAATTTCTAAGTGTGGAATGGAAGCAGGGACAACTTGGTCGAGTTCACGTAGCAAACCCTGGGAAACGATTCCCTAAGGTGCCGTTCTCCACGACTTCCCATCATCGTTCTCCACTTATTTGCTACCAACCACGGCATCCTTTCTCTTCTTGTCCCTTTTTTCAAGCTACGTAGGTATACACATCATCGTCGTTTTCGCTCACAACTTTGCAATTTACGTCCAGAGCGCATTATCATGTCGTGATCCGTAGTAGTTACCTCAAGGTGGAACACCATCGCGAGTGCGTAGCAATCATCCCAACAGCTAGATTCGTCACGTCAATATCACGACGATATATTCGCACACGCATTCAACCTAGGGAAAAACTTGTTCTAGAGGAATCCTTTATATTAAAAATTTTCCTTTTGAAAAATCATATTTAATACGAGTTCTTGGAATGATGTTACTAGAGCCTCAGAGAAACAAGATTCCAGTGGATTGATTACATGCTACTAGTAGGAGGAAAGGATGACATTTACCTTTTAAACATCTCACAAACACAACGAACGAAATATACGAGGAATCAAACCATTGCAGTTTGAGTTACACGAGATTCTATACAATATAACGTAATACTACATAACGTAATAATGCAATATGATATAACATAATACTATATAACGTAATAGTATACAACGTAATATTATATAACATAATACGTTATAAGTTACAAGGTAACGCTATATAACGTAATACGTTATAACGTAATAACATAAAACGTTATACGTTAAAACGTAATACCATATAACGTTATACTATACAACGTGATACTATATAACGTAATGCTACATGACGTAATACGTTATAACGTAATACTATATAACGTAATACTATGTAACGTAATACATTATAACGTAAAATTATACAACGTAACAGGTCATAACATAATACTATCAAACGTAAATACGTCATAACGTAATACTATATAGCGTTATACGTTATAACGTAATAACATATAACGTAATACTATATAACGTTATAAGTTATAAGGTAACGCTGTATAACGTAATACGCTATAACGAAATGACATATAACGTTACACGCTATAACGTAATCCCATATAGCGTTATACTATATAACGTAATGTTTATTCGAAAATTCGCGGAGAGACGCGATCGCGAAAAAGCACATCGACGGGAGTCGTAAATTCCCGTTACGATTCGATAATCGACGCCACGAAGTGATCGATCCCCTATTTCGATTAGGATAATAAGGGTGGTTCAATTGGATTTACACTGAATTGACAGATATAACTTAATATTTATTCCAACAGCTTTGTATAGATGATAGATACGCTGGTGCGTAAGTATAAGTTGAGTAAGTGATCGATTTAAGGGTAGAGGCCCGGTACAGACAAGTTGACTATTCTAACGATGAAGAATAAGTGATACTAGTGACGATACTGTGTCGGAGGAAAGCTAGAGATGGGTGTGTCGAAGGGCACGAGGAAAGCTGATTTGTAAAGGATACGAGTGAGGGAGATAGTCTTCGCTGTCGATTGGTTAATATTCTAGGATTGTGGGTGAGGAAGGGTGCTAACCGCCCTGAGAGAAAGACGCAAGAAAGGGGTGCACCGTACGTGACAAAACTAACTTTCTCGGGTGTTCTAGTCGTAAAACAATGAATGTTAGAAAATCCTTGGCTGGAAATTGCTGGGATGAATGGGGGTCCTTAGGACTATTGAGAGTACGCACTACGGATGTGTAGTCACCTGGATACCATCCTGCCAGCGGTGTATGACCTGGGCTAGGTAGAGTGTCGGCCGACGTAACACTTAATAACATATACCGTTATACTATATAACGTAATACGTCATAACGCAATACTATATAACGTAATACGTCATAACGTAATACTATATAACGTAATACAATGTAACGTAACACGTTATAAGGTAATACATCATAACGTAATCCGAAATAGTATATTATGTTATACGTTAAAACGCAGTAACATATAACGTTATAAACTACAAGATAATACCATATAACGTTATACGTTATAGCGTAATAACATATAACGTTATACGTTATAGCGTAATACCATTTGACGATATACGTTATAACGTAATACCATATAACGTTATCCGTTATAACGTAATAGTATATAACGCTATACGTTATAACGGAATAGTATATGGCGTTCTATGATACACCGTAATACTATATAACTTTAAACGTTATAACGTAATAGTTTATTACGTTATACGTTATAACGTAATACCATATAACGTTATACGTTATAACGTAATAGCATATAACGTTATACGTTATATCGTAATACCATATAACGTTAAACGTTATAACATAATAGTATATAACGATATACGTTATAACGTAATACCATTTGACGTTATACGTTATAACGTAATAGCATATATCGTTATACGTTATATCGTAATACCATATAACGTTAAACGTTATAACGTAATAGCATATAACGTTATGCGTTATAACGTAATACCATTTGACGTTATACGTTATAACGTAATACAATATAACATTATACGTTATAACGGAGTAGTATAAAACGTTAAAAGTTATAACGTAATAAAATATAACGTTACACGTTATATCGTAGTAGTATATAACGTTATACGTTACAGCGTAATACCATTTGACGTTATATGTTATATCGTAATACCTTATAACGTTATACGTTATAACGCAATAGAAAATAACGCTATACGTTACAACGTAATACCTTATAATGTTATAAATTATAGCGTAATAGCATATAACGTTATACGTTATAACGTAATACCATTTGACGTTATACGTTATAACATAATACAATATAACGTTATACGTTATAACAGAGTAGTATAAAACGTTATAAGTTATAACGTAATAGTATATAACGTTACACGTTATATCGTAATATTATATAACGTTATACGTTATAACGTAATACCATATAACGTTATACGTTATAGCGTAATAGTATATAACGTTATACGATATAACGTAATAGTTTACTACGTTATACGTTATAACGTAATAGTTTACTACGTTATACGTTATAACGTAACCTTATATAACGTTATACGTTATACCGTAATACTATATAACGTTATACGTTATAACGTGTCGTGACAAAACGTTATACGTTATAACGTAATACTTTTTTTTTTTTTTTTTTTTTTTTTTTTTTTTTTTTTTTTTTTTTTTTTTTTTTTTTTTTTTTTTTTTTTTTTTTTTTTTTTTTTTTTTTTTTTTTTTTTTTTTTT
>JACXIT010000130.1:0-35813 GCA_014737525.1 Bombus difficillimus
GTAACAACACTTACAGAAACTATCCAAGAAGCAGCAAGGGCAACCACTCTACCTGAACCAAACATAAGACAAACAAAAATAATTCCGCCAGACATCCTCGAAAAAATTAGAGAAAAAAGAAAAGCGAAAGCAAAATGGCAAAAACATAGAACAAAAGAAAATAAAAAACACCTAAACAAACTTGCAAAGGAAATAAAAAGCAAAATAAAAGAACACAACAACGAGTTCACAAAGTTCATAGAGTCATTATCTACGCACGAAAACCATAACTACTCACTTTGGAAAGTTACAAAAAAAGCCAAGAAGGCAACAAAACTAGTCCCAGCAATCAGAAAAGCAGATAACACATGGGCAAGAAGCAACAAAGAACAAGCCGAAGAATTTTCCAACCACCTTTGCAACACATTTACACCACATAACATAAATAACAGCAACCTCTATTGTCATACGGACGAGAATGCGACAAACACAAGTTCCGCAACTGACAAGCAATACACCATACCCAAAACAACAACGCAAGAAATTAGAAGCATAATCGAAGAAACAAAAAACAATAAAGCACCAGGAATCGATCTAATCAATAAAAAAATCCTAAAAAACCTTCCTCCAAAAGCGATACGACTATTAACCATAATCTACAATGCAATACTAAGAATCCGATACTATCCTAAACCATGGAAAACAGCACAGATCATAATGTTACCTAAACCAGGCAAAGACCCACACCAAACAGTATCTTACAGACCAATTTTACTACTTTCCGTGCTTTCTAAAATATTAGAAAAACTAGTATACGCCCGAATAAAAACAATAATAGAGAAGGAAAAATTAATACCAGATCACCAATTCGGATTCAGAAATAAACACTCCACCATAGAACAATTACACAGACTCGTCAACGAAATAGTACTAGCACTTGAAAACAAACAATACTGTATAGCCCTCTTTATGGACATAGAGAAAACTTTCGACAAAATAAACCAGGAAAGACTACTAAAAACAATAAAGAAACAATTCCCGGAGCATATGTACCAACTGGTAAAGTCGTATGTAAGCAGCGGAGCCTTCGTAATAAAAGTCAAGACGCATACTCCGAAGTCAAAGACAAAGGCAGGGGTTCCGCAAGGAAGCGTCTTAGGACCAATACTATACACACTATACACGGCCAACATACCAACAACTAACAATAGCAAAATGCTGACATTCGCGGACGACACAGCTGTACTAGTCAGGCACTCTAACCCTGTAACAGCAGTTACAATACTACAATAACACATAACAAAAATAGAGAAGTGGCTACGAGCCAAACAAATCAAAGCTAACCCGAATAAATGTAACCACATCACATTCACACTGCGAAAACAGGTACCACCCAGCATCTTCCTGAACGGTACTCAAATAACACAAACCATGCATGTTAAATATCTAGGACTCCACTTAGATAAACAATTCACATGGAAACAGCACATCAAAGCAATAATAAACAAAATACAGACAGCAAGAAGACAAAGGCATTGGCTAATAAGTCGTAAATCCAAATTAAGTACAGAAAACAAAAGAAAAATATATAAAATAATCATAAAACCCATCTGGACGTACGGAATCCCACTATGAGGAACAGCAGCAAAGAGCCATATAAGGAAAATCGAATCACTACAAGCCAAAATTCTGAGAACCATAGTAAACGCCCCATGGTATGTTAGAAATGAGGACATTCGGAAAGACCTGGGAATACTAACGGTCAACGAGGAGATTAGCAGACTTGCAGGGAGGTACAAGGAAAGAATAGCAACGCACCCGAACCGGCTGGCAGAGGAAATGATAAAAACAATAGGCACTGAAAGAAGACTAAAAAGGAAACATTCAACAGACCTCACAAAGGATGTAACCTAGCAAACCCGAAGATGGTACCCCACTGGGGGTAGCCACCCACATGCTATACTCTACAGATATAACAATTTACCAAATGTCCTTCTGGACAAATTGTAAAGAACAAATAAAATAATAAAAAAAAAAAAAAAAAGAAAAATAATATATATTCTAATGGATGCGTATAAGCGGAGTAGTTCGCTATAGACATCTGCGCTTTTCTGCAAGTAGAACATTCTACAATTATAACTAGCAACAAGATATACCCATTTTCAGTACAGAAACAACGAATAGAATATTGAGTTGGAGTTGAGAATAAGATTTTATTCGTCCAGAATACATTTGTTAATTATTGCTTTAATAGCAATATCAAGTACATTAATTAATTACTGGCTGTTTTTATCTGCAATATATTTTGATTTTATATTATCAGAAGGAAAAAACCTGAAGCCCAGCTCTTCCACATATTTTAGAGCTTTCATAATATGCCAAATCTATATTGAATTTGCCGTGGCCTGATGACCTTCGGGACGCTTATACTTAACGTACGTATTTAAGCGTACACACATACATACGTGCATATAACGAGGGACCAGGAAAATTGTATGATTTCTCATAAAAGTATTTGAACACCCTTCAAGATGAAATAACTTTTTAAAAAGTGGGTCAAAACAATTCTAAAAGGTGGCGTGTAAAAGAATTTTGGAAGAATCGCAATTTGTCGAAATTGAGAAGCAAATCTCGCTCGAGAAGAAAAGGTCGCTCCTTACAACTTTTTAATCTGAACCTGTCATGAAAATTTAAAATACATATATACATATATATATGCTGAAAGTTTTATCGAAATGGATTGATGCAAAAAAAAGGGACAGTATCAAAGAATATAAGAATCTTTAGATTTATTACAGTTATGGCCTTAAACTCCAAAACATACTGTGATTTTCACCGTTTTTAACAGTTTATAACTCGCAACAACGTTAATCGATTTCGATGGTCCTCAGTATTTACATGACGAAACGAGTACATATTTTATACCAAAAATATGTTTGTCCACGATAAGTCAGCAAGTATTTGGTATGCTTCTTTGAAATATGTTGTCAAGGTCGTTATTCCGAACAACTTTTTCTTATACATATAACGGGTGTTCGGTCTTATTTTTCGAGTTACATACCTAAAAGTATCATGTTCGCGTTGCCAACTACTTGACAAATTTCCCGCTATAGTTCTCGCTAAAGACACATACGCGAACGCAATTTATCTTTTTGATTGAAAGTATAGAAATCAGGATAGATATAAAAAGTAAAATGTTTCCAAATTTGAATATAGATTGAAAATAAGTACACTCATTTGGAGAAAGGAAATTTAGACGCTGTATATATTTATTTTAAAAAGCAGGAAGAATGCGGTCAACGCCATAGTTGGCGTTACTTAAAATTCAAGGTTTATAGTTCAGTGTACGCCATTGAATATGCTTGGTAATTATCTCCCCGCTGTCTTTCCCCTTGACGCATCAAGGCTTTCGACGGTCGAGTAATGTAATTTGATCCGGACTCAGATATCAATGAGGCAATACTAAAGTAACAATGAAATTTTTTTACTTCTTAAAATTCTTAATAATTAAATTACCGATCATCACTGCATATTAAAATGTTCACATACATACAACTGAAATGAAAAATGGAGATATAAGAATACAACAAAAAACTTGCTTGATGTTATATACTCGAAATCAGAGGTAGCATTTCATCTTATCTTTCGTTTATTCAGATTCCTTCTGTGCGATTGGATGCAGTGGATTAAAGTTTACAGCTGCAGGCGTTTGTAGCTATCATCCCAGCTTCACTGTGTCGTTGTTCATCTTGGTGCTGGATGATTGTTGTTCTGACGTTGTCTTCTTGATATTATTATCGCTGTTTTGTGTGAGATAGCGTTCGCTAGGTACCGCGTTAAACGGACTGTTCAGATTAGAACTCTGGCTTCAGAGGGGGACGACAGTTATGCTCTGAAGTCAGTCAACATTAGGAGGCTTTGTTTCTTTCTGGGAAGTGTCACGCCATGCTAGGACTGTGCAATGAATGCACTTGAGGTGTTATGATTGTAGAGTAGTTGTGGGTGATAGAGCAACTCTAATGTAGGATTGTCGCTGCTGGGGTACTGCCGCTTTCTTCTTAATTTTGTATCGTGGAAGAAAAAATCGCACTACGGTCGCCGGGATTTGAACCCGGGTCGCGAACGTTCGTAACCTAAGGCGCTAACCACTGTGCTGGCGTCGTTTGACGCTAATTCGTGTCGAGTACCGCTACACAACTGGTTTGGTTGCTCTGGAGGATTGCACGTTTTTTCGTAGTGTGATAGTTTGCGTGTGGTACGATGTCTGATGATGAACTGTCTTCCTACGTTGCTGATTCTGCCTACCGTTGGGTTTCGTCTCTCCATCGTGCCCTTCCGGCTGGTCCTTTTCAGGGGTTTTTTACCTGTCCTCGGAGTCGTTAGGTTTACAGCTCCTGGAGGACATACAATTCGGCATTTCCTAAAGAAGGAAATGGGCCTGTCCATACCATAAACGGACGGCTACTCAAAATACTGAACACATGTGGTGTGGCATGTGATATGTCATAGTCTCTACGCACCCAACACTATGGGAAGGAGAAAACCAAGTTAAGAAAGATTGGTGCCCGAGAAACCAAGTTTAGTCAAATAGTTGAAGCACCAACCATAATAAGATAAAACTGTCATATACATGGTTGGCAATTTAAGAAGTACCACGGAAGATAACGAATTCGAAATTTGTTTAGAGCGTCGATAAAAACCTAACATCCGATAGCTAACGACTTTTGCTCACTTAATTTCTTCGGAATTGACGAATTTATAGCGCTTTATAGCAGTACATGACTTTACGTGCAAAGTCATTGAATTCGTTTCAACAATCTTCATAGTACGTACTAGGAAAAAGAAATATTAATGTGGTTCCATGCGACGACGAAAAAATATTCATGCCACTGGAATTATTGCGCGATATCCTTATTCTCATACTCGTCTATCTCGGATAGACAAATAGATATGAACTTTTCCGTAGAACTATACAATTAAATAGGTTCTTGTCTATGCTAGCGTGTACCCAAACAAGACGGATCCATAGTTTTATAGAATATTGTATATGGTAGTGTGTGTCATCTTCAGTACATAGTCGCATTATGCAGTACTAGTCCGGAAATAACCAGAACTATAAGCTTAATCGCTCACATTTCTTCTCTAATACTACTAAAATACTCGAAACATACAACTGCTGATTAAATAACTCCTCTCTCTGGAGGCACGCGTGAATGATGTTGGCTCCCATTGATTCTTCTTTAATAAGTACTTTATCGAATGAACGTCGTTTAAAAGTAGAGGACGCTGAAACGAGTGTCGAATTTCTAAGTCGGTATGACAGACACATCGGGCCACACAGATGCAAAAGGTACTTTATCTTTTCTTATCTTGCCTATGTTTCTGTCTACCTATTTCTCTGCCTGACTTATCGTCGTTATCATCTGACTATATTCTCTTTTTACCTGGTAGGTGGCACCGTTTTACCTTTCCTTATGGTATTAATTTTGCTGGTATTATCGTACCGATCTGCCGTTTCCGTTTATCGCTTTTACGTTGATCGTTTATCGCTCTAATTTCTTATTTCTCTGAATAGTTTCAACTTGCTTACAGACTGCCTTTTCTCTTACTTTCTTCCTGTATCTTTACTTTCACGGATTAATCACTTCTTCCTCTTATCCTTTTAGTATTACTCCATGTTTTTCATTAAACCATGAAAACTACAATTTTATCTTGCTTCCCTTATTAACACGTGTCATTTCTACACTTATCAGCACGTATCCCTCAATGTTAAAAATAGATTCAATCTTTTCCTATTTAAATATACATACAAATATTATTTTCAACTATACAAGGTATATCTATTTCATATTTTGGGGAAAATATTTCTTTCAAACATAAAAGAAATATTTCTTTAATACTTGAAAAAGAACATTTTTTTCCGTATATAAAAAAAAATATTTATATGAATATTTTACTTTAACCTCCAGGCCGTAAACATTGTGCTTACCATTCATATCCATCCATTTACACGCATATCCCTAAGTTGATACTAAAGCATACGCTTTAGCATTGGCAAAAAGGGAAATTTTTAAAAATAATGGTTCAAATACAAAACTGTTACGTTCTGGAAAAATAAGCCATACGCCATCTCTCGGTCAAGATGGCCACCAGATGTCTAAACCTCCTCATTCGGAACTCGCAATAATCCTAAGGACTTAAATCGTTGTTTTGCCTCGGGACATTGACATCGCCTCGACACACGAAATTAACAATAGCACATCTCCAGGCAAAAACAACCGTCGTTCTTAGACAAGTTCGAATTTTCTGACTTCCCCCCAACCAGTATAAATAAGCGGACATGATCGCGAGCGGCAGTTATCATTATCGACATATTACCGAGCTATCATCCGAGTCTTTATTTGCGAAGTATACGAGTCTTAGTATTATCCGCGAGCATTTAGTATATTACCCGACGACATTTGTGCTACGCCTATCGACGGCATTTATAATTTATTTATAATTTACAATTTATTTATAACTGTATATATTCTATTTATTACGAATACACTGCTATAGCAATATAACTATAGTCATTGCAATCCAAGAACCTCATACTCCTCATAATCCGCTACAGAACTGTTATCAATTTTAGCATTTTTTACAATCAAGCCCTTAAGACCACACAAGTATCTTTCAAATCAAACACAGGAAAGCGGGCTTTCTCCAGCGACCTTTGGTGGGGGGCGGCCGGAATCCATCCTTACCCACTAGCTTTTTCAATTGCAGGATACAATATCTACTTAAATATATGTATTCACTTAATTAGAATTTAATTCTATTGTTAGACAAATTTACTTAATTCTCAGTTTTCTATATGGAATACTACTAAACTTCTACGGCATAAATGTAAATTGCAATGTAATCTGCAGGTTAATAATATAAATATGCTTACTAACTTGTTTTATTACTAATGTTTAGATGTCAATGAGGAAGACAAAAACATAAATCAGCCTAGAACGGAATAATTTATCTTTTACTTGTAACTGTGTTGGCACAAGCATCGATAACTTGTAGCGTAATTATCCAGTATGTAGTTAACTAACATTCAACATAGTTGAAGTATGCAAACAGAGATGGTATATATGATAAACAATGGAATATCAAATGAAGAATGACGTATGGTGTTGTTTACACAAATAAATTGAAAAAGCTTACTACTTTGTGCAATACAATGATATTCTATAATTATTCAGTTGGTTATGGATTTTGGTGAAATTTAAATTTGTTGCAACATTTTGAACAACTTTTCCCTATATAACCGTCGCTGGGCCTTAGCTAGGCACAGCGCTCCGATTACTTGAGAGATAGTGAAAACAATTAATGCCTCGAATTTACAGTTCGGAACATTGTTAACGGTGTTAATAATTTTACAATTAAAAGAATTAAATACTATATTAGCAGTATCACACATTTCTTTCGTAGCTGCATCTGCAAACACGTTGGATAGCACTGTACACTGTTGCAAAACTCTTTTGGCAAATTCGGATAGTGCTATCCAGCTTGTTGCAGGCGGTTGAAGCATATTTTAGCGCGTTGCTTTCACAAGATACTCAATTCTTTCTGTTGAGGTTATTGTGGTTGTATGGATTGAAGAACACGTGGATAAATTGTAAAAATAGCAAGTATATTTAATGAGTATGAGTGGATGCAAGTATGAATACAGTTGAGCTGGTCTAGATCCGCACGCTGGCAGTGTTACCCTGAGACTGAAAAAAACCCGAAGCCAACGTCGCTTCTCTAAAACTTATGGTCTGCCATCGTCACCTGTCTATCGTCTATGGTCTGCCATCGTCGCCTGTTTATCGTCTATGGTCTGCCATCGTCGCCTGTTTATCGTCTATGGTCTGCCATCGTCGCCTGTTTATCGTCTATGGTCTGCCATCGTCGCCTGTCTATCGTCTATGCACTCTCGATGGCTTCAGTGACTGAGGAAACTAAACAGTACAGATGTAGAGTTTTCCTAGAAGTGCTGACCACTTCAACACTTTCTAATGGGCTTTGTCTCAGAAAAGTAAAGGAATCTCAGGAAGCTTTTACTTTTTTATGAGATATGAACATTTATTTAAATCAACAGGACAAACAAACATTTTCTATTTTTTTAACTTACACACGAAGACCACGCGAAGGACGCAGCCGAGGTACATCGTTCGTCATCCCAATAAAAACAGCGAAAAAACTAAACCCACTTTCCACTATCGTCGCCTCTTTTGTAATCGCTGACACCTAATACGTGTAATTCCGTGTCACGAATAACAGTATTACTTACTGTTGATTTTCATGATGATTTTACGGTTCCATACGTACACTCTACGTGCTCTACATTGGGCACATACGTATTTCGTCAGAAAACTAATCATCACACTAGAAAGCAGATAAATTTCACGATAAATTTCGTTTGAAGAAACACGTTTTGTTTTAATTTGCCTGCAGTAAAAGATTTTACTATTTAATTCGCCTCTCAAGAGATTTCATACGCTTTCGAGCACCGATATCAACTTGGATTGGACGACGGATTTCCAAGCGAAGCTGAGATACGAATATGTCTGTTCTCTTCCTTTTGACGAAATATTTTACACTTTGCCGACTGATGTCGCTAGTTACTCGGCCAAATATTGTGTTCCGTATTAGGCGCTGCAGATTAGGTACAGTTACTATATTCCATACAGGACAGGATTTACGCGTGTCGTATATAGTATTACGTTTCATATACATCATGTCAATATGGCGTCAACATGCTATGAGAGCAAATCATAACAAATAACTCATGCTATGAGAGCAACTCATAACAAATACTGCTGTTGTTCGTTCCCGCTAGAAATGCTGTACGCGTGTTTACGATAGAATTATTTACTAAGCGTTCGAATCAAATTTCATCGTGAGAAAGGGGCACGTTTACGATATCAGATTTTACATTTGCATAATTTTCGCCTATTCGGTGAACGAACGAAAAGTACGTTTAGGAGAAAACGATTATTCTCCGATGAAAAAAAATTCCCCTCGACGAATTTTGGGATAAGCAATTTGGAATTACGTACGTTTGATGATAAAAATAAAATTAAAAATAGGAATAATAGAAATCGAATATAATTCGATTGATAAAAATGATGGATTTATGCATTCATGAAAAAATCGATTGGCTTCGTTTCGAACGTGCTGTCGCGAGATCTATTCACGCAAATGGAATCAAATCGCTACGAAAGACGGACACTTCGGGGTTATGTTTTACAGGTATGAGCAAAATATTAACGGTTTCATTGCGTTTAATTTAACAGAGTTCATCGAGTTTTTCATTTTATCCGTGGATTATAAATTCGGATGGATTTAATTAAAGAAATTTAATTACATTTTCATTTGATTT
Organism: Bombus difficillimus; assembly: GCA_014737525.1. Lineage (NCBI taxonomy): Eukaryota > Metazoa > Arthropoda > Insecta > Hymenoptera > Apidae > Bombus > Bombus difficillimus. Next base: position 9,380 of record JACXIT010000130.1, read on the forward strand.
TGTTTTAATTAAATTTTGGATAGATTTAATTTTAAAAAATTGCTGATTTTAGTACGCACAGCATCAGCGAAAAATTCCTCAGATCTTAAAGGTTCGTGATACTCGTCGTGGCAGAAAGTCGATTTTTTCGCCGTGAAGTGTAATCTCTTATTTATGGAAATTAAATGACACAAACGAGTTCCTTGGCCAAGCACTATATTGTGACACTGTGCGCGAACAAATAGAACCTTTCGTTGTCAAGAATATCGATGTTCGTATGCATAGTCTAATACCAAGAACCGTGTGAGACTTCAACGCTGTAGGAAGAACGATTAACCTGCCAAACAATATGAACAGTGTGTTAAATTCAGAGGAAAGTTAATAAATCTTACTCGATTTCAACCCGAAGCAAGACTGTACTAAAGATTACAATTTTAAATAGTATTGTTATTTGCATTAAAACTAGCGAGAAAAAGAAATATAAGAAATTTGAATAAAATAGTATATCTATCTATTGTTCCCAATTACACGCAAAAATAACTGTAGTGTATGAACGACTTTGTAGGTTAGAAAGGAAAATTGTGGTCAAAAAATTCTGTCGAAATAACGCAGTGAAGGACAAAAGAAAGTTTATAAGATAAGCAGACAATAATAAGACGAAAGATGTTAAAATCTTAGAAAAAAAAGTTCTAATTGACAGAAATAATTAGATTCGTACAATTTTAGAAAAATTTGTTGTAATTGACAGGAACAATGAGTTGATTAAAACACTACAATTTTATGAAACGAAGTTATAATTGATAGGAGTACCTAAATAAAACATTCAAACGCTATAGTTTTGAAAAAAGGAGTTATAATTAACAAAAATAATTAAATTGTTAAGAGACTACTAACATAGATGACTCCTAATGTACCAATGTGGTCAAAAATGTTCAGTGCACCAAACTTACCATCAACATGTGTAGTTACATATACTAAACTTATATAATGAAGTTATTATCGAAGAAAAATATGAATTTTAAACTATGCTTCAGCCACCACTATATACGCTACATCTTTATATGAATTTACAAATTTCACAAAAATGTTACAAAATATATAAATCTTATTTTGTCTGTTTGTCGCTACTACTGTTATGGTGTTCTATTGATATACGGTACTTTTGACATCGAGTAATCTGTTAGATCGTTGTTGCTACAATTGAAATGACCCAATTCTGACTAAAAGTTTCAGCATCTGTCATTTTATCGGAAACAACATTTATCAATAAAAGTCTATTAAATACCCATTGACCGTCATTTACATATCTCTTTAAAAATTCTGCGCTTTTGGATGCAAGAAAACCCTTGACAGCGTTGCTTAAATTTATTAAATTGTATATTTATACTTCAACTAACAAATAATAAACTTCAACCAACAAAAAATTGAGTATTGAGGTTAGTATAGTATTTAAGACCAGACATATTTGGTTACACGAAACATCGTTGGAAAGCTCATGAGCAGAACAGTTCAACATGAATGGCCACAGCTACCGCAAATATCACATTCAGAAAATATTAACTGAAATGTGGAAACATTAGCTTAGGTGGGCAAAATCTATTTGATGCAATTCTGTATACGGCGATACATTACTGTTATATGATATTATAGCAACAACTGCACAAAAATATTTACCATCATGAAGCATCTAACAGATGGCGCAGAATGTCCATCGACGAATATTTGTGTCCATAAACGAATTACCGTCAGTCGTATGTGACATAATCTTCCTCGAATTTTGGTGGTGAGACTGTTAAAAATTTGCAATTTTCTCTTCTCCTTTTTTTGTATAAAAAGTATACCCCAACCTAACCCCAACATAACCTCAACCTAACATCAACCTTCTACATGTGAAATGACAAATGTACCTAAATGAAATTTGCGAAAGAAACGCGTTTTTTAATCGTATGCTATTATTTAACTTAAATTTGCTGAATAGGAGATTTGCAGTAGTCGTGACTAGCTTTGCTAGACTTCTCTGTTCATTAGCTTCTCAATGATGGATCGTACGATCCAATTGGCATGGATCTATAGAATATAATGCTGCGCAGTCTGGTGTAAAAATGGATCTTTTAATTATCCGCGAAGGAAACCCATAACGTTCATTAATCATCGTGAAGAATCCATTTATTTTATTCTATCTTTCATAAAGGCTTGTAAATGATGAGAGACTGTTATATAGCCCGGACTTAATTTACGTGCACCATCTAATCGTACAACGACGTGTATTAAACACGATTAAAGTCTTTAGACTATCATCGGTAACTTTCTTCGATCGCCTGTAATTCATCTTTGGTGTTTGTATCTTCATATTCAATATCTTTCGCCAATAACAAATTGTACGTTCATTTATTATAATTTTTCTACAAAATCCTTTATAAGCTCATGCTTTTTGGTCATTATAATATTGTAATATACTATTTCGCGATACATCTAACCATTATGCACTATATTCTGCAGTGCAGCAGTGTATTCTCTAGGTCCACGTCTATTGGGGCGTACGACCCATCATTAGGAAGCTGATGAGCAGAGAAGATTTCGTGAGATTTTACATTGTTAAGAATTTGGCCATTTCATATGCAACGACCTAGTATTTATAATACTAATAATTACTAATTTATAGAGTTCAAAGTACAGTAAAAAACTATAATCAATTATGATCACCTTCTTCGTAATCAAACGAAGTTTTGATTGTACAGGTTAATCCGTATTCCTCCCAAGTTGGGAGGCATGGAGGAGCCGACGCGGTCTCCCGCTGTCCTTCAGGATGACCCAGGTGCTTACGGGACACGGCGTGTTCGGCGAGTCCCTGAGGAAAATCGGACGCGAGGCGACGGACATCTGTTACCACTGCGGGGAGAGCAGGGACACAGCGCAGCACATGCTGGAGTTTTGCCCGGCGGGAGAGCGGCCCCGCTACACCTTGCGTCTCATCATTGGCGAGAGGTTGACCCCCAATTATAGAAACGATGCTGAGCGAGCCGCAGAAATACGAGGCTGTCCGCCTCTTCTGCGAGTGAGTTATGCTCGCAAAGGAACGAGCAGAAAGAGAAACTCTCACTCACCCTTGTAGGATAACGCGATGGAGGGGGATGGCGGTCAGGCGACCCAGGGTCGCTCCACCACCGCCCTCAACGGGACGCGACTTGCAGAGAGATGGCGCCAGGGGCAATGGCTCCCATTGGTGCCAATACATTAGGATCGGCTCGATTAAGGGGTCGCGGGGAATGTACCTATAGTAATTCGCAAAAAATGAGACCACGGAGCATTCTTATCATACGCGTAGGCAGGCCATCGTGGAGTTTTAGTCGGTTAGAGTCCGACACTGCTCTGCTGCTGCCTGCAGCGGCGGAGTGTCCATGAGGATTTCTCCACGTGAAAAAAAAAAAAGGAAAAGGTTAATTTGTATAGTATACACTGATGTGCTGAAAATCGCGATGCAATGGAAATCGTACAAACCGAAAATCACATGCAAAAGTAAGTCGAAAATGTAATCAGTTTTTCATAGAACGTTTTCGAGAAAATCGACTATGAAGTACCATTAAGTATGCGTGCGCTCGAGCAGCAACGAGATTATACAAAATTTCAGCTTGTACCAGAGAATAAAGGGATACAAGAAATTCGTTTGACCGACTCTCGTTATCTCTTAATTTTTGTCTGATTTTGTCGATAATAGAAGTTTATACCATAAAATCTCAGTTAGTTCATCTTCATGTACGTATTTAAAAATCTCGGTTGGGCGAGTCGGGTGTCGGGGTGCGGCGTCTATATGCCGGCGTGGTGCGTTCGAAGCTCCTTTACGGGGCTCCGATCTGGGCGGAGGGTCTGATGGCCAACAGTCGCAGCCTCCGAGCATTCAGGAGGTTGCACAGGACGGTGGCCATCAGGGTAGTGAGGGGTTCCCGCACCATTTCGACGGCGGCAGCGGCGGTGCTCGCGGGTTCTCCCCCGTTTGAATTGCAGGCCCTGAGATGTGAAATTTATCTCCGCACTCGGGGTCTGTCGGGCGCGGTCTGCCCGGTGGGCGTCGAAGTCAGGGTCTGGGCGCGCTCAGGCTAAGGGTCCTCGAGGCCGTCCTTCCAAACTGGGACGTTTGGTTGGACGGTGGCGGGCCCCCGCTAACCTACAGGGTGACGCAGGTACTCACCGGGCACGGGTGCTTCGGTGAGTACTTGCATCGAATCGGGAAGGAGGCGACCGCGCGTTGCCACCACTGCGACGCGGCCGTGGACTCGGCGCAGCACACGCTGGAGTATTGCCCGGCGTGGGCGACGCCGCGCCACTCCCTCGTTACGGAAATAGGTTGGGACCTCTCGCCGCCGAGCGCGTCAGAGGGCCGTGGACGCGACTTGGCGCTGATACGCCCAGCGCCCAGGACCGCCAAGCAGTCCGGTATGGGACCCGGATTGCCTTGCACGGCGGCTCCGGCGAAGAGGCGCGATGTGACATGGCCGCACACCGTGCCACGAAGGGATGTACTATTGTGCGCGTGGGGACCCGGTGCGTTGCACGCAGCGGTTTCCGGGTCTCCCCCGATCGCTCCTGTGACGGTCATTGTGGAGGTTTTAGCCGGTACGAATTCGGCACTACCCGGCGCTCTCCCCCTGGAGAGCGCGGGGCGCCTATGAAGGATTTCTCCACGAAAAAACAAAAAAAAAGTATGTATTTAAAAAAAAGAACATAAATATTAATAATAGCAAAACAAGTAATAAAATTAAATAAAGAGCTGTTTATCTTAGGAAATTCATCTTTGTTCTATGTATTTCAAAAAAGGACAAATATTAATAATAGTAATTTAAATAATGAAATTAAATGAAGAGCTGTTCATCTTAGGAAGTTCATCTTTATTCTATGCATTTCAAAAAAAAAACATAAATATTAATAATGGCAAAACAAGTAATAAAATTAAATAAAGAGCTGTTAATCTTAGGAAGTTCATCTTTATTCTATGTATTTAAAAAAAAAACATAAATATTAATAATTGCAAAACAAGTAATGAAATTAAATAAAGAGCTGTTCATCTTAGGAAATTCATCTTTGTTCCATGTGTTTCAAAAAAGGACATAAATATTAATGATAGTAATTTAAATAATAAAACTAAATAAAGAGCTGTTCATCTAAGTATCAGTTAATATTGACGTCGGATAACATTGCTGTCGACGAAATTATGATCGTTGAAATCTCGTGTGGGACAGGTCCGATATCGATGAATTGTAATTGTATGATAACAGTGTTAGTGAAATCCGTATCGGTGATTTCTCGATGGAATCTATTTGTTTCGTTCACTCACGAAGAGATGCGATCACGGGGAAGCACGTCAACGGGAGTCGTAAATTCCCGTTACGATTAGACAATCGACGCCGCGAAATGATCGATCCCCTATTTCGGTTAGGAGAATAAGAGTGATTCAATAGGATTTACACTGAAGTAACAGATATAACTTAATGTTTATTCCAACAGTTTGTATAAATGATAATTACGCTGGTGCGTTTGTAGAAGTTACGTATGAGATTGATTTGAGGGTAGTGACCCGGTACAGATATGTTGTCTATTCGAACGGTGACTAATAAGTGATGTTAGTGACGATGCTGTGTCGGAGGAAAGCTAGCGATGGGTGTATCCAAGGGCACGAGAGAAGCTGATTTGTTAAGGATGAGTTTTCATTAGGAGAGTGAGGGAAATAGACCTCGCTGTTAATTGGTCCATTTTTCGGTTTGTGGGTGAGGAAGGGTGCGAACCGTCACCGAAAGAAGTGGCGAGAGTGGGAAGTATCGTACGTGACAAAGCTGACCTTCCACTATCTTCTCGAAGTAAACAATAAACTTTTAGAAACGGATTGCTAAAAACTGTTTGTGCGGTCTGAGGGGCTTTAGGTAGAAATTCCGGAGATGTATGGGGGGTCCTTGAAGCTGTTGAGGGTACGCGGTAAGGATGTGTAGACGTCTGGATATCATCTTACCAGCGGTGTGTGGCCTGGGCTAGGTATAGTGTTAGCCGGCGTAACACTATTCATTGCAGAGGTTTAAAGCTACCAGGACTTGCCGAATTGTAAGAATAAATAAAAATATCTTTAACAATATCATCTTTGTTTCTAATGACCAGGAACTGGATGAGTATGAAAAAACAACAATAAAACACTGCAATGAAATTTTCTTGTTTTCTCCAATGAACATGTACAATCGATAAACCTTTAAGATCATGGGACATTCTGTCGAATATTTTGTATGTTAATTATATTAGATTAATTATATTAATTATTAATTATTTAATTTAGTAATCTAATAAATAATTAATTAGATTAGATTAGACTAATTATATTAGTTCTGCCCCGTCCTACAACATTAATAATCATACAATCCGTCACTGAGGATTCTTATTCTTCTGTACATATGAACTCCTCTTGCATATTGCTCCATTCACAATGTACCACCCTCTATCTTTCACCATTTCCAACATTGTCTCTCCTTCTCTATTTCTTCCTATTATGCTTTGAACTTTTTCTCATGTGTTTATCTTCTGACTCTCACCTGTACACAGTTCCATCTGTTCCTATTCTTCAATTGAGATCCTGTCTTATAATTCAAATCAGCGCCTTGCCTTTCACTTGTCCTTAGTTCAGACGTTTTACAACTCCTCTTCTACTCTCATTTTTCTCCCTACAAGTTCTTGTACTTCATGACATTCGTCTATTAGTTGCCAGTCTCTTCCTTTATTCCTATTTATAATAGAAATTTTTATTATTTCATATATTATTTCATAGTATTTTTATTATTTACTATAATTACCTATCTATAATAGGATTATTTCCCCAGCATGCCCTTCCTTTTCTACTTTCACCATTAGTTCCTCCTTAGTTTCACCCTTGTTCCCTCACCTAGACCTTACAATTGTCTTTCTGTCTTTACTCTTCATCCTTCCTTTTGGCTACTTTGGCCTTTGCTCCCTTCAAATTCTTCTGTATGTATGTGACATTGCGTTTAGAATCTTTTACTTTCTATCATCTTTACCTTGTGGTTCCTTTTTATCTTTGATCCATGGGATGGAAAGTATCTTCTTTACACTCTGCCATCTCTTCATTCCCACCCATGTTTCTGTCAAATTTTCAAAGTCTTCAAGTTTCTGTCAAATTAATGAAACCTCTTTACAAAATCCCCAAACCTGCAGTCCTTTTTCTCTGTTCCTGTATGCCAGAACGATAATCTGCTTTCTCTTTCCTTTCTCCATATTTCTATTCTTACCTTTTCTAGCTCTCTCTGCACTCCATACGTTCCCTCTTTCTCATTTTCTTCCCTTTCCTCTCTCTTCTTTTCATCTGTCTTTCTTGGTCCCCGAGGCTACTTCAGAAAGATCTTCCTATGACAGTTACACGAATTGTTCGTATTTATGCCATTTGAACGAACAATTTAGATGTTCGAAGAACGTTTTATCTAAAATATTTGCCAGACCTTTCGATTGATTCTGCTTGAAGGACGTGCAGTTGTGCATAGGTCCAGCGCTTTTCGCCAAGTTACAGAAGACATGGAACACGGTGAAGTTTTAACACGTTTTCTTTTTTTCTTTTTTTCTCATTGCTTTTCTACGTTCGAGAGGTATTTGCCGGTACGTGCTTGAAACGCGGACATTTTTCAAAGCAACGGTATATACAGTTCAAGTGTATCCTTGAACATTTCAACGTTTAATGCTTCAGGTAATATTTTAATTAAGTGATGCGTAAATTAACGTTGAAAGATTTTAAAGCCACGTTCAATCGATAGATTCTCAGCAGTATTAGACGAACGTCGGATCGTTTTACATTGTAATCCTAGTTCATCCTTATTATTAATGTACGTCAATAATTGTAATATCTTCTGTTCTATGAGTTAGACGGTTCTTGAGGCTTTATTATTTGATTAAAATCTTACCTGTTTAATATCGATGGTCAAAAATTATCTTGAAATGTTATTAACGCAAACTGACCATAGCTTGTTCGATGTTATTAGAATGTTCTGTAATGCAGCGTCTATAACCTAAGAAGCCTTTTTGTACCATCGTGTCATTCAGCGCCATCTCTCGCAATATCCCAAGTCGATGCACGAAACAACAGCAATAAAGATGATTCTTAAGCCGTCATTATTCGATATTGTTAATGATAGTTATACAAATAAATCGAGCTGTGAACATCGGAGGGAATTAACGAGTCGAGAAATCGCTCGCTGCGTTTTAACTTGAAAAAATTTCTTAACGCTCGTATCTGGGGAAAAGATTATTTTCTTATTGTTTAAATAGTCGAGAATAGTATGGACTCGCGTAACAATACAATGTAAGATATCGTTTCGGAAATTTCCTTTCGCTGTTCGTCTTTGCAAAAATTATAATTCTTTTGGCGTTGTAATTGTAATTGTTAAAAGTTGTATGATCGTATTAAGAATTGCGAATAAATTTCTGCAATGGGTAAAGTTTAGTAAGCAGTAAGATTGATTGGCCAGTGTTCTCTCGATATCCATTTGAAATGCATGTAGATGCATTTTAAATCGCTCTTTGCATTGTTAATGTTACAATTCATTCGCGAGACCGCGTTCAAAACGAGAAACTTGCTAAAGGATTCGATTTAACTTCGCTACGTGCTTATTTTTCTGATTATTCCAATTGATGCCTTTGGTAAAGAGAAATTGGTATTGAAATATATGCAATTTTGTGCGGTATACCGGATCAGCTGCGCAGTAGTAATACACATATATGTTTGAGTATGTGTGTCAATATGTGTGTGAGTATGTGTGTGATATGTGCGTGCGCAGCGTCTCGTAGAAAAAGAGAATGTCACTGTTCCATACGCATGGTAAAAAGTGAGACTAGAAGAGTGCTGAATCACGTGTAATAGGTATCTGTGAACATCTTGTAAATCATATATTAAATAAATACAAAACAATTTTATTATCATCTCTACAGGCAATGAAAGTGTTTCTAAATAATTATTTCGGTGATTACGATTTACAATTCTCAACAAATGAAAAGCGACTCTGTCATGGCTCTGTGAATGGCTGGAAAGTATATAAGGTAGCACCGAAAAAACTATTCTGCAAGAGTAGATTATCCAGTGTTCTAATTTTTTTTCTTTTTTTACTGTACGCAATACACGCAAGTCTCCGTTGCAAAAATGAAGAAAGTATACTGATTAAATAAACCTTATCACTTTCATTTTATCAAAACAAATTTCTATCATCCTGAACTAATAAAGGCTTCTGAAATAGAAATGTTAGAAATGTTTTCACGAAATGCTATTTAAGAAGCGCTCGTAAAAAAAGATCTCAAAAACTTTGATACACTTTTCAGTCAAGCTTTACAGTTTTGTCTCCATGTATCTTGGATATGTGAGCCGAGCAAAAGAATTTTAAATAGAGGTAACAAGAGCTGATGTAATAGCTGAGACCAACTATTGAATTGTGATACGACATATAGCAGTCAACCTTATAGATGTCTCGCTGATTAGAAGCCATAATAGTTATAAGGTAACCAATCACCGTTTGTATTAACTGCATCGTAGTAATCATGAAAGCAAAACATACTGGTACTCTGAACTCCATTGCTATCAAAGCATAATAAGAATATATGCAGGATTGAATAAAGTACTCTATTACGCTGAACCATCTCATGGCTGCTGTAGTCTCTATGTATATTAACCAGAAGTAAGGAATAATAGATAAATGACGGTAGACATGCAGAAATGTCAGTTGTTGTTTTTGTAACACGATGAAGATCGTATCGCACAATTGTACAATTTTCGATAGGAAAAGTGCCCATATCCAAAAGCCAGAAACAGAATTTTGGAAATAGTTACTGAAAAGAAAATAATTCTCTTCTTATTATACATAATTAATAAACATATTTGAAATATCAGCTCGTTTCTTGATTATCGCGTGTAAACTAAAGTATTATAATGGAACAATAAGAATTTTAGTATTTTGATTTGGAAAATTACTATACGATGTAGCTACACTGTATAAATCGATAGGCTGCAAATTGGTGAGTATAATTGATTATACCGATTAATAAGATAAAGCTCATTTCAGAAACAAATTTATAGAACTATTTTGATAATAGTACTATAAACATCTGTTAAAAATGTATTCCTTGTTTGACTAGCGCTTTTCACGTTTCAGTGTTCTCTAAATACCGAGCATAAGAAACTGTCTCATATAATAATGTTTCGTTTCGTAAAATATGAAAGTAGCATTACCTAGGTATGCAAACACTATAGTAAAAGCTACGATGGCCCAATGCAAAGAACAGCTCCGGTGCTGTTCTACTAAATCCGACAATGGAGAACAGTGCATTCAATCCGCACCATAATGCAAGTAGACGTTTCAAATTGTACTTTGGTCTTTCTGACATGTAACGTATCCCAGCCATAAGTGCGATGAAGTAAAGGACACCGCCGACGTAGCAGTACATTAATTTATTCAATAACCATTTTTGAGTGTCTACATAAGAATAGCTTTTTTCGAAGTTGAAAATATATGAGTACTCAGGTGTAATGACATCCGTCACCCAAGGATCGTCTTCATGCATTGTGAGATATCCTTTTTACATCCACTGGCCTTAAAAAAATGAAAGAAAATACGTAGTCTTTCTGCCATGTTGTCAATTGACTAAAACGTACGAACAATCGTTAACATCCTCTTTTAGAAATATGTAAACTAAAAATATTTCATAAATAATACGTTCAAAATGATGTAAAATATTCCGAGCAAAGTAATAACTTTGAAAAACGTGTAATCCTAAAATGTGACGCAAAAAGTAAGCGATGACGAATATACTCGTCAAACACAGAGTATGTTATGTGACTGTTATAATATAGAATTAAGTTGCAATGAAATGACCGTTTTATTTTTTTATTTTATTACTGGCAGGGTTCACCAAAACATAAAGTATTGCCATTTATCTATGACGAGTATACGCGTCAAAAACAGCTAACTGGTTAATATTATTAAAAACTCAACGTGGTACGAACAGCAGCGATGAGTAGAGCACGACACGCGGTGGCGACTACGAGAATTAAGTTGAGTAGATGGGCGAAACGAGTAGATAGAAGCTATTGATATTACGCGTGCACTTACTGACAACCTGACGAGCCAAGCGCGGCTCGCTGATTTATACTTCTCAGTGTTCTTCTGCCATTGGTTCTTTTGTATTTTTGGAAACACGCAGAAGCCTAAAACGTTTGGGTGGTTAGAAGACAAAAAGTCAACGATTTGACGCGGAAATGTAAACAATTACCATCTACCGTTTCTCGCTCTCATAAGTCGACGACCTGTCGATGAAGTATGACGGCCCGAAGTTTGTCGATCCGGCCGGCACATAGGCGCTAGCAGTGCCGAAAATTGCCGAACGAGATCGTTGACTTTTAAGTGTTAGAAAAAGAGACGCTAATCGATCGGGAAATAAGAAACGAGGTAAAAAGTACGGTCCGCGTCTTATTGCCAAAAAATTCTAACAGTAGAACTTTTGTGCCTATCCTGTTTTTAGCATGATTGAAAGCTATTATTTCTTATTTTGAAACCTATTAGAAAATAATATTTGAAATATTAGGTTGCTCTAAAAGTTTCTTTCCCTTTATAAGGAAATAATAGATGCACAACGTTTCTTGTTTTATACTATTTTATTGAATTTTGTATGATCTATTTTGTTCTATTACATTGATATATAACTATTGTATTGAATTATGTGTTTTGTAGTAATAGAACAAAATGGATCATACATAATTTAATAGAATAATATAAAACAAGAAACGTTGTGCATCTATTATTATCTATTACATTGAAATATAACTATTGTATTGAATTATGTGTTTTGTAGTAATAGAACAAAATGGATCATACATAATTTAATAAAATAATATAAAACAAGAAACGTTGTGCATCTATTATTATCTATTACATTGAAATATAACTATTGTATTGAATTATGTGTTTTGTAGTAATAGAACAAAATGAATCATACATAATTGAATAAAACAATATGAAACAAAAAATGTTGTTTATTATATATCTTACTACTTTGTTCTGAATATTTTTCATCTCTTTTAATATATTGTTCATTAAATATTCAATTTTACGTATTTTTAAAAGAAAATGTTAACAATTGGTCAGTGGATATAAAAAATGATATTTGTTGAAAATGACAACGTGAGTTCGCGCTCGCCATCCATATGCAGATGCGCTAGTGACAATAAATAGTAACTAGAAGATAGTTCTAGATACAGTCGACAGGTTTAAGATGTTCTTTTGTTTTTATCCCTAGTCCATGTAAGAAAGTGCAATAAAGGTTTTTCGGCTCAGAACGGTGTGATAGATTTATCCAAAGAATAAAATAATAGCTAATATGATCCTATCTCTGAATACAGAAATAACAACAATATTTCACGGTGAGTAAAGAGGATATTATCTATATCTAAATTTGTATTGCACCGATTATTTCCTTATGAAACGAAAGGGACTTTTGCGACAACCTAATACATTTCTTACTGTTTAGAAAATAAAAATGAAGAAATTTTTGTTTAAGGAAGTATCGAAACATTTTCATCCAGTTTTTTAAGAATGTTAAAAAATCGTAAACATAACGTATACAATACCTTCTTACAGTTATACGATATAAACACATTTATTCTGCTTTTGCAATGATACTTTGCTTTTATGAGCATCGTTGTTGAACAGTACCCGTTACGTTGTAAATCTTCCGTCTGTTCCATAAGATATATCAATTAGATCGCCACATTTCCGTTGTAATGCGATCGTTATCGCTCAGAAATTTGACTTTTTACACTTTCATTGTGTTTATCATTGTTATGTATATATTCTAATATAGCTTACAAGGAGAGGTCACAGTCGTTAGGTCATCGATTTTGGTAAAATTCTTTCTGACGAGTCTAGGACAAAAATAAGTCGATTCGCATTCTACTTTTTGTCAGTATTCATTGTTTAGTTAGATGTTGTTACAAAATAAATACAATCAGTCCATATCGTAGAAACAATAAGTTTCAAGCAAGTCTTAAGCAAATATATTCTGGTGGAACGATAACAAAACTTATGACAAAAAGAAAATAGTAATTGTTATACTACGTTTACTACAATATAAGTTGTTACAAATGAAATTCCATATGCATTTGCGTAAAATAACGATCCTAATATTGGTAAGATATAGTTAGGTTAGGTTAGATTCCTTGGAGGTTGGTAACCTAACTTTTGAATCACGATCGTCCTACACCTCGAACAAAGTGAATACTACTCAGGACCTTCCCCTCTGCAACATATTTAACAAAAAATTCAATAAAATCGAAAATGAGACCTTTTTTGCGCACAATTAGTCGAATATTTTGCGCCATTATGTTAAGAGAAAAAATAACGTTGAAAGCGAATATGTGCCCTCTTTTTTTCAAAGGGTTTAGATGGACCGAGGCACGAGCAGAATGTAATTCAACCCAGCCCAAGATGTTAACAAATTTATTTGATTCAGCAGTAGAAAAGATACGAGATCCATAAATAATTTTCGAAATGTCACGTTTAAGTTATATCGTGTGTTGGGTCTGTAATGGAATGCAGGGAAGAAAAGTGTGCAAAGAGGATGTGGAGGCAGGATTTAGGTGCGGAACATGATAGGAAATGACAAATGGTAAGAAAATATGAATAGCGTGTTAGAAGGCAGATTAGTGAGAGAGTTATGTGTCTATCGTAGGACGTTGGACATTTGAGCACTTTGCAAGAGAACTGAGTTGCAATAAAAAGTAGCGTTTCGTTCGTTCGCGGAGAGATGCGATTGCGAGGAAGCACGTCAACGGGAGCCGTAAATTCCCGTTACGATTAGACAATGGACGCCGAGGAATGATCGATCCCCTATTTCCCTATTATGACACTGATATAACAAGTTATAAGTTACAGTTTATTCCAACAACATTGTAATGAAGACAGTTACACTGGTGCGTATGTATAAGTTAAGAAGGTGACTGATCTAAGGGTGGAAACCCGGTTAAAGGTGTTGACTGTTCGAAAGATGGAAAATCAGTGAAGTTCGGTGACGATGATGTAGCGGAGGAAAGCTAATAATGGGTGTGTCTAGCGCACGGAACCACCGGATTTGTTGATGACAATTTTGGCTAGGAAAGTGAGGGCAATAGACATTGCTTCTGATTGGATAATAAGACGGTTGGTGGACTAGAAAGGGTCTTAGCCGCCCTCGAGAGAAAATTTTCTTTCTTTTTTTTTTAATCAGTCGATTATCTACAAGCAATTCTTTTACAGAATTTTCAGTAAATTTTTTTGGCGTGGTTCTGTAGCTTGGATTATAAAAGTAATAGCGAGTTAGATTCTTGTTGAATCTGATGTTTCAATCTAGGGGTTAATGCCTTTTTAGTCTGCGGGTCTGATCCGTCTTATCCCGTAATTGGGTAACTAATGGGTTTTGGTGATTAACTCTTATCTGATATCTGTTTTTGAACTTTGAGATTTCTTTTTTGACTGTGGGTAATTTAAGATCGCGATGANTTTCTATGTTGGAATTACTCGCTGTTCCCCATAGTTGGATCCCATAGGTCCAAACAGGTTTTAATATGGCTTTGTATAGAGTTATTTTACTCTGTATGTTTAAGCTGGAGCGTCTGCCGATGAGCCAGTAGAGTTTTTTTAATTTTGTTTTTAGTTCTTTGGATTTCTCTGCGATGTGCCGTTTCCAAGTCATTCTTCTATCTAGAATCATTCCCAGGTATCTGACTGTGTCTTTGTTTGGTATTGGGATATTATTTATGGTCACCTGTGGGCAGGTTTGTTTTCGCAGTGTGAAAGTTATATGGCTGAATTTATTCTCGTTGATTTTGAAGCGCCATTTGTGGAACCATTTTTCCATAGAGTCGAGACCTCGCTGGATCGTTGAGGAGGCGATTGTCGGGTCTGCATGGGATGCTGATAGAGCTGTGTCGTCAGCAAATGTCGCAGTAGTTATTTCTATTAGGGTTGGTAAGTCAGCAGTGTAGATGGTGAACAGCAGAGGTCCGAGGACACTGCCTTGGGGTATGCCAGCTTCTATTGGGAATGTTGTGGTTATAACGTCTGAGTATTTAATCATGAACAACCTGTTGTTTAGGTAAGATTTTAGGATGGAGTAGTAGGTGTGTGGTAGGATTTTCTTTAGTCTGAACAAAAGTCCTTCGTGCCACACATTGTCGAACTCCTGCTGTATGTCCAGGAATACCGCAGAGCAGTATTTTTTATTTTCTAAATCTTGCCTGATTTTATGGAATAGTCGGTGGATTTGTTCTATCGTAGAATGTTGTTTCCGAAAGCCGAATTGATGGTCCGGTATTGTTTTCAGCTCCTCTAGGAGTGGAAGGAGTCGTTTCGTTAGCATCTTCTCAAATAGTTTGGATAGAGTGGGTAGAAGACTAATTGGATGATAAGAGCTAGTTTCGTGGATAGGTTTTCCGGGTTTAGGGATTAGGGTAATTAGTGATAATTTCCAGGACTTAGGATAGTATTCTAGGCGAGAACAATTGCATTAAATATGGAGGTAATGAGAGCAATCCCTTTTTTGGGAAGCTCTTTGATAGCTTTGTTACTTATTTGATCATGTCCCGATGCTTTCCTGGGGTTAAGACGACGGATTAATTCTATAACTTCTAGGGAGGAGAAGGGTTCAATAGGAGGAGACATCTGGAAGGGAGAGTGTAGATATTCCGTTATTTCGGCGGCCGTAGCGGAGGAATGAGGTTTGAAAACATTGGTTAGGTGATTAGCGAACAAGTTGGCTTTTTGTATAGGGCTACGCGCCCATCCACCTTGCGGACAGCGAATTAGGGGGATTATTTGCGGAGGACGAGTGAGTTTCTTGGATGCCTTCCATAGTGAGTAGCTGGTGTCAGCTGTGGGAGACAGATTGGCAAGGTATTTTTGGAAACAGTCATTTTTATGATTTTTGATGATTTCGGTTAGCTTTCTTGTTGCATTGTTTAGTCTGCGCTTGTATTCAGGCGTTCTATGATTTTGCCAAACTCTTCTAAGTCTTCGTTTTTCAGCTATTTTTAGTACTGGGGGTATTCGAGTTTATTGGCAAGACACAAAGTAGGGGTAGCAGTGCGGATCGCGTTTATTATACTGGTGTTAAAAAATTCCGTGGCTGCTTCTAGTTCTTCGTTTGTTTTTAAGGATATTGAGGCTGATGTTGTATGATTGAATACTTCCCTAAAAAGTTGCCAGTTTGTGCGTTGGTTGTGAATAAAGGTTGGTTTTCGATTATTGTTGAGTTAATTGTTGCTATGACGGGTGAATGATCTGAAGAGAGTTCGATAGAAGAGTTGATTTGGACGTATCTTGGCGAGATGTTTTTGGTTATGAAAAAGTCTAGTAGGTCAGGTAGTTTGTTAGTGTCTGTGAGCCAGTAAGTGAGTTCGTTTGTACTAATGTAGTTAAGTCTGTTGGCGTTTATAGATTTTAAGAGGTTTTTGCCTCTTACTGTGATATGTCTGCTACCCCATTGCGTATGTTTAGCATTGTAGTCTCCTCCAGCTATGAATCTATTGCCCAGGTCTTAGAGGAATTTGTCCAAGTTTTCTGTGGAAATAGAGTGTCTCGGAGGACAATAAACTGCCGATGTGGTGATTGGACTATGCCAGTCTTCTATCGCTACGTTTGTGCCTTGGAGGTAGTCCTTCTGGAATGGTGGAAGCACATAGTCTTTTATGTTGGTCTTGATAATAATTCCGGGGCCGCCGTGGGCCTTTCCACTGGGATGTTGGGTATGGTAAAAGTTATAACCGTTTATTTTTAGATAGTTTTTGTCGGTGAAGTGTGTTTCAGATATGAGTATAATGTCAATATCTTGTCGTTTTATGAAGAGTTCTAGTTCGTATTTATGCTGAGCTAGACCGTTGGCATTCCAGAGAGCTATGCGTCTCGGTTTTATTTTGCTTCGGAGCGTGTTATTTATCCACGATGATTGTAAGTAATGATAACAAGTTATTAATTTGTTCTGTTTGTTTTACGATTAATTTTTCGAGTCTATCGGTTATGCGTCTCTTGTGGACTGGGAAGACTAATTTCTGGTTGAGCAGTTTGGATTTTCGGCCTGCTTTGATTTCCTTGAACTACCTGTGCGTATGAGATTGGAGGGGTAGTGAATTTTCTTGGATTTGGTGCTTGATGGGTGGGGTCCTTAGCTCTGGGTTTGGGGTACTTATTATTATATAAAATCTTGTAGGCTGTGCAACCTTTATAGTTCGCAGGATGCTCTCCTTGACAGAGGATGCACTTAGCAGGGGTTTTTGGAGATTTAGTGCACTGGTCTGTGGGGTGAGTACCTGCACATTTAACGCAGCGGTGATGGGGGTTGCAATATTTTTGCGTGTGACCGTACCTTTGGCACCTTTTACATTGAACTATCTCCTTTTTTATAAAAGGTGGTTCGATTTTTACTACCGAATTCATTAGACGATTTATGTTGTAGGCTTCTTTGTTGTTCGGGTTTTGTTTTAGGTCGATGAAGAATAAAGATAGCGGGTTTTTGGTGATTCTATGCCTTATGTTGGTGATGTTGGTTACTTCATGGCCATGATTTAGGAGCTCGAGTTTCAGTTCTTCTAGATTTGCTGAGTGGTGAATGTTGCGTAGTACC
The DNA here is from genome assembly GCA_014737525.1 of Bombus difficillimus. Classification (NCBI taxonomy): domain Eukaryota; kingdom Metazoa; phylum Arthropoda; class Insecta; order Hymenoptera; family Apidae; genus Bombus; species Bombus difficillimus. Next base: position 27,029 of record JACXIT010000130.1, read on the forward strand.
ACTGGAAAGGGAATGCCCGGCTAGCTCAGTCGGTAGAGCATGAGACTCTTAATCTCAGGGTCGTGGGTTCGAGCCCCACGTTGGGCGAAAGTTTTTTGCCCCAGAAGCGGTCGTCCAGGCCATGCTTGGAAGGCGTCAGGAAGCCAATGCCGTCCGCACCTACTGTGAAGAAGTAATGCAGGCGAAGGAACGAGCAGAAAGAGTTCGGAAGAGAACAGGCGATCCGAGCAGATCGTCGTACCAACAAAGGCACTCTGTACGACGCAGAGGAGCGGCACCGCCGCCGGCGCCCCGGGAGCGTCAAACCAGGGGCGGCGGCGTTAGTGGGCTTGGTCCCCCCTAGCGGCCCAACTCAAGCTGGGGCGCCTCCCTCGATAACAGCGGCAGCAGGGAGATAGACGACGAGGTTGCACCCAGGTAGTTATTCGAAAGAGATCCCGGGGCACCTCTTAACGTCGGGACGACCACCGTGAGGTTTTAGTCGGTAAGAGTCCGACACTATTCGGTCACTGTAACGCAACGCCGAGTGTCCATGAGGATTTCCCCACGAATAAAAAAAAAAAAAAAAAAAAACGTACCATTGGAAAAGGTCTTTCTTGTTTCAATTGGTAAGTGTGGAAGTTTGCATTCAGAGTTTTTAGTAATTTTGTTAATTTCCTGTAGGAGTCTGGGTTAGCAGGCAGAATTTTAACCTGATTGTTTTCAATTTTTAGGGTGTAGTCCTCTTTGTTGATTTTTTTTTCGATGGATCTTGCCATTGTTTGGATGTCGATAACATCATCGATGAAGATTGGTGGCGGGGGAGGATTTTTTTGTGTGTTGGTGTTTCAACTACGTCCATAGAATTGTCTGTGGATTCTAGTATTGAGTATCTGTTGTAGGTGGTGATGTGACTTGTTGACGGTTCGTTCTGGTTAGTGTTTACATTTTTTTTTTACTGGATCAAGCTTACATTTTTTGATGCTGGTGGTGTGGTTTGAGAGGTGGGATATATTGTCCTTTTGCCACGGAGGAGATAGAACGGTGCGGTTGCAGTTTTGTTCGTGAGAGCCTGGTCTGGTTTCTTGGGCCATCTTCGAGCTAGTTAATTCAAATTGAAATAACTAGTCGAGAGGCTATGATTTGGTTTAGAGATTAATATTGTTGGATTTTCCACAAGTAAGTTTAGAAAGCACTTGGTTTTTCTTATTTTTTTTTTCCTTTCTTTTTCCTGTTCAACTCACTTTCGACGGGGGGTCGTCACTTATTGTGAACTTCATTGGGCACTAGACACACGTCTGCACGCTTCGACTGTCGAAAGAAGACTGACCGTCCCGTTGACCGCGGATTCGTATCGAACCTAAGGCCATTGTCATTAGTGTCTAATCACCACGGTTACTTGTCGATTCTGTAATACTCACACTTGTGCTAATCAACATTACCTCGATTGCATAACAACGATGGCTAATTTAGTGAAGATTCATTACACGCCCCTACCCTTAATCATAATGTTCCCCGACATATATGTCGGAGACGAAAGGACACCGGACCTTCCTTTCGAAATTCAGTGGAAAGTCCCCGATTCTTCAACGTCATTAAAGCAGATATGATAGTCCGAAATTTGAGACAATGAGCTTGGGCTCGAGGCGACAACTGGTCGCCTAGCGTAGCCACGGTCAAGGGATGAACGTTGTACCTGACAGAAGTATAAAACAATTGTACCGCTCTCATTAAAAAGAAATAGTCACAGCGACACTCGACAGAAAACATTTCACGGGCTTCGGCCTCGTGACTCGTCACACAAAACCTATTCTTCTGGCAAGAGGATCGCCAGATGTTGATGCGCTCCACAGTAAACACTTAGCCAGCCGGAGGACCTGCTAATAAACCTTAGGACTTAATTACCTGAGGGTAATCGGACAGACCGTCTTTCCCTAGCAGTCCATAAACCGGTCAACCTACGACAGACAAGAGAAATCTGTTTCCCTCACGTACGACACTTCCTGTTAGGGCGGCTAATAACCTTTTTATAACCACCAATATAGTAATTAACAAATCAGCAACAACGTCCATCTCCCTCTTTCCGAGCGAAGGTTTTCCTCGACGAATCAGATGACTCCGTGCCCTTAAGCACACACCCATCATAGTTTTCCTCTGCAACGTTGACGTGACGGGAAGTCATTCTTTTTCGTAGGATCGTATCGACCAGCACCTGGTATCTGCAGAGCAACGAAGACTCCGAGTTAAACAAGTCCTTCTTGTACTACTAGCAAGTACAGTACGCCCGATTTCGACTTTGAAGTATATCGCACCTGTTATCCCGTTGACCGTGGATTCGCTACTGAACTCAAGGTCATTGCCATTAGTGTCTAATTCGCGCGGTTACTTGTCGATTCTATAGTACTCACACTTGTGCTAATTCGCATTATTTCGGTTGTATATATATGTCATATATATGTCGAGTTGGCATTAAGATTTGAGTTAGGGGTGTGTAATGAATATTCTCTGGACTTAGCTATCGTCGTGATACAATTGAAGTAATGTGAATTAGCGCAAGTGTGAACATTACGGAATCGACAAGTAACCGCGGTAACTAAACACTAATGACAATGGCCTTAGGTTCGATACGACAGTACATGATGGACAGTACATGATGGGACAGTAAATGTACTGTTCTCCAAAGTCTGAGTCTGGCTCTTGGTTAAAATACAACGTGACAATATTCACTGATCGTAAAGGCGTTGTTTTAATCGCTGATGAGTTCGCACGAGAGAATGCGTTATCCGTCGTGGTGATGCTGCAGAGGAAAACTATGATGGGGTGTGCCTAAGGGCACGAGGTCATCGAATTCGTCGAGAAAAGCCTCCGTTCGGAAAGTGAGGGAGATGGACGTTGCTGTTAATTGGTTGATTTCTATGTTGGTGGTTAGAAAAGGATGTTAGCCGCCCTTGAAAGTAAGTTGCTAGCGGGAAGTGTCGTACGTGAGAAAAGCATATTTCCCGTATCTACTCATAGATAGTAGGTGATAGATTTAAGGACTGTTAGGACAAAGACTGTTTGTCCGTTTGAAGGACCTTAGTTAACTAAATCCTTAAATTTATTAGCGGGTCCTCAGGCTGGCTCAACATGTACTGCGGAGATGCATCGACATCTGGTAATCATATTGCCCGAAGAATAGGATCTATGTGTGGCCAAGCCAAGGGGTAGAGACTATTGGAATGTTTACTGTCAAGTGTCGTTACGAATATTTCTTTGTAAGGAGAGCTATACAATTATTCTATACCTCTATTAGGTAAAACGTTTATCTCGTGACTGCGGCTACGTTCGGCGACTAGTCGTCGCCTCGAGCCCAAGCTCATTGTCTCAAGTTTCGGACTATTATATTTGGGTTGATTTATAAAGACTACAGTACTGGAAATTTTCGAAAGAATTCCAAAGGGAGCGACCGGTGTCCTTTCATCTGATAGACGAGTATGAGAATAACGATATCGCGCAATAATTCCAGTGGCATGAATATTTTTTCGTCGTCGCATGGAACCACATAAATATTTCTCATTCTTAGTACGTACTATAAAGATTGTTGAAACGAATTCAATGACCTTGCACGTGAAGTCATGTATTGCTATAAAACGCTATAAATTCGTCAATTCCGAAGAAATTAAAGCAGCAAAAATCATTGGCTATCGAATGTTAGGTTTCTATCGACGCTGTAAACAAATTTCGAATTCTTTATCTTCCGTGGTGCTTCTTAAAATGCCAACCATGTATATGACAGTTTTATCTTATTATGGGTGATGCTTCAACATTTTGACAGAACTTGGTTCCTCGGGCACCAATCTTTCTTCACTTTGTTTACCCCCTCTGATAGTGTTGGATGCGTAGAGGCTATGACATATCACACGTCACACCACATGTATGACATCGCATCTGAGATGTAATAGTTTTTAGTGTAGTTTAGAGACTAAACTCAAGTCCAGGCACCGTCTGTGGATAAAAACCTAGAATTTGTTGACAAATGTCGCCAGACATGCGCTCGCTGTCAATTTACAGAGTGCTCGACTACAGATATGAAAAAATTTAAGGCGTGATTCTTGAAGCTGAAATTAACTAAAGATCAAGAATAAAAAAAGTTGCGTTTTCGGCTCTGTTATTTAGTTACCGACAATTAGAAATTAGCCGAAATATCCCCGTACGCGAGGTAACCCGCTTACGCGAACAAAAGTACGTCAACAGCTTGTCTCGTACAAGTCGTAGAGAAGAGGATTTGAAAACGTAAACTGTACTGCGCGACGTTTTCTAAGGAAAATCATAGATTAGACAATAAAGCTGCTTGCTCATTAAAATCCACAACAGCATATGGAAAACCGCCTCGTGGAATTTTACACTAGAACTGATAAACGTTTCCTCTAATTTGTTGCCTCTATAATTAATTAATAAGTAATAGCACGCATAAAGAATGTTTATGCAAATTTCATACATGCATCACGGTTGTTCTGTCCGTGGATATCCGTAGAAGAACCACATACGCATTACGTATTCTTGAGGCGCTTTTAAATGCGATAAATACCTTAACCAATCCTTCGAGTATAAGATCAAGCAAGTATTTTGTTGTTTTCTTGTATCTCCATTTTTCATTTCAGTTGTATGTATGTGAATATTTTAATAGGCAGTGACCGGTAATTTAATTTTAAAGTATTTTAAAGTGTAAAAAAGTTTCATTTTCCGATTAGTATTGCCTCATTGATATTTGAGTCCGAATCAAATTACATTAATCGACCGTCCAAAGCCTTGATGCTTCAAGGGGAAAGACAGTGGAGATAATTACCGAGCATTCATTGGCGTACACTGAACGTATTCTCAATTCCGACTCATTATTTTATTCCTTGTTTCTGTACTGGAAATGGGTATATCTTGTTGCTAGTTATAGTTGTAGAATGTCAGACTGGTGTGCGGGCCTCGGGCTACTCTTACTCAACAGAGACTCGACCAGCACATGCGTTGCGTGGAGAGGATGTTCCGTCGTCGATATTACATGGGGTACCCCCAATGCCTTCCGACGGGTCTCAGGCTGGAGAGTAGCTGAGGGGGTGGAGACTCTCTCAGTCCACCTGTATATATTCATGGATGTCGGGCCGGAGACAATGCCCGCGAGAAAGGCCCTCGGCATCAGGAGAATGGAACGCTCCCGCCCGCCACCAAGATGGCGCCTCAAGGACAGCAACCATGTCGCGGCCTGGAACTGAGACACCCGTACAGAGGAGACAAGCGTGGACGTGGAGGCGGAGAACCTTCGCCGAGACATGAACGCGGCATGTGACGCGCCAATGCCGCGCTTCATGCCTGGGGCTAGATAGAGCGGGAATGTGTACTGGTAGACCCCGGAGATTCTACGGACGAGGTGCATTCGGGTCCGCAGGCGGTTCCAGAGAGCACGCCGTTGGCGGCCTCATGACAAGGAAGAGATCTCCCTCTGCTACGAGACATATAGAGAGACACGACGCATCTTACAGCGGAGGATCAAGAACGCTAAAGCCCGATCCTGGATGGACCTCGTCCAGTCAGTCGAATCCGACATGTGGAGGAGGCCGTACATGATGGTGATCAACTGCGTCCAAGGGCCCCACCACTGACGGTAGATAAGGGTCCGGCGTTAGTGGAGGAGGTCATTCGCACACTGTGACCGTCACAGGAGGACAGCCTGGGACACCGGCTCACTACCTCGACTTAGCGGAGTGGAAGGAGGAACTAGGAATTGCGGAGGAGGAGATGCTGGATGCGGCGAGAAGGATGACCTCCCGTAACGTGGCGCCGGTCCTATGTCACCTATTTACACGGTGTCTGAGGGAGGGAGTCTACCCTCGGATATGGCGCATGGCGTGGCTGGTCCTGCTTCGGTAGGAGGGACGACTGACAGACTCGCCGTCCGCATATCGTCCGGTGTGCCTACTCGATGAAGTGGGCAAGTTCTTCGAAAGAGTCATTGACACCCGTCTGGAAGTTCACATTTCTAGGTGAGTGCCCGTTTGGCACGAAAGCCAGTACGGCTTCCGGCAGAGCTGCTCGATGATGGATGCGGTGAACCGGGTACCCGAGATGTCACGAGCCATGGTTTTCCGGGGTGGGGTAGCGCTGGCAGTCTCTTTAGACATAGTCAATGCCCTTGAATTTTTCGAGGTGTTTCCCTACATCATTCGTGTCATACGAGCTTACCTGAGCGACAGATGGATCGGTTACACCGCCCAGGATGGTGAAGAGCGGCGGCCCGTTGAGCGCGGGGTTCCGCAGGGTTCGGTCTTGGGCGCGATTCTGTGGAACATCGGATACGACGCGGTGCTTCGTTGTCCCATGCCTCCAGACACAGGCATGGTGTGTTACGCGAACGGCACGTTGGTTTTGGCCGGGGGACGCTGGTGGCACGAGACGCTGCGCCACGGAGAGCTTGCCGCCGCTTGCGTGATACGGGCTATACGCAGGCTGGGCCTGAGGGTGTCCCCAGCCAAGTCCGAGACCTTATGGTTTTATGAACGTTCGGGCCGCACTTCAAGCTCCTGGTACCCAAAGTGACGACGACTGCCAACGCTGTATGTGGCCTGCTACCGAATCCGCAGAGCAGAAGTCGGAGTTCGCCAACTGTATGAGGGAGTCGTCCGTCCTCAGGTTCTGTACGGGGCTCCGGTATGGGCAGAGGATCTGATGAAAAGTCGACGCAGTCTACTCTTGCTGAGGAGGCTTCATTGGATGACCGCCATCAGAATCGTAAGGGGATACTGGACGATATCATATGCGTCGGCAACTGTCCTGGCGGCGTCTCCTCCGTTCGAGCTCCAGGCCTTGGCGCTCCGACGAGACAAGTGGAGATGAAGCTCAGGCAGGGACTCCCCCCTCCCCCGCCGAGCAGGCGGCCCGTGACGTTCGGGGGGAAGTTAGACGATAAGTGCGGAAGCGAAGGCGCTACGACCTTCTCACCGAAGATCAGATCCGGGGCCATCGAGCCGTGAAATCGGTCCTGCCAAACTGGGAGGCTTGAAGAGACCGCGGAGGGTGTCCACTGTCCTTCCGGATGACGCAGGTGCTCACAGGATATAAAGTATTCGTGGAATACCTGAAGAAAATCGGAAGAGACGTGATGAGCACCTGTCACCACTGCGGTGAGGGCGAGGACACGGCCCAGCATCCGTTAGAATTGTATCCGGCGTGGGAGAGCCCACGTCGTATTCTACGGTTAACGATAGGCGAAAGATTAGACCCCTCGTCAGTGGTAAAAGCGATGCTGAAGGGTTTCCAAGAGCTTATATCCTGTTCAGGGCCGAGTTGCATCACGGAAGATAATCGATGATACCGGATGTTACCAGAGATCTCTTAACGCGAGAAAATGAAATGTTTCAATATTGTTTAAGGATGCAATGGTAAAGGTGTAAATTACTCATTTATTAATACTTCATTATCGATTATGTAGATTTGATTATCATGTGTAATAAATTTGTTTTTAATGCTTTACAATACCTTTACGCACCATACTCTAGGATACTATAGATTCATTCATTATTCATTTCCATTTATTAGGCGCTTGTGATGTTCTTTGAAATTTTTCTCGGTGTACATTAAACATTGAAACTAGTTCGCAAATTTCATTGTCCAATACTTTTTAGAAATATACGTTTGATATAAATTTATAAATAATAAAAATTAATATTTTGTTTTTGAACAGTACATTTCATACGCGTTGACACTTCGTACCTAATTATCCGATATCAATGGTGTCCAATATCGTATCCGTCGATTTTTTTGTGCATAATGCTATATAAGGGAAAACGTACGATACTAATTGTCGAAATGAAACGAGAGATACTCTGAAAACTATAAAATAGGAAAGTGATGTAGAAGGTGGAAAAATATTTTTCTAACGTTGAAGATACTTTTGCTCTGATGCATTGATAGTACTAAAAAAGATTTATATTTATATAAGTTTATAGAATATCAATTTATGTTTCCAATTATTATTATTACTTCTACTAATATTATTATTTATTATCACGTAAAGAGACGAACAAATGTTAAAAGAAAATTCGAGTTTCTCCAATTAAATTATTGTTCTACGATGGATTAGGCTACTTTACTCTTGGTTGAATGTATTGAGAAAAATTTGTTACTAATCCTTTGTAATAGCACAAATATAAGCAGCCCAAATATCGGTAGTTGTTCTCCTGCAAATCCTACTTCATTTAATTTATTGCTTACTTTATTGCTTATTTCGAATAAACATTCGAAACATTTTACTTTCTACTACTACTTTTCAGTTCTCTACCGCCAGAGAAGAGTGCTTCGTGTATTAATAGTAAATAATAGGTTATCTGGAAGATAAATTATATTAATAAAATGAAGGAAGTAGTAGAGCCAAATGGCTATGCTTTAAAAACTAGTTCTACTGTAATATGTTCTATGTTCTATTTCTACTGTAATAAAACTCGTTAAAAACGATTCTTTACGGTGCTAATTGTCGAAAGCACAAACGTATCAGAAACTAAAAATTTATATATTTTACTAAGATATATATTTACACGGAAACAAATACAAAAGTATTTATCAGATCTGGTTCAAATTAAGGACGGTGTTTCGTTCACTCGCGGAGAGACGCGATCACGGGGAAGCACGTCAACGGGAGTCGTAAATTCCCGTTACGATTTAGACAATCGACGCCGCGAAATGATCGATCCCTTATTTCGGTTAGGAGAATAAGGGTGATTCAATTGAATTTACACTAAGTTGACTGAGATAAATTAAGGTTTATTCCAACAGTTTGTGTAAA
>JACXIT010000130.1:38432-48814 GCA_014737525.1 Bombus difficillimus
GATTTTTGCGACGATACTGAGTCGGAAGAAAGCTAGTGATGGGTGTGTCGAAGGGCACGGAAGAAGCTGATTTGGTAAGGATGAGTTTTCACTAGGAGAGAGAGGGAAATAGACTTCGCTGTTAATTGGTTCCTTTTTCGGTTTGTGGGTGAGGAAGGGTGCGAACCGTCACCGAGAAAGGTGGCAAGAGTGGGAAGTGTCGTACGTGACAAAGCTGACTTTCCACTATCTTCCCGGGATAAACAATAAACTTATCGGAACGGATTGCTAAGAATTGTCTAAGCGCTCGAGTGGCCTTAACTGTAAATTCCGGAGATTTATGGGGGTCCTTGAGGCTATTGAGGATACGCAGTACGGATGGGTATGCATCTGGATACCATCCGGCCAGCGGTGTGTGGCCTGGGCTAGCTAGCGTGTTAGCCGGCGTAACAATAAGCTATATGTATAACTGGTGTGCTGTGAAATAAAGTAAATTATTTGGTGTCCAATCCCTGGTATATCTTAACAAATACAACTAGTTTTGTGTTTAGTTAATGTGTGATTTACAAGACGTTCATAGATACCCACTACACGTGTTTCAGCACTCTTTTTCTGTTCTACAAGACACTGCGCACGCGCATACTTACACACACATAAGTGTATCACTACTGCGTGGTCGATCCGGTGTAACACACAAAATTACATATATTGTGTTGAGGTGGTGTGGATTAAAGAATACGTGGGTAAATTGTAAAAGTAGCAAATATGTTTAATTAGTACGAATGGATACAAAATGATACTCTCTTACTCTCTCACTAACTAACTAACTGGTTGGCGTGCGTGTCCGTTGTTTTTATACCGGTCGAGGGGAAGTCCGAAAACTCAAACCTGAGCTGTGCCCTGGTTGCCCTCAACGGCGACACAACAACAACATGAGTCGCTTCTGTTTTGCCTCGACCTATGACTCATGTGTCACCACAGATCACACACGCCGTCTTCTTTGTGTAGGTGTGATAACGAACCGAAATCGATGCTTCTATTAAACAGTACAGATGTAGAGTTTTTCCAGAAGTGCTGACCACTTCAACATATTGCAATAAGTATAAATTAGCGAGCCGCTGTCGGCTCGCGCACTTACAATCGCGAAGCCGCTGCATACTTGCGAATCTACCGTTAAATACTGTTACGCCCCATGACCCTCCACATAACGCTCTCGCCATCGCCAGATGTCTAACATCCTTATTCGGACTAGCAATAAATAAATAAATTTTAATATTTTTTACAATCAAGGCCCTTAAGTCTCTCAAGTATCTTACAAGTTGAAACGTTCCTTAGAGTTGTTACTTATACTGGGAAAACGCGGAACAGCTAATTCTTCTTACGTATAATGTCACTCGTGAGCGCCTTCGGTAGGGAGCGGCTAGCGCCCATCCGTAACGACCAGTTGTTTCCTCATCCAATTAGCAGCGATGTCCATTGCCCTCTCCTTCTTAATGAAAATTGCTGTCAATGAATCCGCTTCTCTCGTGCTCTAGACACACCTATCGATAGTTTTCCTCCTCGACAGCGCCGTTATCTAACGGCACTTGCTAGTACGTCTGAGATCTGAACACATCTCACTTGCTATTAACACATCGCTGAGAAAACTACTACACGCACGACGCGCAAATACTCAAGTCTTCAAAGTAGGTGGTAGTAAAGTGTATATTTAACCTCTTAACTCAGTGTTATTATCATTCAACCAGCCCTATTATCTTAAACGAAATAGGGAATCGACTGATTTGTGGCGTCGATTATCGTATCGTAACGAGAATTTACGCCTCTCGCTAACGCGATTTCTTCGCGACCGCGTCTCCCCGCGAACGGTCGTTACATACTGAAACTAGATAATGTGATGCATTAATGATTCTATTAACATTTTTATTTCCAAAACCAAGTACAAATAGCTTTGAATCCTCTTAAAGCGTAAAAGATTGACAGCAGTTGACTTTTTATATGATAGTTGATTGCTTCTACGCTTACATTTGTTGCCGCACGGGAGACATAGGACGATTCGATTCGAGAGTGACGAACGTTCTTTTACCTCGGGGCATTGACACAGTTTCGATGTACGGATGTAAAAATAAACAAACTCCGGACAAAACAATATCGTCGCTTCGTGTAACCGTCAACCGGAGTCGAATTCGAACTTTCCGGTACTCCCCCGACCGGCATAAATAAACTGACATGCTCTCTAGGGATTCAGTAGCAGTATTCAGTAATCATTATCTAGTATCCCTATATCGAGTAGTATTGATCGAGCGACAATTAACTCTGTATTCTGTACTTAGAACGATTTTAAATATATCTGACTATCACAAGTATTCAGTCGTGTCGTCATTTAAAACTATACGTTCAATGTGCACCACACATTTTAATGATATTTTCATTACATATAACTTTTTATTGGTTAAGATTAAGGTGAAAATGTTTGAATTGCTAATTGCATTTCATACGAACGATCTATTCTGGTGGTGTTAAAACACACACACATACACACACAATCAGCGTAAAAGGTATTCATATATTATGTAACTAAAAAAAAAATTAATTAAATTAATTTATGGTAGAATATCGTTTAGTAAGAAATTTTTTTCCAAATGAATAATATTTATGTATTCTTACAAGTCTTCAAAGTAATTTCAAAAAAAAATTCGGTACATATTCCTGTTCTGAAAGTAATAATAAGAATCTAGCTAACGATAAAAATATATGTGTAACATACATTCGTGTAGTTAAAACGTGATTAAATATTTTTAAAAATTATCTGCATCAGTGCGTAAAAATATGGATTTGAAAGACAATTTCATCCTGATACAAGGTAACTATCCAAAACACGATAATAAACGATATACAATGCTAATACACGAACGCTAATCTTGCATCACGTTTGGAAACACTTAAAAATAGGTTTACGATATAAACATGATTGAAAATATATGGGCCTCCTGAAACGAAAAATATCGAGTCACCATATTTTATAAAGAAATCATTTAAAGATGGGTTTTTTAAGAGAATGGAAAAATATTTCCACGACAATTTCAAGCCATACAATCAAATGGAAACTTTTCACTAACAAGAAAAGGTCGAGAACGGTTAGATTCCGAATTTGATAAAACTTTACAGATTTGAAAAACAGCGCAAAATATTATTACTTGTATCTTTTGTAGCTGCGATATGCCTAATGCTAATGCCTAAGAGGTTATTTTGGGAACAGTTAAATGTAGCTAAAAATTTGTTAATACAAATTTCATGATATTCAGCGTATCGAAGAAACCGCTCCTGTTAATAACAACTATTCAAAATTGTCTGAAGAAATTACGTTAGTCGTGTTCATTTGAAGAATTATGGCAGCAATACATATAAAAAAAAAATTACATTTTTATTATCAATGCTACGATATGCATATATTGGTTCCAATTAATGTAAATATCCTACATAAATTCCGAAATTTCATTTTGTATTTATTACGCATACGACCGAAATTAGCGTCGCCAACGATCAACGGTGCAAGCACTTTTTTAATGATTATTTGATATTAGAGTAATGGCCGTCGATGCTATTGCAACGTCAATTCATATCACAGACCAAGTCACACACCGCGAGCCGGATGACGCCCAGATGTTCGCACATCCTTGGAGCGTACCCTAGATAGTCTCAAGTACCCACCAGGGGTTTTGGAATTTTCATAGTTAAGGTCCTTCAAATCAAGCGAGTATCTCTTATCTAAGGTTTCCTTTCAATCATATTGTTTACTACGGGTTAACAGGAAAAGTTGGTTTTCCTGACGCCTGGTATGTTCCGTTAGCAACTTTCTCACGAGGGGGGCTAAAACCCTTCCTGGTCCGCCAACCTTCTTATTATCCAATCGGAAACGATGCCCACTGCCCTCACTTCTCTAACCAAAATTGTCATTAACAAATCCGATAGTTTCGTGTCCTTAGACACACCCACCCCTAGCTTTCCTCAGAGACAGTATCGTTAGGAAAATTCATTCTGTCTGTACTCTTAGAATAGTCAACACATCTTTAACTGTCTCTACCCTCATAACAGTCGCGTATTTAACTTATCAGAGTAACTAAGTTTTACATAGCGTGGTTGGAGTGAATCGCGATATACGTGTGTTAATTCAGTGTATATTCCTTTGACTGCTGAAATTATAATAAACTTTGATTAAAACGAAGTTAATAGTTGTGTTACGACTCAACTATATTTTATTTTATCACCCAACCCTAAAGTTTACGTGACACTATCGCTCGACAATGTTTATTAGAAGTAATAAGGGTTACGATTTTTATATATTCATATTTTCACTAATCTGATTACTATAAACCTATAAACTGATTATATATGCATATTTTTATATATCGCATTTTTACTTTTATTACGTGCGAAGTCCAATGTTGTGGAACATGAAGAACGAGGTGGTCCATGTGATGCGGGTCTGCATTCTGTCCGCAATAATACAAATGTCTCACTAAAAACTTGGCGAACTGGTCAACTATGACGTGGTTCGTAAGGGATCATGCATGCAGTAGATTGAGTTTACGCCTGTGCATTAACTTTAACACAATTTGCTATGGAGTCATGAACGTAAAAATCGCAAATATAATGCACTTGGTATCGATGCAGGCACATAATTCCATTCTCGATTAAATCCTTAAAATTATCGCATGCAGTCTTTCGCGAACCCTAATCCTGATATTTGTTGATTGAGGATGTTACGGCATTGATTATATGGTACAAAAGCATAGTTGCAACTTAAGTAGCATCCAATGGAAAAATGTTTCGCCGAGGGCATAACTTTTTAGTGTTTGAATTCGACAAATTTCTAAAATTATAAGTTTTGCCTCGTATTCGCCGATGATCGATTTAAGATATTTTATGTAAACACTTTAGCGAGTATGCAGAAATAAAGGCTATAATTAATCTGTTATTCACAGATAGCTTAGTTAGTCAATTAGTTAGTTTTTCGCTTAGTTGCTACGTCAGTCTTCTTTCGACAGCCGAAGCGTGTAGACGTGTGTCTAGTGCACAGTGAAGTTCACAACAAGTGACCACCCCCCGTCGAAAGTGAGTTGAACAGGAAAATGAAAGGAAAAAAAATAAGAAAAAAAAACACCAAGTGTTTTCTAAACTTACTCGTGGAAAATCCAACACTATTAATCTCTAAACCAAATCATAGCCTCTCGACTAGTTATTTCAATTTGAATTAACTAGCTCGAAGATGGCCCAAGAAACCAGACCAGGCTCTCACGAATAAAACTGCAACCGCACCGTTCTATCTCCTCCGTGGCAAAAGAACAATATATCCCACCTCTCAAACCACACCACCAGCATCAAAAAACGTAAGCTTGATCCAGTAAAAAAAAAATGTAAACACTAACCAGAACGAACCGTCAACAAGTCACATCACCACCTACAACAGATACTCGATACTAGAATCCACAGACAATTCTATGAACGTAGTTGAAACACCAACAAACCATCACACACAAAAAAATCCTCCCCCGCCACCAATCTTCATCGATGATGTTATCGATATCCAAACAATGACAAGATCCATCGAAAAAGAAATCAAGAAAGAGGACTACACCCTAAAAATTGAAAACAATCAGATTAAAATTCTGCCTGCTAAGACGTTTTCTAAAAAAAAATCATGGATTGAACGTCGAATCTGCATACTGATTAAAATCTGTAACGTCATACCATAAACTGTTCTAGGGTGTTTTCGAATAGAGAGGATTAGTATCTCTACTAGACCTTCACTTTTATAAATAATTAATAAACATATATACATGTAAACAATTTTTTTGCAAGTTTGCACATCGTAGGAAAATCACTGCGGTGGCCGGACTATTCTCAGATAAATCGTAACAAAAATAACAATATCCACAGAAAAAGCACGTACGCATTACAAATTTATGACCTGTTAATAAACGTGGCAATACGCTGTCTTGTATGATTCAGACACAATTTCCGTACAAACCATTGATCACTTATATTGCGATATTGACATACATACACATGAAATAAAATCCTATATCCTATTTATATTTAACTTAAATAAAAACCTTCCTACTACTTACTATGTGAAGTAATATTTTATCTAGCATGGATGTCACATCTAGTCGATTTCGTCAATTGTATCATCTATTTTAAGGCCTCCTTTTTTTTTTCGTGGAGGAAACCTTCATAGGCGCCCCGCGCTCTCCGGGGAGAGGGCGCCGGGTAGTGCCTGATTCGTACCAGCTAAAACCTCCACGGTGGCCGTCCCAGTTGCGATCGAGGGAGGCCATTGGAGCCGCTGCGAGCGACACACCGGGTCTCCCCGCGCACAATAATACGTCCCTTCGTGACGCGGTGTGCGGCCATGTCACATCGCGCCTCTTCGCCGGAGCCGCCGTGCAAGGCAGTCCGGTCCCATACCGGACTGCTTGGCGGTCCTGGGCGCCGGACGTACCAGGACCTAGGTTTTTTTTTTTTAAAAAACCACAGTGGGGCGCGCATCAGCCCTAGCGCATCGCACCTTGTCGCGTCCACGACCCACTGACGCGCCCCGGCCGGCCGATCCTCTCAGGGTAGGAGTCCCGCTCCCTCAGCCGCTCCATCGCCTCCTTCCGAAGCATAACGTCCTCGCAGAAAGAGGTTACGACCGTCCTACCTCGCTCGCTCGCCAGCAATGCCTCGATGATCGCCGGCGGCGAGAGGTCCCAACCTATTTCCGTGATGAGGGAGTGGCGCGGCGTCGCCCACGCCGGGCAATACTCCAGCGTGTGCTGCGCCGAGTCCACGGCCGCACCGCAGTGGTGGCAACGCGCGGTCGCCTCTTTCCCGATTCGATGCAAGTACTCACCGAAGGACAAAAAAATTGTGACTTCGAAATCTGCATTTCTACAGCGATTGACAGCGCCGCGAAAGTCGCAGAAGGCGGTAAAAGCCGGACTTTACTCTCACAGCCATTACGCTCAGGGCGTTATTTATAAACACCTAGACTATGGGTCAGCTGTGGTTACAAGATAAACAGAAATTGGAGGGGATTTTCTGGATACTAACGAGACTCCGGAAAAACCTGTGGAAGGAAAATCCATCGTCTCCTTTTCTTTACGAGAATTCGACCCAAATTTGGTTTCCAACTCACGACCTCAGAATATTCCCGAATAACCGTACGAACACTGAGTTTAGCTCGCACATCCACCGTCACTGTTACCGCTACTGGTCAAACAACTAGAAGGTTTGGGAGTAAACAACTTGGGAACCAAACTGAGACTTTACAGCAAATGAAATATTCCTAGAAAAGTTTCACTTTAAACCTATCTTATTTTTAAATTGTTTATTTTCTATCATTATTGTTTATTGCTTAGTATACTTTTATTGTTAACGAAAAATTGTCGTGTAACATTTGTTTGGAGGATGAAGAGGTTTTTGTCATTATAATGTTGTCATTATAATGGAAAAATGATTATAGTCAGTGAGAAGATTCAATGTACGAAATAATCGTTGTAAACATTATTTTTTCTATATAATTGTTTCGTTGTTCAGTACAACAAGGACAACATATAAGGAAACGTCGTAGAATTTTTGAGAAATTAATAACTGAATATTTCAGTGCAGCATATTTTTTATGTTTTGTTTAAGTAGAAGGATCATTGAATATATATTTAAAGATAATACATAAGCATTTGCAAAAGTTATTTTCCTATCAACATCAAAGAGTACAGGAATCGTCACCTATATATTGCTAATAGCTCTGAAATCATGAGCGTATAAATATATGCTTTCTTATTAAAATTTTATAAAAAAGACAAGCAATGTCGTAAACGGATTTAGAAACGAAACGAGTGAAAAGACAAAATGAAAAGGATGATGAATCCCTTCTTTATAAAATTGTATTTATATTCATTTGGTTTAAACAGACAAAATAACGTTCAAATAATCAGTACACGATACAGTATATTATCCATAGTAAGATCATTATAATGAACATTTTGGTGATCTGATGCATCCAGTACAACCTGAAATAACCGAAAATATATGTAGTTATATTATTTATTTATTATTATTATTTATTACTTTATTATTTTTATTATTTTTATTATTATTTTTGTTCTATTTTTTTTATACGAAAATACTTTTATATGCACCTTGATAACCGTTGTCGGGCTATTGACTTAAACTCTTGTTTTAGAATAAATTTTCTAATTCCCATCAGGTAATTTGCAACATACTTCTCCCAATTCATATCCCGTAAATCTAGCTTAACCATATCGCTGTAATTCAACATTTTTACCTTCCTCCCCAAGTCGGAACAGTTATCCCTTTGGAAAGTCCATTCGTTCATAGTGAAATATTTTACCGATGCGGACAGCTTATTGCCAGTTGTAAGAAGTTTCATCANTTCTGAAATATCATTTTTAATTATTATTATAGCTGAAAATAGAGAATCTGCCAGAAAGATTGTTCTCGTTGTTCGAAGATCGATAGAATACTCACATTGGTTTACTACCTCGGAGTCTTAAAAATATATCTATGACGAACGCAGGCAAAACACGCGGAATTAGACGCAGAACGTTGTAAATATATCTATTAGCTACGACTGAACAACCTGGGTACCATAGTGTATCGTTCAGTGGAGCTTCTATGCTACATTTTGCCATACCATCTATCAGCGAAACCAACCTTATCAATTGAAACATTTACATTATTACAATTAATGGAATTATACTTAAAGCAAAGTTTATTATCATCCGAGTGTCTCGGAAAATATTATGTAATTTAAATATTACATTCTATCACTATTTTTCTAAATTGAAGTATTTAGTGCAAAAGTGGACTTTTGTATTCTACGTTTATTGTACTTCCATTGTCCACGTTGCTTAAACAAACTGAAATTTTTAGAATACTCTAACAATCGAATTACACGAGTTGAAAAAAATTCGTAATAAATATTACTTAAAAGGGTATGCGTTGCTCGTGCAGTTGTAAACTTTAACTTCACGATCACCATGTAGCGTGACATGCCATGCGGTACATATTATCGTGTCGACTACGAAATCGACAGGCACTACATCCAATCTTGCATCTCTCCTGCCCCGTATTGCTCCTGCACATCCTCTACTGATTAGCAGAAAGGTACCTGGTAACATTAAATTGGTTTAGAAATTATTTATGCTTTTCTATTACTAGAAATGTAGTGGGTACATAGGTACGCTAAATAGGGTGGAAAGAATTCTCGTAATTGTAAGCAATAACAAACTTGAATTATAATAATGATGATCCCACAAACCAACAGAATAACTCCACTTTTCTGAAATGTCAGGAGCATTGAACAATTATCATTGAAAAAGATTTATAAAAATACCTGTTAATGCAGAAATATTCTCTATCCAACCAGGACATGGTTCTTCCAACGAGGCACCAATTACGCTTGGGCGTACTATCGCAACTGGCAGATGTTTGCACTTGTTTGCTACAATCTGCTCTGCTAAATTCTTACTAAATGTGTATGTGTTTGGATAAGTTTTTAAAATCCTCTTTTCCATCAGGTTGATCGACGCTTTGTCGAATTTGTCACACGTATTGATCACCTCTGAAGGTTTCAAGCTTGTGCTGCAAGATCAATAATAAGCGAACATATTCTACACGCTATAATTACAAATATAATATTTCTAAACCACGAAACAACGTCCACGTTTAACTTATACTTACGTATAAACTTTTTCCTCGATCTCACGTAGATTCGCATTACTGTAAGCTGTGCTAACGTGAACGAAGCTAATTGGATACTTTAGTTCGTTCCAAAGTTCGATGACACGAGCAGTACCTTTCGTATTCACGTTAACAGCTACGTGTAACGGCTCGTCGAATCTCACAGTGGCCGCGGAGTGAAACACTACGTTTACTTTCTCTAACAACAGGTTTCTATCTTCTCGCGAAAGACCTAAATCCGGCAGACTCACGTCACCTTTCACGGGGTAAGCTCTGCTCAAAACTGCGGGGTGTTTTGCTTTGATGTTATTGTAAATCTGAAGACGAAAAGTTGCCAGCTCAATTTCAGAAAAGAAAGTTAATCAATTTGGCTCCTGACAGCCTTAAATATTGAAAGAAACATGAATAATATCTACGAACGGGATCATCTATGAGCTTCTTAAATCGTTGTTCTATGGTTTCGTTAGTTTTTGGACGAATTAGTAGAAAAATGGCAGCGATGCGCGGACACACGCGGATCAGTTTTTCCAGGAGACCTTTTCCAACGAAACCGGTTGCTCCAGTCACAAGAATTCCACAATCGGCATAGAATTCCTCGATAGTATTCGTCTGATTCAATCCTTTAGCGATCCCATTTTTCTTCGTTTCTTTATTGA
>JACXIT010000130.1:59180-76829 GCA_014737525.1 Bombus difficillimus
TGAGACACCTAATATGTACAAATTATATGTTTTGTTTGATTTCATTGGCCGCTGTGCTCATTTACATTATCACATCTTGCTCATCAGTTTGCAATGGCAGTAAAATTTCAACCAGGTAATCTGAAATACAGTAGAGCCTCCCGTATCCGACTTAACAGGGAGGCAGAACAGTTCGGATAATGGAACAATCACTTTAATGGGAAATTTCATTTATTGAAATATAGATTAAGATTGATTGACAATTCTTTTAAGTATCAATGGATTTCATATCTTCTTGGCTGCTAAGTGACATAATTCTTTCAACATAATTAACTGCAGAGAGCTACAATCTTTTTGTACTCTGAATCATTGAGGCCATTTCTCGAATACGTACGTTTGAAAAGGCACCTCTTCATTATCATTTCATTAACTGTTTCGCAATCAAGCCAGTTCATTATATCAGTACAACCAACGTATGTCATTTGGCCTTTCCTAACACGATGTGTATTTACAAATTCTACTGCATTTACACCACTTTTGAGTTTTTCTTTTGTTTCGTTTCTATAGCTACATCACTATTTGCTTTATACTAAAGTCTTATAATCAGAATTCATTGAATCTAATAAAGAAAAGGATACATTAAAATACATGAACATATGATACATGAACGCAAATAGAATATGTATACAGTAGATATGTCAAACAAATTCGTTATAAGGAAATATTATGTTCGGATAATAGACTGTTCCGGTATTAGGATAATCGGATAATTGGTGCTCGGATATATCGAGACAGGGGGTTAGGTACTTTTACAGGCTGTTTGGTTGCAGAATCTTGAAGCTAAAATAAGATGAAAACGGAGAACAAAAAAATTGCGCTTTGTTTTTTACACGAACGATAGATGGGCAACAGCTTACCTGGTGCATGTCGTAAAGAAAAAAACTATGACATTCGGTGACGTAAACCATTTTCCGCAACATTTTCTAAGAAAAATCGTCGATTATAGATTAAACCTGTTTACTCATTGAAATCTATAACGGCATATCGAAAATTTTCCTCCTTTTGCCTTCATAAATAAATAATGAATGCAGAACGCATATAAAATATGTTTATAGAGATTTCAAATACGCACGCGTTCACGGGTAGGAACAGAAAAATGACATACGCATTACGTATTCTCATGGTGCTACTAAATATGGGCGAACACTGCCTCGCATGAACCACACACAGTTTTTACACAAATTACTAATCACAGTATATTACAATACTCACAAGCATATACATAAATATAAAAAATAAAGACGTCAAACGAAACTGCATAAAGATTAAGTATTAATTAAGTATCAATTAAGATATCGTTCTATAGAGTAATGTGCAATAATACAAATTAATGTACAGCACATGAAAAATTGTATTTACTTCGTTACATAGCAATTTTGCACTCTTTCGGCCCCCTTTTTGGTGAACGACTTCACTGTGTAGAAAAAGTGTTTATACATTACACTGGAAGCATCGTTGACACAACGCAATTATTTGATTCATGCAAAACGAAACCATAATTGTTGAATTATGTTTCTTTTTGTGAAGATTATTCGTAGATTTCTTTAAAAAGTAATACATAAAAAGGTCTATCACCAATTTTCTATATCATTTAAAATACTTTTCCACTTACTATTTGTTGGAAATGCTAATCTATGGAAAATATTTGGATTGGAAGTGCGAAGATCCTGAAGCATGGATACAATCAATAAAGAAACGAATGAAAATGGGATCAATAAAGGATTGAATAAGACGAATACTACGCCGGTTGTGGAATTCTTGTGACTAGAGTAACCGGTTTCCTTGGAAAAGGTCTCTTGGAAAAACTGATCCGCATGTGCCATTTTTATACTAATTCGTCCAAAAACGAACGAGACGATAGAACAATCTTCAATTCTTCAGTAAGAATTTAGCAGAGCAGACTGTAGCAAACAAGTGCAAATATCTGCCAGGTGCGATAGGGCGGCCAAGCGTAATTGGTGCCTCTTTGGAAAAACCATGTCCTGGTTGGATAGAAAATATTTCTGCATTAACAGGTATTTTTATAAAGATTTTTCAATGATAATTGTTCAATGCTCCTCACATTTCAGAAATGTGGAGTTAATCTGCTGGTTTGTGGAAAGCAAAATGAGATCATTTCCACTAGATCATCATTATTGTTGTTCAAGTTTGTTGTTGCTCACAATTACGAGAATTCTTTCCAACCTATTTAGCGCTACATTTCTAGTAATCGAAAATCACAAATAATTTCTAAACCAATGTAATGTTACCACGTATCCTTCTGCTACTCAGTAGAGGATGTGCAACAGCAATACGGGGTAGGAAAGATGCAAGATTGGTTGTAGTGCCCCTCGATTTCGTAGTCGACGCGATAATATCTACTGCATGGCATGTCACGCTACATCATGAGCACGAAGCTAAAGTTTACAACTGCACGAGTAACGCTATTTCTGTTAGGTAAAATTTATTACAATTCTTTTTTAAGTCATGTAATTCGATTGTTAGAGTATTCAAAGAAACTCAGTTTATTTAAGTAATGTAAACAATTCGCAAATAAACGTAGAATACAAAAGTTTGCTTTTGCTCTCAATACTTCAATTTAAAAAAGTAGTGATGTAATTTTTAAGTATAATTGCAATAATTGTAATAATGTAAATGTTTCAATTGACAAGTTGGGGTCAGTTGCAACAGCTCGTGTTGAAGTATAGCAGAGAAATGCCAATGAACGATACGCTATGGTACCCGGGTTGTCCAATGACAGCTAATAAATATATTTTCAACGTTCTGAGTGTAATTCCGTATGTTTTGCTTGCGTTCGTCATAGATACATTTTCAAAACTCCGAGGTAGTAAACCAATGTGAGTATTTTATCGATCGTCGAACAACCAGGACAATCTCTCTGGAACAATCTTTGTGTTCATCTACAATGATAATTAAACATGATATTTCACAATGATGAAGCTTCTAAAAAGTGGCAACAAGCTGTTTACATCGGTAACATATTTCACCATGAACGAATGAACTTTTTGTCAGTCAATAATTTTTTCGTGCAGCTATTCATTGCTTAACTCGGATTTGCTCTGTATAATCTGGTTTTTTCTCTCCAGTACAAAACGTGATAACGCACCGGATATACAAAGATAATTAAAACGTGGACGGCGTCTAAGAAAAAAGAGCGTTGTTAGAAGTCGTACCAACTTAGGTTGTAGGAACTAGTGATCATATCAACCCACAATTTCAACACTTTTCGAAGGGATGACTGTTCCGGCTTGGCGAGGAAGGCGAAAATGTTGAACGGCAGCGATATGGTTAAGGTGGATTTGCGGGATATGAATTGGGACAAGTATGTTGCAATTTACCTTATGGGAATTAAGAAATTTATCCTAAAGAAGAGTTTAAGTCAACAGCCTGACAACGATTATCAAGGTACATATGAAAGTATCTTCGATATAAAAAAATTGGAACTAATATTAATACATATATTTTTGGTTATTTCAGGTTGCACTGGATACATCAGATCATCAAAATTTCCGGTATAATAATTTTGCTATGGATAATATTATGCTTTGTGTACTTACTATTTGAACGTTGCTTTTCTCTCTTTGAACCAAGAAGAATATAAATAGCAATAAACAACGATGATAGAAAATAAATATCTTTCACAATAAGATAGTTCTGAATGCTCTCTTTGGTTTCTGAATTGTTTGTTCACAAACCTTGTAGTTCTTTGACCAGTCGGCGTTAATATATGACACCATCTACGAAATAGGGAACAGACGTGACAGTCAGAGTAGAATAAAATGTCACCCCACATAGTAAGTAGTACTGTAACTTCGATTTATGCGTTCGAAGTGAATGTTAAAATAGAGCCATAGTAGACAGTATTGGCGGTCAAGGAATTTGGCGACAGTGCCTGACTCTCCCCAATATTCTTAAAGTTTGTTCATTTCTTATATCTGCATTGTTTACGCATATGATTTGTGTTATCTACGCAGTTAAATGTCACTGAACCCGGAAGTAAAGATATGACTTTTATGGCGACATATCTGGTTAATAAAATAAAAGATGACCCGAGGATAGATATCAACAAACATTGGAAGGTTCGTACGTTTGTAGACAAAGTAATTGTATACAATACATATTTAACTTCACATAATAATAATGCTACATGGGAAGTGGTGTTTTAATATAGAAATTATCATTGAAGTTAACAACTGATTAATAGAACATTAATTCACATAAAATCATTTCGATCTGTCATCAATACATATCGAAAGCAATGGTATCCGTTATCGATATTGACCCTTTTCTAATAGATACCAAACTAGTACTGTATAAAAAGGATATCGCACGGAAGTTTCGATATTCTTTTTATACTTGTCGAAAATTTCCATACTCGTTACATATCCTAATAGCAATAATATTGTATACGCATTCACTGAATATCTGAAAAAGAGTGAAAGACATTTTGATTTTAATATAAAATAAATATTTCATTCTATTTGATAGAAAATAAGGGTCAATTTAGGGATACGCTTATGAATGAAAAGATATAAATGGTAAGGACAGCTTTTACGGTCTGGAGGCTACAATAAACTATTGATATAGATATTTCTCTTATATACGAAAAAAAAATGTTCTTTTTCTAGCATTAAACAAATATTTCTTTTATAATTGAAAGAAATATTTTCCCCCAAACACGAAATACATATACCTTGTATATTTGAAAAAACTATTTGTATGTATATTTAAAAAGGAAAAGATTCAATCTATTTTTACCATTGAGGAACACGTGCTGATAAGTGTAGAAGTAACACGTGTTAATACGGGAGGCAAGATAAAATTGTAGTTTTCATGGTTTAATGAAAAAGATGGAGTATTACTAAAAGGGTAAGAGGAAGAAGTGATTAATCCGAGAAAGTAAAGATAGAGGAAGAAAGTGAGAGAAAAGGCAGTCTGTAAGCAAGTTGAAACTATTCAGAGAAATAAGAAATTAGAGCGATAAACGATTAATGTAAAATCGATAAAACGGAAACGGCAGATCGGTACGATAAAACCAGAAAAATTAATACGATAAGGAAAGGTAAAACGGAGCCACCTATCGGGTTAAAAGAGAACATAGTCAGATGATATCGACGATAAGTCAGGCGGACAAATAGGTAGACACAAACAGAGGCAGGATAAGAAAAGATAAAGTACCTTTCCATCTGTGTGGCCCGATGTGTCTGTCATTCCCACTTCGAAATTCGGCACACATTTCAGCGTCCTTTACTTTTAAACGACGTTCATTCGATAAAGATCTTACTAAAGAAGAATCAATGGGAGCCAACAGCATTCATGCGTATATGCATACTTGTATGCCTCCAGAGAGAGGCCATATTTGATCAGCAGTTGTATTTGAAGGGGATCGGTTGATCCCGCTTCCGCAGTGTGTGGTGTTGTTGTCCGTCGATCCTCGTAGATGGTTCCTAAAGAAGAAGGTTCGCTCGTCGCGTTTCGTCCCGGGACTACCGGTGGACTCGTCAGTAAGGCTATGCCCGGTAGTCCCTGCCTTAGACGCAGAGGGCGTCTCGCTAATTGCAGTATATATCCTAATGCAGAGCCAATTCGACCACTAGCGAGAACATCGTCCGATCGCTGTTGGCCCTCTGGTGGTGGTGATCGCCAGCCTGGTGTTGCCGCGGGAGGTTTGTGCGTGCCGCCGTCGTTTCGTTCCTCGACCGTTTGGCGACCGAGGCTGCTTGATCCGCCACACAGCCTCCTCCTAGCGCTGTAGGCGCGATACAGATTACTAGAAGGTATGCGCGGCTGTCGTCAGGCGTAGATGATGTCGTTGGGACGGAGGATCGGATTTTCGTTCTGCGTGTCCAGATCACGTCGGGGTCACCAATGAAGGGGATCGGTTGATCCCGCTTCCCAGAGTTGTGTTGTTGTCGGCCGATCCTGATCGCCAGCCCGGCGTTGCCGTGGGAGGTTTGTGCGTGCCGCCGTCGTTTCGTTCCTCGACCGTTTGGCGACCGAAGCTGCTTGATCCGCCACATATTTTTCGAGTACTTTAGTAGTATTAGAGAAGGAATGAGAACGTTTAAGCTTATGATTCTGGTTGTTCCCGGACTAATACTGCACAATGCGGCTAGGTACTGAAGGTGACACACGCTACCATATACAATATTCTATAAAATTATGGATCCGCCCTGTTTGATTAAACGCTAGCACAGACAAGAACTTATTGTGTTCCACGTAACAAGAACCTATTTAATTGTATGGTTCTACGGAAAAGTTTATATCTATTTGTCTATCCCAGAGGGACAAGTATGAGAATAACGCGTAATAATTCCAGTGGCATGAATATTTTTTCGTCGTCGCATGGAAGCACATAAATATTTCTCATTCTTAGTACGTACTATAAAGACTGTTGAAACGAATTCAATGACCTTGCACGTGAAGTCATGTATAGCTATACAACGCTATAAATTCGTCAATGCCGAAGAAATTACAGCAGCAAAAGTCATTGGCTATCGAATGTTAGGTTTCTATCGACGCTGTAAACAAATGTCGAATTCTTTATCTTCCGTGGTGCTTCTTAAAATGCCAACCATGTATATGACAGTTTTATCTTATTATGGGTGATGCTTCAACATTTTGACAAAACTTGGTTCCTCGGGTACCAATCTTTTTTAACTTGGTTTACCCCTTCTGATAGTGTTGGATGCGTAGAGGCTATGACATATCACACGTCACACCACATGTATGACATCGCATCTGAGATGTAATAGTTTTTAGTGTAGTTTAGAGACTAAACTCAAGTCCAGGTACCGTCTGTGGATAAAAACCTAGAATTTCTTGACAAATGTCGCCAGACATGCGCTCGCTGTCAATTTACAGAGTGCTCGACTACAGATATGAAAAAATTTAAGGCGTAATTCCTGAAGCTGAAATTAACTAAAGATCAAGAATAAAAAAAGTTGCGTTTTCGGCTCTGTTCTTTAGTTACCGACAATTAGAAATGAGCCGAAATATCCCCGTACGCGAGGTAACCCGCTTACGCGAACAAAAGTACGTCAACAGCTTATCACGTACAAGTCGTAGAGAAGAGGATTCGAAAACGTAAACTGTACTGCGCGACGTTTTCTAAAGAAAATCATAGACTCCATTTATTAATACATCCATAAAAAAGATTTATATTTATATAAGTTTATAAAATATCAATTTATGTTTCCATTTATTATTATTACTTCTACTAATATTATTATTTATTATCACGTAAAGAGACGAACAAAAGTTAAAAGAAATTCCGAGTTTCTCCAATTAAATTATTGTTCTACGATGGATTGGGCTACTTTACATTTGGTTGAATGTATTGAGAAAAATTTGTTACTAATCCTTTGTAATAGCACAAGGTGAAGCAGCCCAAACATCGGTAGTTGTTCTCCTGCAAATCCTACTTCATTTAATTTATTGCTTACTTTATTGCTTATTTCGAATATACATTCGAAACATTTTACTTTCTACTACTACTTTTCAGTTCTCTACCACCATAGGAGAGTGCTTCGTGTATTAATAGTAAATAATAGGTTATCTGGAAGATAAATTATATTAATAAAATGAAGGAAGTAGTAGAGCCAAATGGCTATGCTTTAAAATCTAGTTCTACTGTAATATGTTCTATGTTCTATTTCTACTGTAATAAAACTCGTTAAAAACGATTCTTTACGGTGCTAATTGTCGAAAGCACAAACGTATCAGAAACTAAAAATGTATATATTTTACTAAGATATATATTTACACGGAAACAAATACAAAAGTATTTATCAGATCTGGTTCAAATTAAGGACGGTACATCAGAAAATGTATACAGGTATGTTTTGCGTTTATGACAAAAATATAACCATCATAGCAGAAACGTAGCTGGCATTTACGCGAATAACGCAAATGGTATGCTAGAGAGGCAGAACTCATTAATTTTCGCTTATTGCGAGATAATACGCAAGTTACTGTCTTTCCATGTATTTGCCACTATATGCGTTTAGTTGCATATCATGTATGCGAATCTTTTCCGATAAGCGTTGAGCAGCTTGTACATTTAATTTGTAGCTATTTTGCAAGAAGTGTATAAAGAGAAAGTCTACTAGAAAGCACGCAGAATTTTGTGAAAGCAGCGCGCTAGAAAGTGCTTGAACCGTATGCAACAAGCTGGTTAGCTCAGTCAGAGTTTGTCAACACCTGTTGGCCGTGCTGGATACACTCGTTCCCGTAAGATCACGAAAGTTAAGCAGCACTGGGCGCGGGGTGGTCAAAGATGGGTGACCGCTCCGTGTGGTGATGATGTTGACGAAGAGGACGCGCTGGGGCTGCGGCGCCCCCGTGAACATAGGAGGACACTGGGGCGTTGGTGGCTCTGGCAGACTAGGAGGTCAAGCGTTTTGGGATGCCTTTCTTCAACCAAGAAGGAAGAACGACGACGAGGCTGCACCCTGGTAGTAATTCGAAAGAGACCCCGGGGCACCTCATAACGTCGAGAGGTCAACCGTGGGGTTTTAGTCGGTAAGAGTCCGACACTACTCAGTTGTTGTGGTGAGGCAACACTGAGTGTCCATGAGGATTTCCCCACGTACAAAAAAAAAAAAAAAGCTCAGTCAGAGTTTGTCAAAAGATTTTTGGAACAGTGGAAAATGCTAGTTAGCACAAAATGTGTGCTACTGCCAACATCATATTTAATTCTTCTAATTGTAAAATTATACAACAATTATAAAATAAAATATAAAAAATTATAAAAATATAAAAAAAGATTGTAAAATTCGAGGTAATAATTGTTTTTACTCAAATAATCGTAAGCTGGCATTATTTACAATCAAGGCCCTTAAATCCCTCAAGTATTTTTCAAGTTGAAACGTTCCTTAGAGTTGTTATTTATACTGGGAAAACGGGGAACAGCTAATTCTTCTCACGTATAATACCACTCCTGAGCGCCTTCGGTAGGGAGCGGCTAGCGCCTATCCTTAACCACCAGTTGTTTCCTCATCCAATTAGCAGCGATGTCCATTGCCCTCTCCTTCTTCATGAAAATTGCTGCCAACGAATCAGCTTGTCCCGTGCTCTAGACACACCCATCGATAGTTTTCCACCCCGACAGCGCCGTTATCGAACGGCACTTGCTAGTAACTCTGTGATCTGAATACATTTCACTTGCTATTAACACTTCGCTGAGAAAACTTCTACATCCATGCCGGGCAAATACTCAAGTCTTCAAAGAAGATGGAAATAAAGTGTATATTTAACCTCTTAACTCAGTGTTATTATCATTCAACCAGCCCTATCATCTTAATCAAAATAGAGAATCGACTGATTTGTGGCGTCGATTATCATATCGTAACGATAATTTACGTCTCTCAAAACGGTGGAACAAATACTATCTTTCGTGCGCGTGACGGAAATTTGGCTTAATATATTCTTAATCGTATACGCTTGGCATTTTAATTAGCACCAACCCTATTATCTTAACCAAAATAGAAAATCGACTGATTTGTGGCGTCGATTATCATATCGTAACGATAATTTACGTCTCTCAAAACGGTGGAACAAATACTATCTTTCGTGCGCGTGACGGAAATCCGGCTTAATATATTCTTAATCGTATACGCTTGGCATTTTAATTAGCACCAACCCTATTATCTTAACCAAAATAGAAAATCGACTGATTTGTGGCGTCGATTATCATATCGCAACGATAATTTACGTCTCTCAAAACGGTGGAACAAATACTATCTTTCGTGCGCGTAACGGAAATCCGGCTTAATATATTCTTAATCGTATACGCTTGGCATTTTAATTAGCATAGGTTATTTTGAAATGGATTCTGCACCCGGACACTGAACCGCGCACATGTGTTTATAGCCGATATCCACCAAGTGTGTCGTAGAACAATTAGCTGCCTTGTGTTTCTCTTCATCGGTTGTCATGTGTTTTCTTTTGTGTCTATTTTCCTGTAATGTCTATTTGTTTATTTTTCATCCCTGTGAATTCTGTGGAAGGTATTAATGTTGAAGGAAGGGCGTGGGCCAATACTCTTGATGTCCACAAGTGATGATTGCGACGATAATATAACAAGCAAATGTCGTACGCGTGCGAAGTTATCGCCTATTATAATAGCGGAAGAAGAATAATCATATACTAAAAATAAGCCTGTTATCGAGAATGAGATTCATTGCATGATTAAAAATGTAACAAGTTGTGGTGCAGATATAATCAACGAGAAATTTGTAAAGTACGCGATAACAAAATAAATATCTGAGAATTTAGTAGCTTCATTTAAACTACTGTAGTAATTAATGATCCGATGACATTTGTGATATATATTATATTTATAACGATAATTGACAATTCATAGATTACACAATTAAATATACAATTGCAAGGAATCTACGATCGCATGTTACTTGTTGCTATTTCCACTCTGTGTTCCTTACCAAAGATCGAGCAACAATACGACTTCACGATAGTAGATACCGACACGTCTGTCACAGGGCTAGAATGATATTCGGTGTGAAACACATCTAGATACTCATACCTTTAATAACACCACCCTCTTACTGTGTTACGCCACGAGGCTTGCTATAGCCCGTATTCCTAACCGTCCCTCGTGACATTACAGTGTCGCAGACAAATCGTCTTACATGCCCGCGGAAATATATACAAAGTAGCGACGAGCGTGTCACGTAAACTTGAGGGTTGGATGATAAAAATAAAATAGCTGAGTCGTAACACCACTATTAATTTTGTTTTATTTAAAGTTTATTATAAATTCAGCAATCACAATTGAACATACACTGAATTGACAGGTATAAATCACGATTCACTCCAACCACGTTATATAAGATCTAGTTACACTGATACGCGACTGTTATAAGGGTAAAGACAGGTAAAGATATGTTGACTATTCTAAGAATACAGAATGAGTAAATCTTATTGACGATACTGTGTCCGAGGAAAGTTAGGGGTGGGTATGTCTGAGCACACGGGACTATGGGATTTGTTGATGACAATTTTGGTTAGGGGAGTGAGGGCAGTAGACACCGTTTCCGATTGGATAATAAGAAGGTTGGTGGACCAGGAAGGGTTTTAGCCGCCCTCGTGAGAAAGTCGCTAGCGGAACATACCAGACGTGAGGAAAACCAACTTTTCTGCGTCAATCCGTAGTAAACAATATAACTAAAAGGAAACCTAAGACAAGAGATACTCGCTTGGTCTGAAGGACCTTAATTATGAAAATTCCAAAACCCCTGTTGGGTACTTGAGACTATCGAGGGTACGCTCCAAGGATGTGCGAACATTTGGGCGCCATCCTGCCCGCGGTGTGTGGCCTGGTCTGTGATGCGAATTGACGTTACAAGCGTATAGTTGTCACCAAGCAGCGAGTTCTAGAAACGTTGATTTCGGTCCGTTATTTTTTCCACAAAAAGAAAGTGGTATACGTGATCATGGCGCGATCGGTGACGTGATCCGAGCATAGTGGGGGTTGTCTCCCAGAGAAGACAGAAAAGTCAAACGGCATATATCGGGAGGTCTGACGAACAAATCCAAAGTCCATTAATCTAACGAATTCATCACGAGATATTACAAAATCGGGTCGCATTTTCGTAACACATTATCTGTATTCATCTCAAAATAATTTGTGACGTTTTTATTATAATATCCATTACTGTTAAATATATAACTTTATATTAACCTGTTAATTCAGTGTTAAATTCATCGAACCACCTCTGTTCTCTTAATCGAAGCAGAGGAACGACTAATTCGCGGCGTCGATTATCCGAATCGTAGCGAGAATTTACGCCTCTCGCTGACGCGCTTTTGTCACGTAATAAATGATGAGGTGTTATAAAAAGACGAATGAGCAACAGCCCATTCGTATACTAGTCCGACTATTGTCTTTTCTTATTGTCATCGCATGACTGGGTGTTATCGGTAGATGCTGACTAAAGGACTGATTCACATATCTTATGGGTGGAAGACCGGCTATTGTCCTTTTTCTCATTGCTATTACATGACTGGGTGTTATCGGCAGATGCTGACTAAAGGACTGGCTTTTGGGTAACGTTACACTCCCCCCTTCGTAGAGTGAACTTACTCCTCTAAGTTGTCGCGTTTCTTCAGAACCGATGGATGAAATTTGACCTTGGGCGATGTTGATAATTCAAAACTCACGCTTGATTCTTTTTGTGTTCCATGTTGCACAGATAATATCGATGTTGTTTGTTCGGCCCGTCGCGGGGAGACGCGGTCGCGAGGAAAACGCGTCAACGGGAGTCGTAAATTCCCGTTACGATTATCTTACTAATCGACGCCACGAACAGGTCGATCCCCGTATTTCTTTTGGGATAATCGGGGTAGTTCAAATGAAATTACACTGAATGAACAGATATAACTTTATATTTCTTCCAGCAGCTTGATAGAGGATAGTTACGTTGGTGCGTATGTACAATTTGAATATGCGATTAATTTTAAGATAAAGACCCGATACAGACACGTGTTGAATATTCTAGCGGTGAAAAATAAGTGATTTTTGCGACGATACTGTGTCGGAGGAAAGCTAGTGATGGGTGTGTCGAAGGGCACGAAAGAAGCTGATTTGTTAAGGACGAATTGTCATCGGGAGAGTGAGGGATAGACCTTGCTGTTAATTGGTCCATTTTTCGGTTTTGTGGGTGAGAAAGGGTGCGAACCGTCACCGAGAGAAGTGGCGAGAGTGGCAAGTATCGTACGTGACAAAATTGACCTTCCACTATCTTCCCTGAGTAAACAATGAACTTCTCGAAACGGATTGCTAAGAACTGTCCATGCGGTTCCTTGAGGCCCTTGAGGGTACGCAGCACGAATGGGTAGACATCTGGATACCATCCTGTCGGCGGTGTGTGGCCTGGTCTAGGTAGCGTGTTAGCCGGCGTAACAGATGTGTAAATGTTTATAGGGGCGGAATGTGTTGCAGTACTAATATTAGGTGTGTTACTAACGGTGTTTTTCTTAATTTTGCAGCAAAATATGTAAATACATAATTTTGGCAGTGCTATCTTATTAAGCAGATACAAGCATATGAGTCCAATGGATATATATCCTATTATTTGCAACGTAGTGAGACCCCAAGTTTTAATTTGTGTCATTCTGTGCGAAAAAGTTAATTGATTGGCTCTATCTTTTGTTTGATTCAAGGTATCAGTATAACCGTTTAGGTTGCTCATTACCTTGGGAGCCTTTTCGAAGGTGTCAAGCATTGAGGATAAATCTACGTTGTTAGTTATATTTATAAATTTAGTCTTAACATCGTAAGAAACGCTCTTGGGATTGCCACTGACTCTCATATGGTTGTCTCCATACAATATATCTACAGTTATTTCAGTTTTCAACAAAGAGGGTTGCTTCAATTTAACAATTTGATGCCCTTCTTTAGAGAATATATTGAGTTCTATTGGTTTTTCTGGCATAGCTATGTAATGATTTTCGTTTTTGAGTGGTATAAAAGTTATTTCTACGATCTTATAGACTGTGAATTTACAAAATCTCATGGTATTGTCTACATTAATTATTTCGGATGCGTAATCGTGTTTTGAACGTCTATCATATATGGGTTGAGTTTGTTTGCAAATATACAATTCGTGTTTGATTCGACATTGCTTGTCCAAATACATCTGGTCTACATTCATATATGTTAATCCTGAGGTGAAAAATATCGGATGTTCGACTAATGGGGCAAGAAATGCTCCATTCTTTTGAGTCGGTATGGGGTATACCTCTTCTATTTCCCATTCTGAGTCAATTATTGTTCGAATTGAAATTTTAAAGATCTTTTCGTTTTGGACAAACAGTGTGAGTGTAGAGACGTCTAAAATGTTGTGGAAATTACTTTCTTCTGGTGAAAATCCTTTATTCATGATGTGATTTCCTAAAGCTTTAGCGTATTGTTCTAAGAAAGTGTGATGGTTTATGATCGGGGGGCTAGTAATTCATTGTTTTCCTAGTAAAATCAAATTGAATATTTCATCGAGTTGAAAGTGTAGATCTGACAAAGCGCTTTCTATAGAAATAATCTTGACTACTAGAAGTTCTCGCTTGTTTACTTGATTTATTTCATTTTGTATATCCGCGTTTACCTTTTCAAATTGTTTTAGGCTGTCGGTGTTTAGGATTTTCCTAATTAGAGCGGTTTGGTTAGCTACAATGTTTTTTAATTCGTTTCCTTCGCTAAATAGTTCGTCGATATTCTGATTTATCAATTGTAAATCGTCAGAATCTAAGATTCCAAAAAGCGTTTTGCTGATTGAGTCTATAGCGTCTATTAATCCTCCCTTAGCTTTAGAATGAATTAATAATCTTAAATGTGTTCCCAGTGTTTTGACGTTATTAAACTTGTTGGTTAAGGAAAGTATTTCTGGTTTTACTTGACATGGGGTGGTACAATGTTTTCGGGTCTCTGTTATGTGTTTTCCTAACGTATCGATGTGGTTAAATATATCGCTTACATCTATTCCTATATATACGTTAACTTTTTCATTATACAAATAGGCTCTGGATATTTTCTCATGGAAAGTTGCGTTATTTTCGATCGGTATTAATTCCAATTCGAGCACGAGGGTTGTGCATGAAGTGAGCGTCCTGAAAAGTATGGTTTAATTCTGTTACCATGTATTTTCTTAATTTGGTTATCGATTAAAATCTCGTAATAAGGAGACATAGCTTTTTCGATGTGGTAAGGACCTAACCATTCATCGTCCAATTTATCTGCTTTGTGATCATTATATACAAGAACTGCGTCTCCTTCTTTAAATACCGTTAGTGTTTTAATGATTTTTCTTTCTTGATCTCGCATGTAGCGTTTTCTACTTTGTTCAAGTGTTCGTTTAGCTAGTGTTTTGTATTTGTCCAATTGTTTTTGCCATAGTGCAAACATTTCTTCATACGTGTAGTTGGAGGTTCTGGATATTGAGGATGGGAGGTTAACTTTTCGTCCAAAGGTTAGTTCAGTCTTCTTTCGACAGCCGAAGAGAGCGGACGTGTGTCTAGTGCCCAGTGCAGTTCACAAAGAAGTGACGACCCCCCGTCGAAAGTGAGTCGAACCGGAAAAAGGAAGGAGAAAAATAAAAACCAAGTGCTTTCTGAACCTTCTCGTGATAAATCCAATACCACCAATCTCTAAACCAAATCATAGCCTCTCGACNTAGTGGGGATATTGAGGGATGACAAAGAAAAGAAACAGATGAGTTAAAAAGTAAAACTGTAAGAGTCAGTCTAAAAAGGTCGCTCCTAGAGTTCGGAACTCAAGTGTAAACCAAGTGTGAAGAAATAAATTCTGTCTTTTCATTTCTTTATTTTTTTTCTTTTCATCTTTTATTTTCCGTCATCGATTTTTTTTTCTTCCTTTTTTTATTATTTTACGTGACAAGCGCATAGTTGTTACCAAGCAGCGAGTTCTGGAAACGTCGATTTCGGTCCGTTATTCTTTCCACACAAAGAATGTGGTATACATGATCATGGCACGATCGGTGGCGTGACCAGAGCATAGTGGGGGTCGTCTCCCATAGAAGACAAAGAAAAGATCGAAGGGCGATGAGTCTCATTTAGGGATTTAAACGGCATACATCGAGAGGTTGTGACGAATAGACTAAAGTCGCGTAGTTTAATGAATTCATCACGAGATATTACAAAATCGGTCGCATTTCTGTAACACATTAACTGTATTCATCTCAAAATAGGTTGTGACATTTTTATTACAATATCAATTATTATTAAATATATAACTTTATATTAACCTGTTAATACAGTGTTAATTTCATCGAACCACCTCTGTTCTCTTAATCGAAACAGGGGAACGACTAATTCGCGGTGTCGATTATCCGAATCGTAGCGAGAATTTACGCCTCTCGCTGACGCGCTTTCCTCGAGATCACGTTTCTCCGCGAACGGTCGTGACACATCGATCACTTATATTGCGATATTCACATGCATACACATGAAATAAAAGCCTATATCCTATTTATATTTAACTTAAATAAAAACCATCCTACTACTTATTATGTGAAGTAATATTTTATCTAGCATGGATGTCACATCTAGTTTCTATTTCGTCGATTGTATCACCTATTTTAACGCCTACTGGTCAAACAACTACAAGGTTTGTGAGTAAACGACTTGAGAAACAAAGTGAGCCTTTACAGCTGTAAAGATATAGCGGGGATTGGATAAGCAAATAATTTACTTTATTTCACAGCACACCAGTTATACATATAGCTTATACTCTAAGGCTTACTCGCACGCTCGCTTGTTGTCAACCAATTCTTCCAGATGCTTCTAAACGACTGACTCACGACTCTTTGCCCAACAAAGGCCTGGACGACCTCTAACGCTTACATACACACATTCGCATGTTGACACTCAAAAACTAGTGTTTCCATCACGCATCTAACCCAGTACAGCACAGAAAATTATACATATCTCAACAACAGCAAATGAAATATTCCTAGAAAAGTTTCACTTTAAACATATCTTATTTTTAAATTGTGTATTTCCTTTCATCACTGTTTATTGCTTAGTATACTTTTCAATGGTAAACTAATATTGTTAACGAAAAACTATCGTGTAACATTTGTTTGGAGGATGAAGAGGTTTTTATCATTATAATGTTGTCATTACAATGGAAAAATGATTATAGTCAGTGAGAAGATTCAATGTATAAAATATTCGTTGTAAACATTATTTTTTCTATATAATTGTATTGTTGTTCAGTACAACAAGGACAACACATAAGGACACGTCGTAGAATTTTTGTGGGGAAATTAATAATTGAATATTTCAGTGCAGCATATTTTTAATGTTTTGTTTAAGTAGAAGGATCATTGAATATGTATTTAAAGATAATACATAAGCATTCGTAAAAGTTATTTTACTATAAACATCAAGGAGTACAGGAATCGTCACCTATGTATTGCTTATAGCTCTGAAATCATGAGCGTATAAATATATGCTTTCTTATTAAAATTTTATAAGAAAGACAAGCAATGTCATAAACGGATTTAGAAACGAAACGAGTGAAAAGACAAAATGAAAAGGATGATGAATCCCTTCTTCATAAAATTGTATTCATATTCCTCTGGTTTAAACAGACAAAATAACGTTCAAATAATCAGTACACGATACAGTATATTATCCATAGTAAGATCATTATAATGAACATTTTGGTGATCTGATGCATCCAGTACAACCTGAAATAACCGAAAATATATGTATTTATATTATTTATTTATTATTATTATTTATTACTTTATTATTTTTATTATTTTTATTATTATTTTTGTTCTATTTTTTTTATACGAAAATACTTTTATATGCACCTTGATAACCGTTGTCGGGCCATTGGCTTATAGACTTCTTTCAGAATAAATGTCCTAATTCCCATCAGGTAATTTGCAACATACTTCTCCCAATTCATATCCCGTAAATCTAGCTTAACCATATCGCTGTAATTCAACATTTTTACCTTCCTCCCCAAGTCGGAACAGTTATCCCTTTGGAAAGTCCATTCGTTCATAGTGAAATATTTTACCGATGCGGACAGCTTATTGCCAGTTGTAAGAAGTTTCATCA
>JACXIT010000130.1:85486-120890 GCA_014737525.1 Bombus difficillimus
CAGAAAAACAATTTGTTGTAATTTTGAAATTTGAAAATCGGAAGTACCAACTTTAATAACCTTCAAATAGAATACACATTCGATTAGTGCAACGTAAAATTATATTTTTTCTATTATCGATTAGTTTAATGTTGACGTTTCCCTGTTAGAAAATAAGTTTTTCATCCTTCCCGGCAAGGCAACCAATGAGTAAGCATATGATTAATAACCAGTAACGAAACAGAAACTAATATCTTCCGTGTATAATATATCCGTATCAAATCTGCAGTGAATGTTCCACGAAATTCGTTTATTTAAATATTTTAAAAGACTAAAAAATGTGGTAATACGATTTAGACAAAATGCAAAAGTCACTTTTGTTTTCTCAAATGAAATCATATGCTTTATCATATGTTAATCCACTTCGCCATTCTCTACCAAAATGGATTAACTTATATTTATCGAAAACTGTTACGCCGGCCGACACTCTACCTAGCCCAGGCCACACACCGCCGACAGGATGGTATCCAGATGTCTACCCATCCGTGCTGCGTACCCTTAATGGCCTCAAGGACCCCCTATAGATTTTTTTTTAATTTATTTGTAAGAATATTTACAAACAGTTCTTTCACAGAATTTTCAGTAAATTTGTTCGGCGTGGTTCTGTGGCCTGGATTATATAAGTTATAGCGAGTTAGATTCTTCTTGAATCTGGTGTTTCAATCTAGGGAGTAATGCCTTTTTAGTCTGCGGGTCTGATCCGTTTTATCCAGTAATTGGGTGACTAATGGGTTTTGATGATTGTTGACTCTTGTATGATATCTGTTTTTGAAGTTTGAGATTTCTTCTTTGACTGTGGGTAATTTAAGATCGCGATGAATCCTTTCGTTGGATACATACCAAGGTGCGTCTATTAGGGATCTTAGAGTTTTTGATTGGAATCGTTGGAGGATTTCTATGTTGGAATTACTCGCTGTTCCCCATAGTTGGATCCCATAGGTCCAAAGAGGTTTTAATATGGCTCTGTATAGAGTTATTTTACTCAGTATGTTTAAGCTGGAGCGTCTGCCGATGAGCCAGTAGAGTTCTTTTAATTTTGTTTTTAGTTCTTTGGATTTCTCTGCCATGTGCCGTTTCCAAGTCATTCTTCTGTCTAGAATCATTCCCAGGTATTTGACTGTGTCTTTGTTTGTTATTGGGATATTATTTATGGTCACCTGTGGGCAGGTTTGTTTTCGCAGTGTGAAAGTTATATGGGTGGATTTATTCTCGTAGATTTTGAAGCACCATTTGTGGAACCATTTTTCCATAGAGTCGAGACCTCGCTGGAGCGTTGAGGAGGCGATTGTCGAGTCTGCGTGGGATGCTAATAGAGCTGTGTCGTCAGCAAATGTCGCAGTAGTTATTTCTGTTAGGGTTGGTAAGTCGGCAGTGTAGATGGTGAACAGCAGAGGTCCGAGGACACTGCCTTGGGGTATGCCAGCTTCTATTGGGAATGTTGTGGTTATAGCGTCTGAGTATTTAATCATGAACAGCCTGTTGTTTGGTAGGATTTTCTTTAGTTTGAACAAAAGTCCTTCATGCCACACTTTGTCGAACGCTTGCTGTATGTCCAGGAATACCGCAGAGCAGTATTTTTTATTTTCTAAATCTTGGCTGATTTTATGGGATAATCGGTGGATTTGTTCTATCGTAGAATGTTGCTTCCGAAAGCCGAATTGATGGTCCGGCATTGTTTTCAACTCCTCTAGGAGTGGAAGGAGTCGTTTCGTTAGCATCTTCTCAAATAGTTTGGATAGAGCGGGTAGAAGACTAATTGGGCGATAAGAGCTAGTTTCGTGGATAGGATTTCCCGGTTTAGGGATTAGGGTAATTAGTGATAATTTCCAGGACTTGGGATAGTATTGTAGGCGAAGAATTGCATTGAATATGGAGGTAGTGAGAGCGATCCCTTTTTGGGGAAGCTCTTTGATAGCTTTGTTCCTTATTTGATCATATCCCGATGCTTTCCTGGGGTTAAGACGATGGATTAATTCTATAACTTCTAGGGAGGAGAAGGGTTCGATAGGAGGAGACATCTGGAAGGGAGAGTGTAGATATTCCGTTATTTCGGCGGCCGTAGCGGAGGAATGAGGTTTGAAAACATTGGTTAAGTGATTAGCGAACAAGTTGGCTTTCTGTATAGGGCTACGCGCCCATCCACCTTGCGGACAGCGAATTGGGGGGATTATTTGCGGAGGACGAGTGCGTTTCCTGGATGCCTTCCATACTGAGTAGCTGGTGTCAGCTGTGGGAGACAGATTGGCAAGGTATTTTTGGAAACAGTTATTTTTGTGATTTTTTATGATTTTGTTAGTTTTCTTGTTGCACTGTTAAGCCTGCGCTTGTCTTCAGGCGTTCTGTGATTTTGCCAAACTCTTCTAAGTCTTCAGCTATTTTTAGTAAAATGTACTGGGGGTATTCGAGTTTATTGGCAAGACACAAAGTAGGGGTAGCAGAGCGGATCGCGTTTATTATACTGGTGTTAAGAAATTCCGTGGCTGCTTCTACTTCTTCGTTTGTTTTTAAAGATATTGAGGCTGATGTTGTATGACTGAATACTTCCCTAAAAAGTTGCCAGCTTGTGCATTGGTTGTGAATAAAGCCATTGGGTTGGATTTCGATTATTGTTGAGTTAATTGTTGCTATGACGGGTGAATGATCTGAGGAGAGTTCGATAGAAGAGTTGCTTTGGATGTATCTTGGCGAGATGTTTTTGGTTATGAAAAAGTCTAGTAGGTCAGGTAGTTTGTTAGTGTCTATGGGCCAGTAAGTGTGTTCATTTGTACTAATGTAGTTAAGTCTGTTGGTGTTTATGGATTTTAAGAGGTTTTTGCCTCTAACTGTGATAAGTCTGCTACCCCATAGTGTATGTTTAGCGTTGTAGTCTCCTCCAGTATCCAGAAGTACCTGTGCGTACGAGATTGGAGGGTAGTGAATTTTCTTGTATTTGGTGTTTGATCGGTTAGGTCCTTAGCTCTGGGTTTGGGGTACTTATTATTGTATGAAATCTTGTAGGCTGTGCAGCCTTTATAGTTCGCAGGATGCTCTCCTTGACAGAGGATGCACTTAGCAGGGGTTTCTGGAGATTTAGTGCACTGGTCTGTGGGATGGGTACCTGCACATTTAACGCAGCGGTGATTGCGGTTGCAATATTTTTGCGTGTGACCGTACCTTTTGGCACCTTTTACATTGAACTATCTCCTTTTTTATAAAAGGTGGTTCGATTTTTACTACCGAATTCATTAGACGATTTATGTTGTAGGCTTCTTTGTTGTTCGGGTTTTGTTTTAGGTCGATGAAGAATAAGGATAGCGGGTTTTTGGTGATTCTATACCTTATGTTGGTGATGTTGGTTACTTCATGGCCATGGTTTAGGAACTCGAGTTTCAGTTCTTCTAGATTTGCTGAGTGGTGGATGTTGCGTAGTACTACTCGAAAAGGTCTTTCCTGTTTTAATTGGTAAGTGTGGAAATTTGCATTCTGAGTTTTAAGTAATTTTGTTAATTTCCTGTAGGAGTCTGGGTTAGTGGGCAGAATTTTTACCTGACTGTTTTTAATTTTTAGGGTGTAGTCCTCTTTGTTGATTTCTTTTTCTATGGATCTTGTTATTGTTTGGATGTCGATAACGTCATCAATGAAGATTGTGGCGGGGGAGGATTTTTTGTGTGAGATGGTTTATTGGTGTTTCAACTACGTCCATAGAGTTGTCTGTGGATTCTAATATTGAGTATCTGTTGTAGGTGGTGATGTGACTTGTTGACGGTTCGTTCTGGTTAGTGTTTACATTTTTTTTACCTGTATCAAGCTTACGTTTTTTTGTGCTGGTGGTGTGGTTTGAGAGGTGGGATATATTGTCCTTTTGCCACGGAGGAGGTAGAACGGTGCGGTTGCAGTGTTGTTCGTGAGGGCCAGATCTTGTTTCTTGGGCCATTTTCGCGCTACCCTAGATTGAAACACCAGATTCAAAAAGAATCTAACTCGCTCTAACCTATATATTCCAAGCCACAGAACCACGCCAAACTAATTTACTAAAAATTCTGTGTAAGAATTGTTTGTAAATATTTTATCAAATAAAATAAAAAAAGAAAATCTTCCAGCTAGTTAATTCAAGTTGAAATGACTAGTTGAGAGGCTATGATTTGGTTTAGAGATTGGTAGTGTTAGATTTTCCAGGAGTAAGTTTGGAAAGCATTTGGTTTTTCTTTTTTCTTTTCTCCTTCCTTTTTCCGGTTCGACTCACTTTCGACGGGGGGTCGTCACTTATTGTGAACTTCACTGGGTACTAGACACACGTCTGCAGGCTTCGGCTGTGGAAAGAAGACTGAAACAGTACAGATGTAGAGTTTTTCTAGAAGTGCTGACCACTTTAACAACTACTATATAGTATTCTGCTTAACAAATATTTTCAAAAATCATACTTCTTAACCACCTTACGAAAAATAGTTATTTACATTTAAATCGTTAAAAACTAATCAGTGGAATAATGAGTAATGTTTGCATCAATGCAACATTGTTGAAAAAGATACACAAAGTAACTTGCATATTGTTTCATCAAGAAACAAAAATTATACAGTGGATAATTGTTCCCCTGTTCCGCAGAAGAGACCGATCGTCACTCCCACAACTAGGTCCAAGTTCCTTTCAATGGGTTCTAGTATTCCCTTTGACAAACCATGAAGTTCGACGGCTGAGTAGTGCGACCTAAAACGAATTCAATTGTCCATGAACCAATACTAATTATTCGTGAAACA
This sequence comes from Bombus difficillimus, assembly GCA_014737525.1. NCBI lineage: Eukaryota > Metazoa > Arthropoda > Insecta > Hymenoptera > Apidae > Bombus > Bombus difficillimus. Next base: position 90,259 of record JACXIT010000130.1, read on the forward strand.
ATAACGAAACTTTTTTATTTCTGATTCTTTTTAAATAAAACTTTCACTGAGGTAGTTGTCAGATTTTTCCGATTAAAATGAGACGAAACACGATATAGTTTAAATCTCATTTCCATGTATGTACATATATTTAATAGACGAAAGAAGATAAGTTAACATCATTAAATAAGCAAATATGCTTCAAATTACATATATCGTGTTTGGTTTCGCTTTAATCAGAAATGCTTCGCTATTACACTGATAAAAGTTTCGTTCAACGAGAAATGGAAAAAGAAAAAAGTGTGTTGTTGCATTAACATTATCCAACCGATATGTTTCTTTTCGTCAATCCCAATTTCGGATCTCTCACTCTCTCTCTCTCTCTCTCTCTCTCTCTCTCTCTCTCTCTCTCTCTCTATCCGGAAAAATGGCAAGTCACATCTATCATATACATACAATCTAGTGATCTACACTCTACGCGATAATTAATCGTTAGGGAATCGCGATTTTCAATCAATTGCGTATATTATAGAGATAATACTGTATCACATCAGAAGATATTTTGCAGGAATCCAAGAAAAATTTCCATGATTTAAAAATGTCAATGTTTACTATAAATAGATATCCTAATTTCCTCAAAATAATATTTTAGTGAAGTAGATTTAGTAAAGTTTTTTATAGATCAAAATAATAATATTAATAATAATAATAAAAAGAAGAATAATCATGAAAAACATATTACGTATATTCTGAAAATTATCTCCTTTAACTACAATGTTAAAAAATTCAAGGAGAATTAAATAATGATGAAAGTGATTGAAATATGAATAACTGAAAAAAATTATAAATGAAATATTGGTATGTTAACGGAACGTTACATCTTAATAAACTAAATATACACATGTAAACTCCCTAGAGTTCAAATGTGATAAGGACTTTCTCTGTTTACGGACAACACGACTTTCTTTTGTTTTACGGACAACCATTATTGAGAGACACTTATTTCCCAAACAGACGGACAGAGGACAACATCAGAGATAGGCAAGATCATAGAATCACAGAATAATTATTTAAAACATCGAAGATTGACCCAGAAAGAACGATAACTCAGGACGTTGAAAATCGATTCTCATTTCCGTCTACCGCTAAACAAGTCTTCGTGATGGATTAGAACGACGTCAAAACGATCACGTTCGTATTCAGGACATCCTGTGTACGTCATCGATGTCTCTATCGATAATTCGCCAGTGAGACTCATACGCGAGTACCTCGAGTTCGATCTCGAAATAATGAGTTGCCAATTAGCCGGAACTAAAAAGTTCTTCCTTCCGATCGATTCGTGCCGGGAAATTAGGTAACAAGGTACAGCATGGCCTTGTGCTCTACGTCCATTTTTTTTCTCCTAGTCCCATTTCAATATGTGATAGATTTCGCTATTATTATATAGCATCCCGAATACATACGAAAATTTTAGATGTGCGATCGAATCGCGGGATCAATTACCTACCCCAGATGCGCTTAGGATAAAATTATTAGAAGAAGCTAATTCTCGTCGTAATTCGAATGCTGTGAATGATCACCAGGAAGCTCTACGAGGGGAAGATTCAAACAAACACTAGAAGTATGATAATAATAGAAATTCTTCAAATAAAAATGGATTTATTAAAGCTAATAAAGTAAAACACATTGAATGTTTTTATAGTCACAAACGAGGATATAAGGCAAATCAATATTTGTAGAAGAAAGGGGATGATCATAAGGCTCAACTAGCACAAGTTCCTGAAATGCCCAAAACTGAACAATGCTTACGTTCTTCCAATATTCAGGATGAAGACAACCAGGATAATAGTATCATTACTGATGTTTCATTGAATATAAACATGGAACCAACAACGGAATGGTGCATTGACAATGGTGCTACGTCACGTATATGCAAAAATCAAAAGGTGTAATAAGCGAATGACAAATTAGCTGAAATCAAAGGTAAAGATACTATAATATTATTTAGCTGTATAAAAAACAAACTTGAGAAATTCCGATTGGAAAACGCGTTGTAGTTATCAAAATTAAAAGCAAATTTCATCTCAGTATCAAAAGTTACAGGAAATGGAAAAAGGATTGTATTTACAAATAAAATGGCTAAAATATTTGGAAAAAACGATGAAATCGCTATTACTGCTAACTGTAAAAGGGATTTATATATTGTGGATACAAAATCCGAATATATTGGTATAGTATATGAAAGCAGAAATACGCTTATGGACTGGCACTATCGATATGGACACTTAAATGAATCTGATATTCGGAGATTGATAAGTAAAAATATGGTAAATGGTTCACCTAACGTATGATTGAGTGAAAATGAAAATTGTGTTCAAGATAAATTTGTGGTCAAGAGGGGGCGAGGAAGGCCAAACATAATACGAACAGGAAATGCAAGTACAAGTGGTCAAGGTCGCCGATTAGTTGAGACAGGAGGACAAAAGGCAGCAACTGGCAATTGTTGCAAGTGATTATCCAAATCTGTGATCATGGTTATCGGGGTAGAGTCCAGGGGCCAAATGGTTTAACACAAGGGAGAATGGGTCAGTTTGAGCTGGTGTTACTTGGAGAATCTGCTGTGGAAAAATCAAGTTTTGTCTTGAGGTTTGTGAAAGGACAGTTCCATGAGTACCCAGAAAGTACTATTGAGCTGCATTTTTAACACAAACTGTATGCGTGGATGATACAACTGTAAAGTTCGAGATTTGGGATACAGCAGTGCAGGAACATCATCATAGTCTTGCACCAATGTATTATCGTGGTGCGCAAGTAAGCATTGTTGTATATGATATAACAAACCAAGACGCATTTGTATGTGCTCAAATATGGATGAAAGAACTGCAACGACAAGCCAGTCCAAGTATAGTTGTAGCATTAGCTGAAAATAAAGCCGATCTTTCGAATGAAAAAGTTGTAGAATTTAATGATAACTCAAAGAAGAGTCATTGGTTATTCGCCAAAAGGGTCTTACGTTACCTTGACACTAGGTTTACGGGACCCGTCAATTTGGCGGATTTCAAACTTCGAAATGAAATATCTCAAAAATCATAGCATTAATTTTAACCATTTTGCATCGTAAATTAATCATTTCGTCTAAAGGATTTATACGCACAATTATTTTTACCTAGGCTTTCTAATTTTTGAAATCTGTATGTAATATGAAACCCGTACTTCTATGAAATCCGTCAAATTGACGCTGATTTCATAAACAAACTGTTTTTCAAAGACAGTGGACAAAAGGTTCAGTTATTTTAGACATTTCCCATTATTGTCTCCTCTTATTGTACGTATTTACAGGATAATTGAATTTGGACACAGTATTTTCTTTTCTTGACCAGTCCCACTTTTCTGGCAATCATGAGTGAATCTAGGAAACATAATAAGATATTGAACAAAATTGTCAACATCAATGAAAATTTTTCTGAGGATTCCTCTGAAGAAGATCGATATGAATTAGGCCAAAGCGAAGCTGGACCCTGCTCGACAGATGGCGCGCCCGGGCTAAGGGTCCTCGAGGCCGTCCTTCCGAATTGGGACGTTTTGTTGCACGGTGGAGAGCCCCCGCTGACCTACAGGGTAACGCAGGTGCTCACCGAGCATGGGTGCTTTGGTGAGTACTTGCATCGAATCGGGAAAGAGGCGACCGCGCGTTGCCACCACTGCGGTGCGGCCGTGGACTCGGCGCAGCACACGCTGGAGTATTGCCCGGCGTGGGCGATGCCGCGCCACTCCCTCATCACGGAAATAGGTTGGGACCTCTCGCCGCCGGCGATCATCGGGGCATTGCAGGCGAGCGAGGGAGGTAGGAGGGCCGTGACTTTTTTCTGCGAGCCGGTTATGCTTCGGGAGGAGGAGGAAGCGGGGCTCCCACCCTGAGAAGATCGGCCGGCGGGAGCGCGTCAGAGGGCCGTGGACGCGACAAGGTGCGGTGCGCTAGGGCTGCTGCGCGCCCCGCTGTGATTTTTAAAAAAACCTAGGTGCTGGTACGTCCGGCGCCCAGAACCGCCAAACAGTCCGGTATGGGACCCGGACCGCCTTGCACGGCGGCTCCGGCGAAGAGGCGCAATGTGACATGGCCGCGCACCGCGCCACGAAGGGATGTATTGCTGTGCGCGGGGGGGGGGGGCCGGTGTGTCTCTCACACACTCGTCGTCAAACGCTCTCCCCGGAGAGCGCGGGGCGCCTATGAAGGTTTCCCCCACGAAAAAAAAGCTGTGATTTGCAGGATGTTTCGTCTACTTGATTACTGAGCGGGTGGCCTTCTTGAGCGTGTGACACGAGCGACGGTTAGGAATACGGTTTATAGTGAGCCTCGTGGCGTAACAATAGTCGTAAAATAATTCTGGAGATCAAGAGAATGATAATCACCTTTTAAAAACCTTATTAGGATATAAACTTCTTGTACATGAGATCCTCTCATTGCCAAAGCTCAACAATCCGTTTTTAGAGAATCCTATTTTTTGGAGATGCTGACGAGTAAGTTGAGAGTGTAACATCCTACATAAGCACTTCTGGGATTACACGAACCTTAAATTCGAGGAAACGAGGCGATCTTTCGCTGATAGGATGGAAACTACTTTTCTTCCGTCATCCTTTTCTAACCAAAGACTAGCCTTCTACGATAGAATAAGTCAAACTTAAATTTTCTTCAAAAGATTATAAAAGATTAATTTTATTATTAACTATTATTATATGTATAAAAGTTATTTTAACGAACCAATTAATTTACTGATTGATAAGAAACTAAAGATTCTTAATAACATTCTTCTAATGACTGATAGTTTTATAAATTTGGAAGACTCTATTCTTTTATAGGTAAATGGAATGAAGAAACAACTATTTTATTATTCGACAAATATATTTTACTTATATTAAATTTATTTCAATTTGCAAGCAATAAAATGTTCGATCATTAAACATATACCTAGTCAGAAATTAAACATATGAATATGTATTTTATGGATAAAAATAATATACTTAATATTTAGATTGCAGATATTTCTGCAAATTACATTTTTACGAGAACGATGAGATGAAATTTAAATAGAGATTCGCTTCACTCCCTAAACGGTATAACAAATGTTTAACTTTGCACAAAGATCCTCAGTTTCTTAATATGTAGAAGCTAAAATAAAGGTAAACATATACTTTGTATATAAAATTATTTTACAGTAATATAACACATAAATATACAAAAGATAAAATACACAAAAGATGTTCATTAACTTCTTAATATTAAATATCTCATCAAACAAGATTCGCGTCTTTCTCCCTCAATTTCAAACCATATACGTATATACCATCTGTTCTGCGGACGCAAAGACTGTAAAATAAAATCTGTCGAAAGAACGAATCTACTTAACAAGATATTACTGAGAAAAATTCCAAAGTAATTGCATCCCAATGCACGTCTTCACGTTGAATCAAGCTTCCTGTTTCCATTTCTGCGCCTCTTTTAACCGACCATTTTGGTTTGAGTTTGGTTTGCGTGCACGTGCCGTGAACATACATCGTGTACAACCTGTATCCTCGTTGATACGATGTGTGTCTTGATTAAAGGGAGAAGCCCACCAGGGACTCTCGTTAATCCCTCCTTATCGTACGGAAGAGGCTTTGATACAGGATTGCAAGAACCAGCTTGGATAGCAGCAATTACGTGTGTAGGCGCTTGAAAAATTCCAACTCTGCGATACGCTTACGTTGCATGCCACGTATAAACACGTACCAAAAATATAGTAGATACGTATTAACCAAATATCATATATAAAATTTTATCCGACTCCATATTCACCTTAATAATAAGAAATATCTACACCAGAAAACCAGGAAATTCGAAATAAAAATCCTTGCACGAGAAAGTGGAAAAATTGTTCAAAGCGAATTTTTCTCTGGTCAATTTCGTGCGGATTTTTACAAATAATCTGGAAGATATTGAAATGTAAAGTTCGAAAGACATTGTGCGTAATATTGTTTTTGTTTCATAGAAACCATATAAATAACAAAGGCGAGAACCGACTTCATTCTATTTCGTTCTCTTTTCCTTTAATTTTCTTTGAAACTTTCAATCGTTACTAAATATAGGTGCAAACGTATTGTCGTTACCACTAGCATATACTCGTAAAGTTTTAAAGAAACATGAAATTCGAAGTTAAAATTCACCACTTATTTTTGTAATCTATGTGAGCATATAAAAGCTGCGCATGTTTTTTCATGATATTTCTTTCTTCACATTTCTTACAAAGTGTAATTTTAAAATTACACCGACTCCGGGAAAAGGTAAAGAAGCAAAATACATTTAGGTCACGATTCTTTAAAATCTCATTCGACTTATTAAACTAAGGGAAACTAAATAAGAGGAAACTCGTTCAAAAAGAAAGAGCGCAAAAAGTAGAGAACGATTGTCATAGGTCTGCGCATTTTATTTTTATAACTCTTAAAGTTGACCCTGCGTAGCTATGTTTCGTGTAACGATAGTAAATTATTATGAAGTCTTTTGCTATTTTAGAAAACTTCGTGAAAGTAAAAATCATCGTGAATCCCAAAATTCTACCACGCTTGGCAAAAAGCTTCCAAGCAAGTGTCACAGACAAAATCCGACTAAACAATGCGATAAGATAGCGAAATTCCAAGCGCCTTAGCATGAGTGACCATTGGATTACATCCGGTCACTCTATCCGTTCTCAGAAATATACGATCGAAGCCTTTTCCCACTCCCACGAATAAAAGAATTTAAATACTCCCCCTAAAATCATCCAAGTTAGTCTTGAACAGTCACGCCTAGAGCTCGGAAGTGTATTGCAAACAAGAGAAAAAAAATAGTTTCTTTTTTTTCTTAAATTTCTTTTTATTTTACGTGACATTTTTGGCGATCCTGCCAGGATCCATTCGCTTCAGTGTAAACGAAATCACGATTTCGGGGTACGCGCATTATTGAAGATCGAAGGATCAGCGGACCACTGCGAATCTTTGCTACTACGAAGCCCTGCAGCACCTTTCAACGTTCCACCACGGTGAAACTAGACGAGAGGACTACGGTCAGCGCAGAGCAAGCCTACGAATAAGATTCGGAATCTAGAACCAATCAGAGAGGAAACATCCCAGAGACTCTTCAACGGCCATAGCTGCTACGGTAAGCTGAAAATCTGGATTCATTTGTACATTACCGTACGAGAAAACCAAGTTCCTCAAGCGTTTCGAGTTCAACTAGCAACGATAGTTCAGACTCGGTAAACTTAATTAGAATCATGTCCGCACCGAGAAAAGATAAAATCGAAACCACTACCTCTGCAACCGGAGTTACGGATTCAACTCGTGCCATACTTGAGCAAATCGGACTTCTTGCGCGACGAATAGAAGAAACGCAACGAATAGCCGATAGTGAAAACAAAAAACGTGCAGCAGAGATAGAACTATTAGGAAAACATATCTCTAAAATAAATTTAGGACGTGACGCTACTACCGAATTAGGCTCCCTTATTACGGTGGACGAATCTAATACCAGCAATGTTCGGAGAGAGAGACCGCCTGTAAAACCTAACGAAACGGACGATATGGACAGTGAAGAAGAAGCAGTAAATTGTGACAACCCCACGTACAATGCGAAAACCTGCCTAGACTTTATCCCTATACTCAACAGACAAGACGATATAGGAGTAGAAGGGTTTATTAAACGAATAAGAGAAGCTCGAGCCGAATGTCGAGAAAGACGCACATTATTACGATTAATTTTAACACAAAGAATCACCGGAGAAGCGGAACGCAGTATCCGCCATGCTGAAATCGAGAATTACGAGGATCTGTTTGAAAGCCTCAGAAAATTCGTATCCGTGAGTATTACTTCTAACGGAGCCCGTGATAAATTGCAACGTACGCGACAAACCGAATCGGTACACAGTTATGCGAAGAGGTTCCGACACAACCTCAACGAACTGATATACGCGCTTCAACACGAAATTCGCGATCCAGTACGTCGAGCAGTCGCCATAGACCTTGAAACTGAACGAGCGACCAAAGTTTTTGTCCTAAATTTAAAACCTGAAATAGAGATACGCACATCGGCTACAAGGCCAAAGAATCTCCAGGAAGCGCAAGATGCAGCTTTCGAGGCGGAATTGGTCATAGGAGAAATTGAACGCAATAAAAAATTAGGAAGAACAACAAACCAACCAACCGAGAGAGCCAAAACCCGATTCCAAGGAACACCTAAACCAATGCCGAGAAACCTCCAGCAAGTTGAACGAACACCACTTACCCAAAGGACTCAAGCGAAATGTTTCAAGTGCAATCAAATCGGACATTTCTCCAGTCAATGTAGAAATTTTCAAACACCCAGCCAACACCCGAGACCACCAGCAGTCCACAATCTCGAGACACGCAACATAGAAACGGAAACCTACGACGAAACGACGGAAGANCCAAGGAAAATTCCAAGGGTTAACGCCACGACAGGCAAACTCCTCACAATACAGTTTAACACAAGAACTGGACATGTAACACACCTCGTCGACACAGGAGCAGGAATCAACCTATTAAAAAAGGACAAGGTAGACTCTCAAACCTTCAAAACCGACGAACCTCGAATGTTCTCCATGGGACAAGACAGATACACCACTAACGAATTTATTAGATCCAAATTGTTTGGTAAAAAACATAAATTTTATATAGTACCGGAAGAATTTCCCTTAATAGAAGACGGAATAATAGGACTGCCCTGTTTAGGGAAGTACCAATATGAAATCTCCAACGATAGATTAAAACATGATAATAATATTTTATGCTTTCAGAAACCAGAAACGATACAATCAGGCGAAAAGAGAATTCGAACCATCTACCTCGAAGGCAAAACAACGCGAGTATGCTTCTTCAATTCCGGTGAGACAAACCATGAAATTTCTAACGACATGGATAACAGTAAAGAATTAGATCAAATTGCTAAATTTAAAACCATAGTGAGAACAAATCATATTGAACGCGAACTCCGCGAACCCATAGAGAAAATATTAATACATTACATTGACGTATTCAATTTAGAAACAGACCTATTACCATGTACTAATCTGACAAAACACACGATCACATTAAAACAAGACAAAATCATAAACACCAAATCATACAGACCCCCAGAGTGCCACAAACGCGAAATCGAGAAACAAATGACAGAAATGCTAAATAAAAACATTATAGAAGAATCAAACTCTCCTTTCAATTCACCGGTATGGGTTGTCCCCAAGAAATTAGATGCATCGGGAAAACAGAAATGGAGAATAGTTATTGACTTTAGAAAACTAAACGAACTGACTGACCAAGACGCCTATCCATTACCCGACATAGAAGTCATATTAAGCCAACTAGGAGACGCGAAATTCTTCTCAGCACTTGACCTATCATCCGGTTTTCATCAAATCCCTATGGACGAAAACTCAAAGAAATACACTGCTTTCTCGACACCGCAAGGACATTTCCAATTTAACAGAATGCCTTTTGGACCCAAAAACGCACCAGCAACGTTCCAAAGAATGATGGATACAGCATTACGCGGATTAATTAATAAATATTGCTTCGTATATTTAGACGACATTATTATATTTGGAAGCACTATTCAAAAACATAATGAAAACTTAGCCATAGTATTACAAAGACTAAGAGAATTAGGACTAAAAATCCAACCAGATAAATGTGAATTTCTAAAACCAGAACTCGAATATTTAGGACACATAGTAACATCGGAAGGAGTAAAACCTAATCCGAAGAAAATAGAAGCAGTCGAAAATTGTAAAATTCCTAGAAACCTTACCGAAGTCAAATCATTCTTAGGACTCGTGGGATACTACCGGAAATTTATACGTAACTTCTCTAAAGTAGCCAAACCCCTGACGGACCTAAACAAAAAAGACACTAACTTCCACTGGACGGACAAACAACAGAACAGTTTCGATACACTCAAACAAAAACTTTGTCAAGCACCTGTTCTGTCATACCCAGATTTCTCTAAAACATTCATATTAACGACAGACGCTAGTAATGAAGGACTAGGAGCCGTATTATCACAAGACGGACACCCGTGCTGTTACATCTCTCGAACGCTAAACCCTCCAAAGAAAAATTATACGACTACGGAAAAAGAATTATTAGCTATCGTATGCGCATTGAAACGACTACGACAATACTTGTTAGGACGAAAATTTATCATTAGAACAGACCATCAAGCTTTGAAATGGTTGAATAATTGCAAAGACCCATCGTCTAGATTAATGCGATGGAGACTAAAGTTAGAAGAGTACGAGTACACGATCGAACACGTTAAAGGCAAAGAAAACCCAGTCGCAGATAGCTTATCTAGGATTCACGCGATTCAAAAAGTAGAAACCCCTGAAGGAACAGTAGTCTTAGATTTCTTACAACATTTTGCAAAATGGAAAAAGAAATCAGATATCCCAAAACGATTAGAAATAAAACCTAACGACCAATCTTTCTATCAATTAATGTTTTTTCGGCCAGTCGCGGGGAGACGCGGTCGCGAAGAAACGCGTCGACGGGAGTCGTAAATTCCCGTTACGATTTTCTTATTAATCGACGCCACAAACTGGTCGATCCCCGTATTTCTTGTGGGATAATCGGGGCAGTTCAATGAATGTACACCGAAGTAACAGCGTAACTAGTTTTATTCAGCACAGCTTGTTGACTCGAAGAGTTGCACTTGGTGGAGCGTGAACTTACACGGTGACGGTTCGGAGAATGTGTTCTGACTGACTCTCGGTTCGGACGAGACCCCCGAGGAGACCTCGTAGGTGATTGTTTATTTTTTCGGATTGTGGGTGGGGGAAGGATGCTAATTGTCCTGAAATAAGGTGGCCCAAATGGGATGTATTGTCCGTGACAAAATTAACTTCCTTCGGTCGCCCGGTGATAAAGCAATAAATGTTAGGACCATTTTTGGCTGTAAATTGCTGGGTTTTATGAGGGTCCTTAGGCCTATTGAGTACGCAGGACGGGTATGTAAACACCTTGATGGCATGCTGTCAGCGGTGTCTGGCCTGGTCGAGGCCGAGTGTCGCCCGACGGAACATCCTCCCCTCGTTGAGAGGGTACCGATCAAAATTAGCGAGGTGTGGTGTTAGTAAAGGTTCCCATCCTACTTCGTCTCAATCGCTGGTTGTTCGGGGTTCTCGAGGTCGGGCTGAATTGGTAGTGGGACCAGCCTTTTGGCGGCCCGATCCACAGTACCTCTTGCCGTCCGAATTGTAGCTGTTCGGATGATCCCATCGACGCCTGGATGGACCTTGATGACTCGGCCCAAGGGCCACTGCATGGAGGGGACGTGGTCCTCTCTGAGGATGACGATTGTGCCTTCCTGGATGTTGTGTCCACCCTTGGTCCACTTATTGCGGTTGGTCAGCTCATTCAAGTATTCCTTGTGCCAGCGATTCCAGAAGTGCTGTTTGAGCTGTTGGATGTGCTGCCATCTGGAGAGCCGGTTGGACAGGGTGTCCCTGAAATCTCGCTCCTGCAAATTCATTAGTGAGTCGCCGATGAGGAAATGTCCGGGAGTGAGAACTATGGGATCGTTAGGGTCGGTGGATAATGGGGTTAACGGCCGAGAATTAAGAACTGCTTCTACTTCTGTAATGAGCGTGTTGAATTGTTCGAAGGTCAGTAGCTCGTTCCCGACGACGCGTCTGAGGTGGCGTTTAAACGACTTCACTGCTGCTTCCCACAGTCCACCGAAGTGAGGGGAATGCGGGGGGATGAAGCGCCATTCAATTTGCTTGTCCGACAGGAAGGCGTTTACTCTTTCCTTGTGATCGTCTGATCGCAGTAGATCACGAAGCTCTCGTAACTCGTTGTTTGCCCCCACGAAGTTGGTGCCGTTATCTGAATGAATTGTGGAGCAAAATCCTCGTCGGGCGATGAATCTACGAAGAGCGGCGATGAAACCTTCGCTCGTGAGATCGCCGACGAGCTCGATGTGTACCGCCTTTACTGCTAGACATACGAAGATGGCTACGTATGCCTTGATTTGGCGGCGATTACGATCTCGTTTCTCCTTGATGTGGAAGGGTCCACAGTAGTCGACGCCGACGTTCGTGAAGGGACGTTATTCCGTTACTCGCGCCTTCGGTAAGTGGCCCATGACATAATCCACTGGTGGTGGTTGAGCACGGCAACAACGGACGCAGCCCTTGATCGTGCGCCACACTTGACTTCGGCCGTCAACGGGCCAGTATCGTTGCCTTACTGCGTATAGCGTGGCCTGCGTTCCGGCGTGCATGTAGATCCTGTGTATGTTGTAGATGATACGTTCCGTAGTGACTGACTTCGGCAACACAATGGGGTGTTTTTGTGAAAAGGTCATTGACGACTGGTTGAGCCGACCTCCTACTCGTAATATTCCTTCCTTGTCCACGAAAGGGTTGAGGCGCGTGAGCTTCCCCCTTACCGCTGCGTTTCGATCCCGTTGGAGCGTGCGGATTTCCTCGGAGAAATGGGTGGTCTGTAATAGTCTGATCAGATTGTTGTGGGCGGTGTTCAATTCGGTAGCGGTTAATGGGGTCGATCGGTTGTGTTTTTGTTTCCAACGGAGACACCGAGCGACGGTTCTTATCAGCTTGGGCCAGGATGAATATCCTTCCAACAAGCTGCACTCGGTGGGAATCGCGGACAAACAAGTCGCTCCTTTCCGTTCTGGTAGTTCAACCTGAGCGGTTGGGGTCCATGTCGGCCAGCATTCTTCCGGCTGTTGGAGCCATGTCGGACCGTGTTGCCATATAGTTGGTTTTAGGAATTCCTCGGGCGTTTGGCCGCGCGATATTAAATCGGCGGGGTTGTCATTAGTCGGAACGTGACGCCAGTCGCGGATGCTGGTTTTCGTCTGGATTTCCGCAACTCGGTTCGCGACGAAGCTTTTGAGCGTGTGCGGGGATGCATTGATCCAATGGAGGACGATTGTAGAGTCGGTCCAGTAAATGGTGCGCGCGACCTTGTGTAATAAAGCCTGATGTAGCGTTGACATCAGGGACGTGAGAAGTAGTGCTCCGCTTAGTTCGAGCCGAGGAATGGTGTGATATTTGAGAGGAGCGACCTTTGATTTTGCGGCTAGGAGTTGTGTCCAGACGCGACCGTAGGGATCACGGGTTCGGAGATACACACAAGCTCCGTAAGCCCTCTCGCTGGCATCGCAGAAACCGTGCATTTCAACTTCCGTAGCTGCCTTGATTATGGTCTTGCGCGGGAACCGAATGTTATTTAACAATGGCAGCAGGGTGTAATACCTGTCCCATTCTGTATGTAAATCGGTTGGAAACGATTCATCCCAATCGATTTTCGTTGACCACACTCGTTGAAGCAACATCTTGGCCTTGATGATCACGGGCGCGAGTAAGCCTAGTGGATCGTAGATTCTGGCGATTTCCGAGCTGATGGTCCGTTTTGTGACTCGGGAAGGGGTGGATCGGACTTCGACCGCATAGAGGATGGAATCGTCTGCTGAATTCCAAAACACTTCCAGCGTTTTCAGGGTTTGCGAATCGCCGAGATGTTGTCGGTGGTTAGTCTTTTCTGCGGGAAGCCCGTGTAACAATTCATGGTCGTTGGACGCCCATTTGCGTATGTTCAGACCGGCTAGTTGGAGTAGCTCGGTGAGTTCTGTTCTAAGCGTCAATGCTTCGTTCTTCGTATCGGCTCCAATGAGCGCATCGTCGACGTAGAAGTCGCGCAGCAATACCTGCGCTGCTCGCGGGAACCGATGTCCCTCGTCCTCTGCCAGTTGCTTGAGGCACCGAATGGCTAGATATGGGGCGGCAGATAAACCGAACGTCACTGTGTTGAGCTGATAGGTTTCGGTTTCTCCCCGTGAATTCCGCCATAATATCCGTTGATATTTTCGATCCTCTGGTCGTACGAGGAATTGTCTGTACATCTTTTCAATGTCCCCGGTGAGGACATATTGATGTGAACGGAATCTGACGAGTATATGAAACAAGTCCTCTTGCAACTTAGGCCCTGTGTAGAGTGTGTCGTACAAGGAGGTTCCGGTGGTGCTTAGGGCCGATCCGTCGAAGACTACCCGGAGTTTCGTCGTTTGGCTCGACGCCTTGATCACACCATGATGTGGTAGGTAGTATCCGTTATCGTCGGCATGGTTGATGTCGACCTTCGTCATATGTCCCAATGACTGGTACTCCTGTAATACCGTGCGATACGCTGCTTCGAGGTGTCTATCTCGTTGAAAGCGGCGGTTGAGCGAGGCGAGTCGTTTCATCGCCAATGCCTTGGAGGACCCGAGTGACTGAAGCTGGTCATTGAATAGTAGAGCGACGACGTATCTTCGCTCGCTGGTGCGTCGGATGTGAGTTTTAAAATGTTCCTCGCATCGTCGATCTGCTTCTGAAACGTGTTTAATCGAGGGTCCTTCGTCGATTTCCCAGAACAGCGCGAGATCGGCTTGCAGAGCTGTAGTGGATGCGTGGAACATGCTTATCGTAGTCCGGGACGGTGGACTCCCCCCGATCACCCAACCGAATCGTGTTTTCTGCAGACGTAGTTCCGGCTCGTCCGGCTGCGTTAAATTGATTTGTCCAACGCACATCGATGCGAGAGTCGAGCCCGAGCTGAGTAGGATATCGATCGGGGCTGGTACGTGAAAACGTGGATCGGCTAATCGGATATTTTTCGGTATGTCGATTGTCGAACGATCGATGGGCTCACTTGGAAGTAAGGTTGCGACGGCTGGAATGACGAGGAACGTTAGCGTTTGTTTGTATGTGCCGTCTGAGGACGTGATCGTTGCCGTGATGTAGTGTTGAGCAGTCGTGGACGATGAGTTGAGGGCTCCGATTGGGACCGAACATTTCCGTTGGTCGACCCTTAATGAATCGGCGAGTATTTTGGTGATAAAGTTCATGCTAGATCCGGTGTCTAGCAGAGCTCTACAACGGACTGGTTGAACTTTATCATTTAAGATGTTGACCCGCGCGGTCACCAATAGGTCGTGATGGAATGGTTGAGAAGGAAATGAGGTCAGTGAATTCGTCTTTCGTGATTCGGTCCCTAATGAAGTCGTCGGATACCGTCATTGGTTACCTTGTCGTTGAGGACTGGGCGATGAGTCTGATCTGGTTGCCCTGGTTCGTAATGAACGATGTTCGCGTTTGGGAGACGGTCGGGGAGACGATCGGGGAGACGTTCGGGAATACGATCGGAGAGACGTTCGGGGAGACGATCGGAGAGACGCTCGGGAATACGATCGGAGAGACGTTCAGGGAGACGATACGGGAGACGTTCGGGGAGACGATCGGGGAGACGTTCGGGGAGGCGTGGAGACTCGTCTCGAACAATGTGACGCACGTGGCGTCGGTGAGCCTGGTGGTGATTGTCCGTTCGATGATCGGTCGTTTGATGATTGACCGCTCGATGATCGGCCGCGACGTGTTCGTGCCTGATGTAAATGTGTGTGGTGCCGTTGTCCGCACATGCGACATGAACCGGCGGTACACTGCGCAAGGGAATGCCCTCTTCCTAGACAATTGGTGCAGAGCGATGCCCCCTTGACGATTTCGAAGCGCCTTTTGGGCGACTGTGCCCTGAAGACACCGCACCTCCATATTTCGTGGTGTCCTTGGCATGTTGGACACAGTGATGTAGGTTGCGCCGTGGTGAATGCATGACCGCGTGTTTGACGTATCGGTCTGGCAGGTTCTAGGATCTGACATCGATCGTTCAAGAACTGCAGGAATTCCTCGAACGTAGGGAATGGTGTGGATCTCATCTTGTCTCTCCACATTGAATCAGTGTCTCGATTTAATTTGGATGTGCAGAGATACAACAGCACGGTATCTGCGGTCAGCTGCCCGAGCGACTTCAATGCCTTGTAGTGTGCTTCTAGCTTGATTGTGTAAGATTGTAATTCTCGGAGTGTCGTATGCCGTGCAGAGGCCGTGTGGAATATTTCCTGCAAATGTCTCTCGGCGATTTTGGCTGGTCTGTTGTACCTTTGTTCCAATATTTCCCACGCGGTTGAATAGTTGTTTGCCGTGCTACTCAACGATGATATTACAAGAGCCGCTTCGTTAGCCAAACAAGAGCGTAGATACATTAGTCGTTTGCCGTCGTCAAGTCGCGAGTTCTCGTGAACTGTGGCGCGAAATTGATCCGCGAAACCTGGCCAATCCTCGTAGGCCCCCGAAAAGGTAGGCAGTTGAAATTTCGGCAATTCCGCGGACTCTGTCAATGACATGTTGGATACGGTTGTCGGTGTCGACGGCGTTGTTTGTGGTGCGCTTTTTGCGAGCCCGTTTGTCCGTCGCTCTAGATCATAATATTGTTCCGACATCCCGATGCTGCGTTCGTCTTCCTCTTCGCCCAATTCTGCCAGTTCGAGTTGGATGGCTTCGACTTCGCGCCCGAATCTGCTTAGTCGATCTTGGATGAATGATAGTTGCCTTTCGTTCTCACGATCGGATTGTTCGTAAGCGTCTAATTGTTTTGATAGCAGATTGAACTGTCCATAGTAATATCCTCGTCTCCGATGCAAGACAGCAATTTTTTCTGCGGTTGCCATTGTAGCAGCGGGTAGTGGCTTGACAATGTACGGAACGAGCTTACCTTGGTGTGATTCTTAATTGACGTGGCGATTGCCTCGCTACGGCGGGAGGCGGCGTGTATTGCGTTCGTCAATCACTGGGTTTTACTCCTTAGAAATTGGTGGCTCCTGGCGTTGCTGACTTTGCTGGAGTGGCAATGCTTTTGCTGCTGGTGGTGTTGGATTCACGTGGCACTGTGTGGTCGCTGAGAAGTCCCTTCACTTCCACTGAATCCGGCTCGAAGGACCAATGTTTTTTCGGCCAGTCGCGGGGAGACGCGGTCGCGAGGAAACGCGTCGACGGGAGTCGTAAATTCCCGTTACGATTTTCTTATTAATCGACGCCACGAACTGGTCGATCCCCGTATTTCTTGTGGGATAATCGGGGCAGTTCAATGAATGTACACCGAAGTAACAGCGTAACTAGTTTTATTCAGCACAGCTTGTTGACTCGAAGAGTTGCACTTGGTGGAGCATGAACTTACACGGTGACGGTTCGGAGAATGTGTTCTGACTGACTCTCGGTTCGGACGAGACCCCCGAGGAGACCTCGTAGGTGATTGTTTACTTTTTCGGATTGTGGGTGGGGGAAGGATGCTAATTGTCCTGAAATAAGGTGGCCCAAATGGGATGTATTGTCCGTGACAATATTAACTTCCTCGGGTCGCCCGGTGATAAAGCAATAAATGTTAGGACCATTTTTGGCTGTAAATTGCTGGGTTTTATGAGGGTCCTTAGGCCTATTGAGTACGCAGGACGGGTATGTAAACACCTTGATGCCATGCTGCCAGCGGTGTCTGGTCTGGTCGAGGCCAAGTGTCGCCCGACGGAACAATTAACTAAAACAGAATTAGGAGAGTTCGACGAGGCAGTGTGGTTACGGAAAATCGACAACATATTACGAAATAACAAGAAAGTAGGTATAGGAGACAACACGTTTACAGAATTAGAAAAGAACCAGATCAAACTTATGCTTCTATATTTCAATGATACCCGATACCCTGTCACTTTCGCGTGGGACCCAATCCAAGAATTAACCGAGGAAGAGATAGAGAAAATAATTCAGGAAAATCATAACGGTACGATAGGACATTTAGGGATACAAAAGACATCCCAAAGAATAAAAGAACGATATAAAATTCCATATTTATTAAATAAAGTCGAAGAGTTTATAAAGAGATGTGAAGCTTGTCAAAAGGAGAAATTAACGCGGATTAGACCAAAAGAAGAACCAATAATATTTGACACACCATTACAACCTAACGACAAAATTGCTATGGACATCATAGGACCTATGACCAAAACCAAGAAAGGAAATCAATTTATACTCTCAATACATGACGAACTGACAAAATACTTGGTCCTAGTACCACTAAAAACCCAACAGACAGAATCCATAATAAACGCACTCTTAGAACACTACATTTACATATTTTCTGCACCCAAAACAATTTTAACAGATCAGGGACAGAACTTCATTAGCGAACTCATGTTAAAATTCGAAGAGGCATTTAAGATTAAACATGTCAAAACCACTAGCTTCCACCCTCGGTCAAACGGATCTCTAGAAAGAACACATGCCGTAGTAAAAGATTTAATCCGTACGAGTCTGCATGATAATAATGATAAAGAATGGGATGAGATATTAAACTTCATATGTTTGGGTTATAACACAGCCGTGCACGAAGGAACCGGATTTTCACCCTTTAAACTAACATTCGGTAGAGACGCAAATCTACCAACAGCAGTCGCGAAAACTTCGAATTTAACTTACAATGATATGTTTTCACTATGGCAAAAACAATTAAATAAATATCTAGATATCGCGAGAAAAACATTAATAAACAGTAAAAAACGATACCTTCGAGACCAGAAAAGAAAGATAGTTCGAACTCAAACGGTATTTAAAGAAGGAGATTTTGTATTGGTCCATAATGATCACAAAAGAGACAAATTAGACACTGAATGGTTAGGACCATACAGAATCCACTCTGTCAAAACCCCTTATTACGAAATTTTAATTGATAATGTTATAAAGAAAATACACGGTAATCGTTTAAAACCTTACTTTCCAAGTCGACGCTCCTCCTTGCCGGAATAATATCCGCGCAAATAAATATAACACCACTAAAGGGAAACTCTGTATTCATAGAAAATATTAAAAAAGGATATTTGTATAGCGATACTGCCAATATTATTGTAGGACTAGACACTAGCGACATACACGAGCAAATAGACACGATAGAATTACATAAATCGACAATAAACTCGCGCACAATCAGTAAAGAATACGCTGAAGAATTAGACGGATTACAAAATCGCATCAATAATCTAAAACAACTCGCAACACACTTGAAAACGTTAATACACACCCGAAGCAAACGAGGCTTACTTAACATCATAGGTTCCGTATCGAAAAGTCTATTCGGAACTCTCGACGATGACGATCTTACACTCATAAACGAAAACATGGACAAACTATTCGATGACAACAATAAAATCAAGACTGTAATAGCTAATCAGACAGCGCTTATTAGGAAAATTGTAAACTCGGAAAACCTAAAGCACTTAGAGAAATCGTATAACGATATATTAAAACAACAACAGCAAGCAAATATCGACAGATTTGTGGTTAAAATGATTATGAAACTCGACATCGCGATGCAAACTTTGCATTTTCAAGTAGACGAGATACTCAACATTATAATATTAAGCAAACAGGGAATAGTTAGCCCACAAATACTTGACCTCGATGAATTTATAAAAAACTACGCCAAAGCGATAGGCAGCCGAACGTACAACACCGCGATCTCTGCAAAAACCGAACATTTTCAATTTATACTCGACATCAGTGATCTTAAAGTCTTCACAATAGGTGACAAAATATTCTTCAAAATCTCAGTACCGTTAGTCTCTAACACGGAATAGAATATATTACAGGTATATCCTATCCCGAGTAAGAGAAATGGAGTATTTTTGGCTCCAGTAGTCGAACATCAGTTATATCTAACTTCAGGCCTTTCATTTATGAACACTGATATCGAGTATCTTGACAAACTTTGTAAAGAACGAGCCGGAACCACTATATGCAAACAAACAATACCAATTCATGACAGAAACTCGAAAACCGATTATCACAGCGAAATAATAAACTTCAAACCTCATATCGAACATTGCCAAATAACTGTGTTTAAGATTGAAGACATTAGTTTTATATCGCTCAGAACTAGCAACAGCTACATTGCGATACCGGTAAACCCGATAGAAATAGACACAATTTGCCGAACGAAACACACCTTGCAAAAACTTGACAAGCCCTCTATCATAAGAGCTAACACTTCTTGCGATATATTGTACAAAGACGAACACATGCGTATAGGCGAGACAAAAAACGAAGTCAAATACGAAATCAAAACTAAAACCCTAGCGCTTAAAACAAACGATAGCTTCACTCATTTGTTAGACAAACTCGAGCGAGCACCAAAGGTAATAGATAATTTACTAGGCTATAGAACCACGATCGATAAAATAGACGACGAAATAAAGGCTCTTAATTTCGAACATAGAATCAAAAGTATACAATATTGGGAGCTAACCACGCTCCAGATATTAGGGTACATAGCATTAAGCATGCTAGGTATATACGGGTTAAACAAGATAGGAGTATTGGAATGCATCAAAAAAATGTATACCGAATAGTTTGTATTAATTTATTTTGCTGCCGAAATGAAACCGTAATCAACAGCCGCAATGCTACATCCCCACCAGCACCAAGTGCCCCGGTCGCAACATCCAACATCTACCACCTCGAAGAAGAAGAGGAATCAGCTGTGATTTTCAAGCCACGCCGAGTCCGATTCCACAAAAGTCTTCTGAAGAAAACTTGAGGGATCAAGTTCAATCTAAGAAGGGGGAAATGTCACAGACAAAATCCGACTAAACAAAGCGATAAGATAGCGAAATTCCAAGCACCTTAGCATGAGTGACCGTCGGATTACATCCGGTCACTCTATCCGTTCTCAGAAATATACGATCGAAGCCTCTTCCCACTCCCACGAATAAAAGAATTTAAATACTCCCCCTAAAATCATCCAAGTTAGTCTTGAACAGTCACGCCTAGAGCTCGGAAGTGTATTGCAAACAAGAGAAAAAAATAAAGTTTCTTTTTTTCTTACATTTCTTTTTATTTTACGTGACACGAGCTTAATAATGTTGAAGTAACTAAAAATACTGAACTTCTTGATATGTAAAATGCTATGATATAAATATGTGTGTGCATATATGTAAATACAATATATATCGAAAATTTAAACTATAATATTCAACAAATATTGACAAATAGATTGCTAAATATTCCTTCTCTAGTAATGTTTCTTCATATTTTTCTACTACATAAGAAATTAAATTCTTGATTGCTTTTTTCGTATTTACTTCTTATCAAACCGATTGAATTTTCCATGTGTTCTGTGCCAGTGAATAAATATTATTACTGAAATTTAATAAATTACAAAGTATAAGTAACCAATATTCATACAAATTTTTCCGTGACAGAAATAAATTTCATAACGAAAGAAATTCAATTGTACAAAACAATTTAACAAATTGCCACTTGATTATCCTACGTACCTTAAAATTGTAAAATTATAGAAATTCAATAGCTGTAATTTCTACTTTGTCGATTTACTAATATTACTAACCATACTTCGCTAATATAGTTAATTTCATAATGAATTACTATTATTAGTGAATCGTTAATGCATTCATAAATCATTTTGTTTTGGGAAAAAGCTTTAAAGAAAATTTCAAGTACTTGATATAACGTTTTAAGCCCAAAGACGTATTACCATCGCACCAAGGAGCATTCTATTCGTTCAAAACCGAACTACAAGATTTCAATTTGTTTCACGTTCATTCTTACTGCAGGAAAGATTATGGAGAAAGATGGTTCGAATTGCGCGCGCTGCAAATATCCCGAGAATGTTTAAACGAAACGCGATTTATGGCAGAAGGAATTGCGCTCGCCAATTGTTCCTTTGCCAACGTCAAATGCTGTATCACTCCGCGCGTCTAGCAACAAGTTGATGTTTCCGTTTACATGCAAACGTCCGTACGCTAACGTCGAGATCAAACCGCGAGTTACGCGACGAGAACTGTTAAACACTTTAGAGGTAATGCCAACAGTTTCAACAGAAACGCAAGCACCGTCGCCAGAACGATATGCGAAATGCGTTCTGAATACGAGCTGGCTGAATGGTTATGTTATAATATCCATTTCACGCTCGAACATTTCGTTTGATTCGTGCAGGACGCTTCTGAAACCGGTAAAACAGGCATAAACTGCAAACGATTATGATCAGATACTTCGTGGGTTCGATAAGAGAAACTGACGTGTATCGAGCATTTGAACAATTTGAATAAAATCATCAAGAATTCCAAATGAATGATTTAGAAACTAATTGTTTCTTTATTCGAAAGATCTCAAGATTTCCGCTATCAGATACAAAAATATATATCTTGCAACTTTTTATTGAAAATAAACGTAAAGGTTACACGGGAACAGCAGGATAAGTTTACATTTCTCCTGATTTTTCATGTCACTTTTCCACTGAAAAAAAAAACAGGAATTGCAACTTATCGTGTTTCTCCTCTCCCTTGATATTAATAAACACGTTACGTATGATGTCATCATTGACATTGATACATGAAGTAGGTTTCCTGTTTTTTTATATAGGAACAATTTTAAACTTTGTACGCTGAGATTCGTTTTCATTCGGTTCTGAAGCTAAATACGCGTTTCTACCACTTTGTTGAATATTAAAAAAATATTGATTATCGTAATATTAGTTATTCGGTTGACTTTTATAAACCTTTATTTATCACGTATTTTTTAGAAGCTCGTATCTGAATTTAACAAATTCAAATTCTTCAACATTTTTTTAAATAATACATAGCGTTTTTTTGGATATGGGACTTCAAGGATTTAGCATTATACGTAAAATTAATTGCTGTCCTTTTATACATGTTTGATATATGAAATACAGATGCATATACAAGTGTATATACGAAATATGTATATGGAAGGAGTATATAGAATGTAATACGAATAACGAAAAAAATAAATAGAACGAAGAATCGAAGAAACGTAGAATATTTCCTAGCGAGTCTATAGACTTGGAATTATAATTATCTACGGGTTAGCAAAATTAATATTTTAAATATAGTAATTTCGCCAGTAATTAGCAATATACAAGGACGTTTGGGAAATTAGCTCTGTAGAGTCAGGCTACACAGAAGTTCCTCTTGCTTTGGTAGAATTCTGCCAAATATAGCAAAGCCACAGAATTCGTATCATGCTATTCCACTAATGCCGGTTTTGCAAGAAATTTTCCACATACTAACGCGTTGATCGAATGGTACTGCATAACAGTATTAACAAAGATATCAAACACAATGCCAGGATCTCGAATAATTCATCAAATTTCTCAATTAAAATATATTTCAAGCACTAACGGACAAACCATTCCAGTTTAGTAAATTATTCTAGCTATGCACAATATTTCAAACGACCGCTAAATCAAGGCAATGAAAGCAACGTTGACGAGCATTCAAATATTACATTTTCAGAACAACCTTTTTAATATTATGACGTTATTATAACAATTCCTCTAAAGCATACAAATTCGATATTTCTTTCAATTTGTATATATCTATGTTCTTCTGTTAAAAAAGATATATATTTTACGGGTAAAGTATTTCAGAATACATAAACTAAATTTTCTGAAAGTACTGATAAAAAACAATTTTGTCATTGTATCATTATATATCAACCGTATTAAAGAAAGAAATAGAGAAGAAAAGGAGAAATTTTCTATAAATCACGTCTACTTGACGTTACTAAAATTTATCATAGATAATCATAATATTCGATGGCGTACTATAATACAGTAGCTCATGTGTGTTATAAAAAAACATAACATTACATACATACATACATTTCAAGAAAATATGTAAACAGTCGATTATCTACTGTTAGTAAATCTTGATTATGTCTCTTGTATACACATGTGCCTAAGATATTTGAGGAAGGTCGAAGAGATCCGCTATTTTACATAAACAACCTTTTTAATGTACACGGTTACAGGACCGTAAACAGAGACACTTATAGACACATTTCAAGGTTTGTTTAATCGCAGGATTGATAATTTTCCTCAATTTGAAAGAATAAAACCATGTACATATTTAATCATTACGAACGTGCATTGATTCGATGAAAAATAGAAATTATTACTTTGGTTAAACATGTCTATGTATGATGACTTGAAAAAGCTACCAGTTGAGATTTAAAGATTTTTTTTTTTGGAAAAAACTACATCTCGTATGCTCCAACTTGACAGTTTTCAGTATTATGTTCATTCTGCAAATTTTTGCGTTGTATTTCCCATAGCTGAATAAATATCTGCTGTCTAATATTGCAACGCACAACGGATTAAAGTACATAAACGCATGATTGTGTTATTAAAACGGCAGCTTTGTTATCATATTGGGATTTTATTTTTTTTATTTTATTTATTCGAATATGTGCAATCAATTTTTTCACAGAATTTTCAGTAAATTTGTTTGGCGTGGTTCTGTGGCTTGGATTATAAAAGTTATAGCGAGTTAGATTCTTCTTGAATCTGATGTTTCAATCTAGGGGGTAATGCCTTTTTAGTCTGCGGGTCTGATCCGTTTTATTCAGTAATTGGGTGACTAATGGGTTTTGGTGATTATTGACTCTTGTATGATATCTGTTTTTGAACTTTGAGATTTCTTCTTTGACTGTGGGTATCATATTGGGAATAGCGTAAATTACGTAATAAGCTTTCCACAGCTTACACATATCCAGCATTAGCTAGCAACGTGAAGTAGTTACAAGCTCAAAAGTTCCATTCTCTTTTTAACGCACACGCAAACCATTGCCAATCCAATGTAATCCTTCCTTTAGTAGCGACATAGCCGCTAGTAACATACGATTTTCACCATCTCTTAGACACTTTCACGACGGATATGCCGCGATCAAAAGAGTTTCATTTTGCTTTTGAGGATTTACCGTATTCCGGCTCATCTCTTGAATATTTAGTGGAGGATCGCGATGTCTAGCCGTGCCATAGCCGTGGCATTTCATTAATAAATGACTATGTGTTTCTTCTATTCCTTAATCCGTCACAGATTTTCCTGTTTTTCGTGCTTAGTCTAAGAACATGTTTAATTCAAGCAGAAAAGAGTCTTGATATTTTGATCGATCGGTTATGATTCATTTTTTTTATTAAAAATCACAAGTTAAAGCAGCTATGGTTGATTACTTACTTAATTATTTAATTCTATCACGTTTCATAAGCATTTAATTCAAGGCGAAACGAGATTTAATATATCAATAAATTATTGATCGATTTTTATTCTAGATCACAAATTAATAAGTGATAATTATGCTGCGGTTAATTAATTAGGACGGAATCTATATCTTTGTATTGTATTATTGTACCCTTCCGTTATCGTATTATAAAATATTTAACATCTGAGAGCGTAGCACGAATAGATTGTGTTTAATTTATTGGATAAAAATAATTAATTAAAATGAATGAAACCTTCCAATACTTGTTTCTGCTATTCATTTTTGTAACGTTATATTGGATCGGCATTTAAACTATGTGGTAGTGACAACATTACTTGAAAATAATATTGGACTACAAAATTGCAGATTATTTAAAATTTGACTGATTGAAAAATAGAGATAATTCTGATTTATTCATCTAAATTTGAATATATAAGAATGCTTTTATTTGTAATATCTATGATATTTATTTAGCTTTCTAAAAGTTTATAAATAATTAGACACAGCTTAGAGAACCTCAGAGAACCTTATTTAGGTAAAAAATAATTCTTTTGTAACATTACCTTCGTAGTTTATTACAAACAGTAGGTTTTAGCATTTCATTGTTTTAGAAAGAAGACTGTACATAACTGTAATTAAAAATTTTCTTGAAAATTTATTGAATTAACAAATTAGAAAAGAAACATGAAATCGAAAGGAGAAACAGGAATAAACCTTACCGAAAAAACTCGAAAATCCTTAAAAAAAGTTCGTTGTCAGTTGATGTATCTCCCTTCCGTGTTTTCTTAACTTAATTTTCTACCCCATTCTGTTTTATGTCACAACGCTAAATTAGGATACTGTTCTACTTTTAAAAATCACATAGCCGTGAAACTTTAAATCTCAGTCTACAGTTTCTATTATTCTTCTCAGTTCTATTCTGAAAATAGTACTTTATTCTAAAATCATTATTTTTACGTTTTTATTTATTTCCTAAATCACTTATCGCACACTTTTAATAAATACAATTGCTGTATAAGTCATCAATCAAGTTAATCATACTTAATTTTCTTTATTCATAAGGATGATTAAATTTTAAATTTTCTTTTCCTTTTACGACGTAAATATTACGAGTACGTTATTTTGTCTATTTTATACATTTTGTATATTAAGTTGTATTCTTTCAATTTTCGCACCTATGCAGTGTTTGTAAAAAGCATTCGCAAGGCATTTTATATATTATTACAGCACTGACTTTGTTACTAATTAATTAGATCCAAGTATATTGTGTATCATTTAGCAACACTTTTATCTGACTACAAAAATTCGATACTGTGAAAATGACACTTAGAACCCGATAAAAAAACAATTCAATATACTTTTCGTAGTCACTGTAAATTTCTCATAAATGCATACACAATCCACAGTCGCATGATGACATTCGCAACGTTTCTTAATTGCTGGAGCAAAAACACTTGGTTTTGCAGCCTCTGCAATACATATACAAAACCTATTCTAACAATTTTGCTACGTTTGAAAGTTTCGATTCCCCTTGAGATAGGACCTCAATAAAGTTTGCATCATCTTTCAACGGTTAAGAGACAAAAGTAAGAACCAGGAACAAAAAAAAATCTCATTGTCCTTTTCAATCGTTTGTAGCCCAGTTTCACAGGGAAGTTTGACGAGAAAGGAGACTGTACCAATTATCTCGTCCTCTGAAAGGTTCTGAGAAGAAGTCGACGATCATTTCCCACAGAGGGATAAGAAACAAGAGCAAAATCGAAAGGCAACTGCCGAAAGGGAGATTCTATCAACGAGATTCCTGGTAGAAGGCGCGGTACTATCTCTTTAGCTCTCGCTGTACGGATTTCTTTAGCTGAAAGCCCGTCACCAAGGATCAACGGTTGTCTGCGGCGGTCAGATGAGACGGCCATGACGACGTCTGCCCAAAATTATCCCGCTGTTTTCCCGCAATCAACTTTTCCCAGACTGTTTTCACAGTACGTAATTTTTTTCGCTTCCTTGACATCCAAATCCCAGAAAGTGGTTATTAAATAATTTTCTTATATTTCTCCCTAATCTCGCTAAAGTAGGTATTTTGAACAACGTAGAAAGGATCAGCGGGATACTTGTTGCATCATTTCATAAGCTTCACCATTTTTTTCCTTGTCAAAAATTCAGCATCAAAATAATATGCAAGTATCATATGTAAGTGATGATGTATCAATAATGACAATGATATTATGATATTCTTCCTTTTTTCAATTATGATATTGTATTTTCTATACTATTTTCTTCTCTATAATCTTTCTAATTATTTTTTAAATATTTTTTATGCGATTACCAATCGATATTTATCGACCTTAAATCCTCGTGAATAACGAGAAAATGAAATGTTTGTAATATCAGAAATGATTCCTGCACCCACATACCTATATAATGGCTGCAAAAATGGAACAAAAAGCTCATTTCTTTCACGTTTCTCACAGTTTAGTCGTTAATTATTTTAACTGGTCATTACACAATATTATTTTAATTTAATATAAGAAAATTTCTAAATATACATAAGTGTAGTATCGATCAAGTATTAGTCAGTTATTTATTTTTATTAGTTACTTTTCCCATTATATTACATCTACTATATATTACATTGAATATTCTTTAAAAAGGAGTCACATTAACTTTCTTATGTTTATTCGCTAGAACGACTAAGGAAAAGAATATTTATATTTTAAAAAGTGTTGCTTATACTTGTATTAAACAATATTTAAATAAAATTAAATTGGACAATGTTCAAGCAATAAGGCATGACTCTCTTTTATGTTTAGTTTGTACCACCAGAGTACCTGGTATTAAAGGATGTAACTGGAAAGAGAGGAACAGGGAGTTACTATTGAAACGAATAAACAGTAGGAGCTAAGCCAAAGATTTCAAATAAAGAAAGGCATGCTAAGAACGCCGTAATATCCCTTATTGTATTTGCATCGGGAAATAACGGTATCAACTGAAATACAAAGTACTGATCGGAATATTCTGCCGTAAAATAAGTGCGATAAAGTGCAACAAAGTTAAAGTACAATAAAATTAAAGTGTAATATACAAGTAAAATTCTAATAATTGCGGTCTTTCAAAAACATCTTAACTTATTTATTCAATTTCACTTTGTTTGAAAATGCTCCTTTCTCGTCGATCCTTCAGTATTCCACGAAATTGTAGATTTTAACTCGCATTAATGACAGAACTATCGGTCTTCAATGAATAA
Source organism: Bombus difficillimus (assembly GCA_014737525.1). Classification (NCBI taxonomy): domain Eukaryota; kingdom Metazoa; phylum Arthropoda; class Insecta; order Hymenoptera; family Apidae; genus Bombus; species Bombus difficillimus. The sequence continues at coordinate 118,468 of JACXIT010000130.1, forward strand.
TTAATGAAAGATTATTACTGGACATCTACGTTTCTAACACTTAAAGACTGCGATCTGACGTCAGAGAAGAAGTGGGACGCCCTAGTATTGCTAAGACTGATTATTTTATTAACCAACCTGACATGTTACAAAATTATACCAGCTGGCATATATCTTGTAACAATGCATCGCGTAAATAACGATTGCTAATTAATCCTACACGTTAAAATTTTGCTGAAGATTTGTATATTATCAGGAATTTTAATTCGCAATTCTTTTACGTTATCATTAATCGTTGCAATTATTTTCACACACAATTAGAATAAAGCTAGATTAATTATTCGGAATATTTATTCTCGACTTAAATATATAATTATATATATAAACAATGTACGTATTGGGACACTGCAACGTAAAAACTTTGTGTTTATTTTTTTGAAAAAGATCGTGTGGTATAATTACTCTGGCTATTTAATTTATAAAAGAGTAAATAATATACATTGAAATATTATATGCATAGTGTAAAATATAAATACGTAGATATTCATTAAACTATCTTATTTTCGTGGTACATGTTTCATTTTGTTCTGTTTTATAAAAATATTTTAAATTAACGGAATTATTTATATTCTACAAAGTAATATCATAATTAGCAAGAATAGAGCTGTTCTTTTCAAATAAAATAAGATTGAAAACATTAAAAAACAGATATCTACAGATATATATATATATATATATATATATACATTATTATTATATTATTATTATTATATATACAATAAATATAAATATATAAATACATAAAATATAGATTTCATTTCTAAACGAAACATTTCTAAAGTTTCTATATTTTTTATTTCTACTTCAACCCTTTGGTGAAGATTCATAAGTGATTATTTAGAGTATTTCTTGCAAATATAACCGTGCGACCTTGTACAAAAAACACGACGAACATTATCTCAAAGCATTGAGATTTTTGAATTACTCTTTACTTTTTAATTTTAACAAGGCGGTGTCTGCGGTTGATTCATTCATTTCTAATACAATTACATGAATCGATATAATGCGCGGTATGATGTAATTAAGCCGTACATCGACTGTGTAGCGAGGGCAATTGTATCGTCTATCGCTTTTTACAGTCTTTGTTGAATCATTTCACTTCGTTACGTAATTTTTCATTTCATTTATAACTTTCAACAAATACATCGTTGTACAATAATATTTCAGTGAAATAACCATTATTGAATATACGATACACGAATTCTCCACGAACATTTTATGAAACCGAGAGAGATGAAGAAATTCACGGATTTACAACATAAAGCAAATTGAAATACGAATTCTACAACTTAAAATATATTACATTAAATTTCCTTTTTTAAAATCTATATCGTTATTTAACATTTTCGCGAGAAATAGATGCCATTTGCTTTAATTATTCGAAATAATCAGAATTCTATCATTTCAGACAACATGAAATTTCTCTTTGCAAAGTCTATACGTTTGTATAAAGCTTTATCGAAAAATATTGCTCTATATCTCTCTACTACTACTCGAACATATATATCCATATGTATCCATTTTATGTAACTATGAATCTTCAACGTTTTCTATAATAAAAAAGCAAGTGCAAATTAGTCATCGTGTTATAGTCCAAGAAATCTGAAAATCCGTGTGGACGTATACAAAACAGGATGCAAATCCTACTATTGGTAGAGCTTTAGATATCTCAGAATTCACGAAATTGTTATAAATCTATTTCAAAGGCATAGAAGGCACGTTGTCTACCAAAACGTGTATGTTACAGGTTGGAAAGTTTTTGAAGTGGTAAACGTGCACAGAACGTGTAACTCTGATATCACAGAGTTACACTAGATGATGTAATCATTCAAATAGATATTACACTAGTACGCTTCTTGTATGACTTGAGACAGTTGAGACACACGATGAAATTTAATGGAATACGCAGAATATGCATAGTAATCATATGAAAAGTCTTTTTCACAGTACCATCAGAAACTTTAGTTTACATAATCGATCTTTTACAATTACATAATTCTGTTGAATCAACTTTTAAAATGTAAGAGACATCTGTAACGGAGGTCTACGACTTGTCGATCGTAACAGCTTCCATCAACATTTCGTTCATCCAATACTTTTTCAATAATTGTTGGATCGTGTTTTTGTATAATTACCGTGTAGAAGTCTAACGCGAGCAATTGAACGCGTAAATAGAGGTCCTCTAGCATCCAGTATGTAATTCCCGTTATTTGTCACCGAGATTCAACAGTTCGATTCATCACGATGCTGCGTGCGTGAACAATATGGAAACAGAAAGAAAACATCAGGTCAGAAACATTACCGTACGCATTTCTTTCTTTTGTTTTTTTCTTTGAAACATATCGCGTTAAAGATATGTAAACAGGAATTCACTAACGTCCAAT
>JACXIT010000130.1:129050-146216 GCA_014737525.1 Bombus difficillimus
TTGGTATGTTAACGGAACGTTACAAACTCCCTAGAGTTCAAGTGTGATAAGGTCTCTCTCTGTTTACGGACAACACGACTTTCTTTGTTTCACGGGCAAAGCGACTTTCTTTTCTTTTACGGACAATCATTATTGTGAAACATTTATTTCCCAAACGGACGGACGGAGGGCAACATCAGAGATAGGCAAGATCACAGAATCACAGAATAAATATTTAAAACATCGAAGATTGACGAAGAAAGATCGATAGCTCAGGACGTTGAACATCGATTATCGATTTTCAGACTTCAGAATCGATCACCTGAATTACCTCGAGATTTACAATATTACACACATTTTTTATCATATCACTTTTCGTATTCATCCAACGCCAAAGTCTACTCACACCAACTGAATGCCAAGATGCTAGAAGTTCAATGTTTCCGTCTATCCCTAAACAAGTTTCGTGATGGATTAGAACGACGTCAAAACGATCACGTTCGTATTCAGGACATCCTGCGTACGTCATCGATGTTGTCACACGCTCAAGAAGGCCACCCGCTCAGTAATCAAGTAGACAAAACATCCTGCATACCACAGCTATCGCTAAACAATAACCAAACAGTAACGAAATAGCCGCTTCTGATACACACCCGACGGTAACCCCTCCAAAGGGACTAAAATCACAATAAAAAAATCCTCCTAAATTAGCGCTCGAGAGCATTCTGTTGTAACACTTTAAACCGTTACTCTGTTGGGTTGATTCAATAAATACCATTATCATACATAAAGTTCAATTTCTTTACTTCATTCGTAAAACGTTCGAACTGCAACGCGAGGAGATCACCAGCGATCTATCGGTCTCGTGATTTCTTGCGTCTCCGACGTGACACGAGCGACGGTTAGGAATACGGCCTATAGTAAGCCTCGTGGCGTAACACAGTAAGAGGGTGGTGTCTAATCGTAACGGGAATTTACGCCTCCCGTTGACGTGCTTCCCGTGATCGCGTCTCTCCGCGAGTGAACGAAGCATTTGGTCCTTCGAGCCGGATCCAGTGGCAGTGAAAAGTGCACTTATCAGTGACCATACAGTGCCACGTGAATCCAACATAATCGGCAACGAGTTCGAAGAGGCGAAACTCGGTGATTGTAGAAACGCAATCACGCAGCCTCCCCCCGCAGCTGGACAATCATCAACACAACGAATTCCAACAGCTACTCACGCAAACAAACGAATGGCCGTCGGAAAGAAACGCCTTCCGCGCCAAGTTTACACGCGACTTCACGCCGCACAGTAACTATCAGCAACCGATATTCGGACCGACGTCTATATCAATACAAGGTAAACTCGTTCCTTATTTTACCAATCAACTATTCGCCACAACAATGGCAACCGCAGATAGAATTACCTTCTTACATCGGAGACGAGGCTATTACTATTGTCAGTTCAATCTCGTATCGAAACAAGTAGATAATTACGAACAATCCGGTCATCAGGATGAATCCCCGCTATTATTCCTCCAAGATAATCTAGACAAACTAGGGCGCGAATTCCACGCCATCCAACTCGAGCTGGCAGAATTGGGGGATGAGGAAGACGAACGCGGCATCGGAATGTCGGAACAATATTACGGTCTAGGGCAACGGATAAAGCTGGTCGCAAAATACGCACGACAAACATCGCCATCGACACCGACAACCGTATCTAACATGTCACTGGCGAAGTCCGTTGATTTGCCGAGATTTCAATTGCCCACCTTTTCGGGAGCCTACGAGGATTGGCCAGGTTTCGCGGATCAGTTTCGCTCCACAGTTCACGAGAACCCGCGTATTGACGACGGCAAACGATTACTGTATCTACGCTCTTGTTTAACGCATGAAGCGGCTCTCGTTATATCATCGTTAAGTAACACGGCAGACAATTATTCGATCGCGTGGGAAATATTAGAACAAAGATACAACAGACCAGTTAAAATCGTCGAGAGACATTTGCAGGAAATAATTAACGCGGCTTTTTCATCGCCTACCACACACCGAGAATTGCAATCCTATGCAATCAAGTTGGAATCACATTACAAAGCTTTGGAGTCTCTCGGGCAACTGAGCGTAGATGCCGTGCTATTGTATCTCTGCACCTTTAAATTAAATCGGGACATCGATTTAAGATGGAAGGACAAGATACAATCCACACCATTCCCTACGTTCAAGGAATTTTTAAAGTTTTTGAACAATCAATGTCAGATCTTAGAACCTGCCAGACCGACGCACCAAACACGTGGGCATGCATTCGTTACGTCGCAACCCCGGGCACTCTGTCCAATTTGTCACGGATCACACAAAATTTGGAGCTGCAATACATTCAGAACGAAAACCATCGAAGAAAGTCTTACGGCCATCGAAGAGATTTCAGCATGTACCAATTGTCTGATGATAGGACACACGCTTTCACATTGTAACGCCGGAGCTTGTCGTATATGCAAGCAACGCCACCACACGCTTTTACACAGATTCGACGCACGAATTAAGGATCGAAACATCTCTGAACCGAAACAATTCCACATGCGGAGTTATCGATCACACTTCACGAATACCACCTTCATTAACAAGGCACCTTCATCGCGAAGCATGACCATAAAATCTCCAACTGTAGCGACGGCAAACGCAAAAGAAGTTACCCCCTTGCTTCAGGAACCAAGCAATCCAAACGACCAATTCCAGTTCGTATCAACACTTCCCGACGGATACGAACAGCCCGGTCAGCGAAACAAAAACCTCGTGATGTCATATCGAAAACAAGTCACCGCAATCAATCCTGTCCCAACCGGAGTCCCCAAAACCATGGCGAATTCACAACCACCGAAATGCAGCAGCAACACTTCTACTCATTTCCAGGGACGTAAGAATAATTGCACTAACAACAGTAACAATGATCATACCCGGCCGACGGGAAATATCGCGTCGAATCGATCGCCGATACCATCGCATGACACGCGGATCTCGTTGCATAACACGCGCGGCTCATTGCATGATATCCGTAGCTCGTCACTCATATGCGTCTTGACAACAACCAAATTCGAGTTCTCATTGTCTCAACGATCGACTTCAACGCCATCAAACGCCTCGAATCAAAAGACTTTTCACACCCGCAGTTCTTCGCCTACACGCGACTTAAGGACAACCTCTCACGATCCTCTTGACCAGAAGAAGGAGAATACATCACCAGGTGACAAGCCGTCACTGACAGTTATCCCTCCGAATCCGTTACAGGACGTACGATGCTCTGTAACTCATAACGAAGAGAGTAACGGGTTAAATCCCATCAATTACACCGAAGTCAATCTAGAGGCGAACTCTGCGACAGAAGCTCCGGAATCCACGATGATCAAATTAGCCACGAACCGGGTTTTCTCGATCAACACTTCAACGGTTGATAAGCTGTCCCGCATCACATCACCTGTAACACCTGACATAAATATTTTATCGAAAACTTATTCTCCGGAACCCAATGCGATGACGCCGCCTTCGCCATGGCCGCGAAGGGCCACATCCGCAAGTGACTCGAATCGGAATAATCGCCACGTTATTGCCACCGTGACCAATCACTCATTTGATATCGCTAGTTTTCAGAATACCCCATCGGATCTCAACACTTGTCCACTAAGCCCACAGATCGCTACATCGGACAAGTCTCCGAACAACACCTTCTCTCTGGAGCCCCCCTTGGCTCCAACAACGCCGGGACATTGTCCAATGTCCGAACTATTACACTACGAAGAACCTCAGAACCCTTCGAAACCAAAGTCTAAGCATAATAGTCCAAGTTACGCGACATCAGCGGACGCTATCGCATACAATGAACCAGGATGGCTACATACGTCTGTCGCTGTAAATCCTACTCCACCACATCCAATCGAGTGGAAGAAATCTAACCAAACGAAAGGTAAGATTCCTCTGATTTTGTATTTTCCGGATAGTTGGGGCAAGCCGGTACTACGACCAAGCATCATCGAGAAAACTCGATACGGATGGGTCAGCGGGGGGAACGCCCTGCCCTCCACTCAACTGTAGACCTCCTTTACGTACCCACAACGCATCTATACACGGATCTCACTTGCCTCTGTGAACTCGGCGGAACGGACAACGACACCTCCTGTGGCGAGATGTGCCACGATACTTCATGGGCCCAGCTGTTTCACGACACTTCCTGGAACGTGAACTTCTACGGCAAATTTCTTGGCAATGCTGAGAACCACGGCAATCCAGATTACAAGGCAGACCACGTACCCTCAACGAAGCGGCTCTTCTGTCGTATCATCGAACTCACCCTGGCGATGACAGCATCATACATACAGCTCCAGTTAATTTTATCTTTGCAAAACTTTTGATCGGTACCCTCTCAACGGGGGGAGTATGTTACGCCGGCCAACGCTCTACCTAGCCCAGGTCACACACCGCTGACAAGATGGTATCCAGATGTCTACCCATCCGTACTGCGTACCCTCAATAGCCTCAAGGACCCCCCATAAATCTCCGGAATTTCCAGTTGAGGCCACTCGAACCGCATAGACAGTTCTTAGCAATCCCTTTCGAGAAGTTTATTGCTTATCCCGGGAAGATAGTGGAAGGTCAGCTTTGTCACGTACGACACTTCCCACTCTTGCCACCTCTCTCGGTGACGGTTCGCACCCTTCCTCACCCACAAACCAAAAAATGGACCTATTAACAGCGAAGTCCATTTCCCTCACTCTCCTAATGAAAACTCATCCCTAACAAATCAGCTTCTTCCGTGCCCTTCGACACACCCATCACTAGCTTTCTTCCGCCTCAGTATCCTCGCAAAAATCACTTATTCTCCACCGCTAGAATAGACAACATGTCTGTAACGGGTCTCTACCCCTGAATTAATCTCATACGTAACTTGTACAAACGCACCAGCGTAACTATCATTTATACAAACTGTTGGAATAAATCATAATTTATATCTGTTAATTCAGTGTAAATTCAATTGAATCACCCTTATTCTCCTAACCGAAATAAGGGATCGATCATTTCGCGGCGTCGATTGTCTAATCGTAACGGNGAATTTACGGCTCCCGTTGACGTGCTTCCCGTGATCGCGTCTCTCCGCGAGTGAACGAAACACATAGTAATAGCAATAGCTAAAATGCAGCAACTAAAGCCAATTAGAATTTTAAACAACGGCGAAACATACGTTATAAACAGAGCCGTAGATACAATGAACCCAACCCAACCAAGAAACGAAGAAACAGAAATGGAAACCGCACAAACGAATGACGAGAGGAACAACACCAACATCGAACTAACACACCAGAACGAAAACTGGAAGATTGTAACTCTCAGCAAAAAACGAAAAATAACATCAAACACAAATGCCAGGAGGGCTGTAGAAACAGAAAGACAACAATGGCTCCAAGATATACCTCTCCATAATTCCTTCAGCGCACTGCCACAAGAGAAGGAACCAGACCCAACTGATAAAACTAAAACACGTATCGCCAAACCACCACCTATCTACATAGACGCCCAGATAATAGACCCCCTCATCGAACTGCTAAACACAACGGCAGGCAACGAAAACTACACCATCAAGCAAATGAAACTGGACCAGGTAAAAGTACTAACCAACACCCCAGAAACCTACAAAAAAGTGGTAAAATTACTAAAGGAAAAAAACGCCGGGTACCACACATACCAGCTTAAAGCGGAAAAAAGCTATAAAGCAGTAATCAGAGGATTACACCCAAAAACAAATACAGGAGCCATATGCGAAGAACTAGCCAAAATCGGACACCAGGTAAGGACAATAAACAACATAACCAGATATGACACTAAACAACCACTACCGGAATTTTTAATAGAACTAGAACCCAAAATCAATAACAAAGAAATATTTGAAATCAAAAAAGTTCTAAACACAATAATTACAGTCGAACCACACATACATAAAAAAGACATACCACAATGTATGCGGTGTCAACAATACGGACATACAAAAAACTACTGCAACAGAAACCCGGCGTGCGTTAAATGAGCAGAAAAGCACCTAACAATGAACTGCCCATACGAGGGAAAAATAAGCGACGTAAAGTGCTACAATTGCGGTGGAAACCACCCAGCTAGCTACAAAGGCTGCACAATCAGAAAACAAATCCAACGCAAACTGTTTCCGCCGCTTCGAAGCAGGACATACAATAAGTATCACACACAACAGGACAGCGCACAAACCGAGACATCAACAAACGTACACCATGTAATGAATATCAACCACAACAATACCAACACCTCTGGAAGCCGAAGCTACGCACAAGCAACCAAACAAACAACACCCATAGACAACCAAAACCAGAACAATAACACTAACGACACTACAGAAATCAAAGAACTCCTTAAGCAATCCATCAAAAACACTGAAATGCTAACAAAAATGATTAGCGAACAAAATGCAGTACTCAGACAGCAAACACAACAAGTCACAACCATGTTACAGCTACTTACAAACATGTTAAGCAAAAAATAAAAGTGGACATGATCAAAATAGCAGCCTGGAACTCTAACGGCCTACAACAAAGGGCCCTAGAAACTAAAACATTCCTGTATCATAACAACATCGATATATTACTCGTGTCAGAAACGCACTTCACCACAAAAAGTTACATAAAAATACCGCACTACACCATATATGATACCAAGCACCCCTCAGGAAAAGCACACGGAGGGACCGCAATAATGATAAGAAACGACATAAAACACCACCTACACAGCCAAGTTAGCAAGGAATACTTACAAGCAACCACAATTACCGTACAATCTAGCAGCAACCATTTACAGTTGTCAGCAGTATATGTACCACCGCGACACAAAATTACAGCACAAATGTGGGAAGAGTACTTTCAACAATTAGGCGACAAGTATATCGCAGCGGGAGACCACAACTCAAAGCACACACAATGGGGATCATGAATCACTACACCACGAGGTAGAGTCCTGGAAAAATACATAAAAAAAATAACCTCAATCTATTATCCACAGAAAGACCGACATACTGGCCGACAAACCTGAGCAAGATCCCTGACCTACTGGACTTTGCAGTTACAAAGGGACTAAACAGAAACAAAATAAATATAGCACCCAGCCTTGAGCTTAGCTCCGACCATACATCCATAATAATTACATACAGAAGCAAACCAATACTCTACAACAACTCAGAGACGCTATGCAATAAATCCACAAAATGGCAAGCATTCAAAGAAATAATCGAGAACAAAATCAACTGCAACATCCCACTTAAAACGCCTGAACACATCGAACAAGCAGTAACAACACTTACAGAAACTATCCAAGAAGCAGCAAGGACAACCACTCTATCTGAATCAACCATAAGACAAACAAAAATAATTCCGCCAGACATCCTCCAAAAAATTAGAGAAAAAAGAAAAGCGAAAGGAAAATGGCAAAAACATAGAACAAAAGAAAATAAAAAACACCTAAACAAACTTGCAAAGGAAATAAAAAACAAAATAAAAGAACACAACAACGACGAGTTCGCAAAGTTCATAGAGTCATTATCTACGCACGAAAACTATAACTACTCACTCTGGAAAGTTACAAAAAAAACCAAGAAGGCAACAGAACTAGTCCCAGCAATCAGAAAAGCAGATAACACATGGGCAAGAAGTAACAAAGAACAAGCCGAAGAATTTTCCAACCACCTTTGCAACACATTTACACGACGTAACATAAATAACAGCAACCTCAATTGTCATACAGACGAGGATGCGACAACCACTAGTTCCGCAACTGACAAGCAATACACCATACCCAAAACAACAACGCAAGAAATTAGAAGCATAATCGAAAAAACAAAAAACAATAAAGCACCAGGAATCGATCTAATCAATAACAAAATCCTGAAAAACCTTCCTCCAAAAGCGATACGACTATTAACCATAATCTACAACGCAATACTAAGAATCCGATACTATCCCAAACCATGGAAAACAGCACAGATCATAATGTTACCTAAACCAGGCAAAGACCCACACCAAACATCATCTTACAGACCAATTTCACTACTTCCCGTGCTTTCTAAAATACTAGAGAAAATAATATACGTCCGACTAAAAACAATAATAGAGAAGGAAAAATTAATACCAGATCCCCAATTCGGATTCAGAAATAAACACTCCACCATAGAACAATTGCACAGGCTCGTCAACGAAATAATACTAACACTTGAAAACAAACAATACTGTACAGCCCTCTTTATGGACATAGAGAAAGCCTTCGACAAAATAAACCACGAAAGACTACTAAAAACAATAATGAAACAATTCCCGGAGCATATGTACTAACTGGTAAAGTCGTATCTAAGCAGCAGAACCTTCGTAATAAAAATCAAAGACGCATACTCCAAAGTCAAAGACATAAAGGCAAGGAAGCGTCTTAGGACCAATACTATACACACTATACACGGCCAACATACCAACATCTAACAATAGCAAAATATTGACATTCGCGGACGACACAGCTGTACTAGTCAGGCACTCTAACCCTGTAACAGCAGTCACAATACTACAAAAACACATAACAAAAATAGAAAAGTGGCTACGAGCCAAACAAATCAAAGCTAACCCGAATAAATGCAACCACATCACATTCACACTGCGAAAACAGGTACCACCCAGCATNCTTCCTGAACGGTACTCAAATAACACAAACCATGCATGTAAAATATCTAGGACTCCACTTAGATAAACAATTCACATGGAAACAGCATATCAAATCAATAATAAACAAAATGCAGACAGCAAGAAGACAAATGCATTGGCTAATAAGTCGAAAATCTAAATTAAGCACAGAAAACAAATTAAAAATATACAAAATAATCATAAAACCAATCTGGACGTACGGAATCCCACTATGAGGAACAGCAGCAAAGAGCCATATAAGGAAAATCGAATCACTACAAGCCAAAATTCTGAGAACCATAGTAAACGCCCCATGGTATGTTAGAAATGAGGACATACGGAAAGACCTGGGAATACCAACGGTCAACGAGGAGATTAGCAGACTTGCAGGAAGGTACAAGGAAAGAATAGCAACGCACCGGAACCGGCTGGCAGCTGAAACGACCAACGCAACAAACATTGAAAGAAGACTAAAAAGGTAACATCCAACAGACCTCACAAAGGATATAACCTAGCAAACGCGAAGACGGTACCCCACTGGAGGTAGCCACCCAAATGCTATATTCTATTTTCCTACGCAATAGATATAACAATTTACCAAATGTCCTTCTGGACAAATTGTAAAGCACAAAAAAAAAATCAATATATAAATCAATATATAAAACAATATATAACAATATATAACAAATACGCTTAAGTATAAAATAAAAATTAAGGTAATTAGTTACAAAAGCGGCTGCGCCCCTCCCCCCCCCCCATTTTGATGAAATTTAACTATAATGTAAAACTCGTCATTCAGAATAACATTATACTATAAACATTATACCTTTATCCAACTGTAGTTTCCGAGAATTTGCAAGAATCTACTGCTAATACTACATTGAATCTTACCTATGCATTGACGTCTATGGCAACGTATGCGTCAGAGTGGTGCGATCGCTTATCCACTGTTTCTATAAACACATCATGGCTGCCGGGAAACGACCTGTATAACGGATGAACTCGTGGAAAAGCGAAAAGGTTTCACAAAATACGGGACGACGGCAATGGTACTCAATGTCGACGGCTAAGAGCCTTACGCGTTTTGTGCTTCCATTATACTGAGCAACGGGTGAGACACTCGCCAACACTTAGTACCATTGCCGTCACCTCGTGTTTTGTCAAACTCTTTCGCATTTACATTGAAAACAAAACATGATTTTCTAGCGTTATTGATGCTTTCCTTAGAAAAATGTCTATATGTGCTATGTAGACTTTTAATTTTTGAAATAAGTTGGAAAATCTAAGCAAGAAGCCGACACGTTTTAAGCGTCCGTTTCGATTTAATCATTATCTACACATATTTAAATATTTATAATACAATAACGCTACATATCATTTTATTCAGGGCAGCTCACAGTATTTTTTGTCCAAAACGCAACCCGATAGCTGCTAGTGTAAAAAAACAAAACATTCGCGAAGTTGCGAATTTGAATTTTTCTTACATTTTTTCTCAAAATTGAGTTTTACAAAAGCTGTGCGTTCTAGCGAAAAATGGTTGACCAATTCGTATTTAGCTCAAAAGCGTATGCATGAATCATCTGTTAAAGATTGCAAAACTAAATGCGTATTCAACAGTGTAATCCGTATTGAATATTAGTTTTTCAATTACGCCGTCGTTAAAGTCTGATGGTAGTCAGCATCCTCACGGTGCGATGACTGGATCGCTCAGTGTTACAATTTTTCTAGACTAGGGTTCGGCTTTGTATAGTTTTTGACAACCGCTAATACATGTAAGATTTGAGCATTCAAAAGATTTTTTTACATTTTCGAGGTAGTTCCGGGTAAGTAAAAAAAAAAAAAAAAAATGGAAATAAGTATTAAATAGTTCGCCCGTTACAGAGATTATTTGTAGGTCGCAGTGATGTGTTTATAGACACACAATAACAGTAGATGAGTGATCACACCATGCTGACGCATACGTTGCCTTATAAGTCAGATTCGATATAGCAGTAGCAGCAGCTTTCTCTGAATATATCAGAAACTAAGTGAGTTTACCTCCTATCGGCAAAAAGTAGAGTTTCACAACATACTTAAGCTTCATTAAAATGGGAATTGTTTTATGTATAATTACTGTATAATTATAAAATAATTATAAAGTTTAATCCTCAAGCACAAAATATTTAAAAAGTTTCTTAAATTCGGAAAATTATACAAACCTCTCAATTATTTTATAATATTCCGGCCTTTGATATCTAAATTGTAAAGCAAACATACATGAACATCCAATCATGGATGTCACATAGCACGGCAGTGACTCTCTTCCTTGGTGTGCAGCAACCAGTTCCTTTAAGTGAGGTGGTGGTATAAGAGCGACAAAAGTTTTTGGTAAATTGTCTCTTAATATTCTAAGAGTATTAATTAAATCTATTTTGTGATCATTTAGCATAGACCACGGAGTTGTTGCACACGTATTAATGCAAAAATCATTACTTCCAATCATCAACGAAATCAACTGGAAAACATAAAAATGTACTATTGCGTAAACGATTAAATATTAAATGAAATTATAAATTTTGATTAAAGAAAGAACAAATTTGTCCAATTTCATACTGACAACTGATCATTTTTCATTGCAGTTATAATATTTAATTACATTTGAAGTGTGTTTTTAGTGAATAAAAGGTAATGTAATTAACTCTTAAAAATAGTTCACCAGAATTGCATAGAAATACTTCTCTATTTATAATGCCAATAATTTCATTATTACCTTTCTTCCTTAGTAATGAATATATAAAGGCCTTGGGTAATTTCGATCTTAATATTTGAATATAAATGGTAAACGTAACATTGCGAATAATAGAAGATTATATATANGTAACGCAAGCAATAATGTTGCTAACAATTTAGCTTCTATGTGAATTTATATTCTATTAATCGGTCGTTAATTTCAATGATCATATGCATATTAAAACACCACTTCCCATATAGTAAATGTGTATTGTATATAATTACTTTGTCTACGAACATACGAACCTTCCAATGTTTGTTGATATCTATCCTCGGGTCATGTTTTATTTTATTGACCAGATATGTCGCCATGAAAGTCATATCTTTGGACATAGCTCCACCTTCGGCGACGTTTAATTGCGCAGCTGGATCAGTACTTATAGCGTCCCCAAGTGAATAACCTACTAATTTAGGATTGAATTCCTGCATATAGGGAAATCCGACTATGAAAGATTTCGGTATTCGCATTTATAGCGATAACACAAATCACATGCGTAAACAATGCAGATGTAAGAAACGAACAAACTTTAAGAATATTAGGGAGAGTCAGGTACTGTCGCCAAGTTCCTTGACCGCCGATACTACCTACTATGCCTCTATTTTCAATGTTCGCTTCGAACGTATAAATCGAAGTCATTCCGGCGCCGATTGTCAAAGAATCACCCATTGCGGCAATGACATCTATGTCTCCTGGTTTTAAATGATGAATCGACTCGGGAACTTTCGAAGACCTGCCAGCTAAACAAATTAAAGTAAAGCATATAATATTTATATAATATTTACAAGCGACATTATGAAGTATTTGACAACAATAATCATAAATTTGGTTAACTACCTGTAACGTTGCAAGGAAAAGGGACGTGTATTGGAAATTCCTTTTGAAAGTTATCTTTATTCCGTAATTGAGAAATTCGATCCTCGTTTCTTGTGCCTATAAAATTGTCATTTTAAAACAATTTACAAAAACACTTCATCTGTGTTGTAACATTGCACGCGATATGTCAAAATTCCGATCAAGTAATTGCAAAGAAAGATTTCAAAACTTCTACAAACGTTATCGGATTCGTTCTAAATTTTAGATATACAGATGTATAATCTTGATACCTTTATCTTATAATAATAAGAGCATTGTTTTCTGTTCTTGAATTTAACGTGCGTATTTGAATTGTCCAGAGTTTTAATAGCATATGAAAACTTTCGTGAGCTACTGTATATTTTCAAGATTTATGCTATAAACGCGTTCAGTGGTGAGGTATCAATTCCTCCCCTTGCACCCCGTCACTAACCTAACCAAAACCCAATTTCCATCTGAAATCACAATCAGGTTACTTCCACTTATACTCGTGACAAGACTGACCAGTGTTTTAAGAACAAATGGAAATGGTATACGGACATCTTTTGATTTCACATTTACCTAACAGCTCGTCACTTTTGATACATTTCAGGACTGCTGTTTAGTTTCGTTACGAATTTCGAAATAAGTAGTGTTTAAAAAATTCCTCGTTTGCAAGAACCAGAAAAGGATGCCACAGAATTTATAGCGTGTGTCACTTAGAAGTATGATCTCTACTATATTTATATGTTAAAAGAAAAATGATCCGTGCTGTGCAAATTTTTCTCCACTTTTACTAAAAAAAATGTCGTCAACTTATCATTTTATCGCGAACAAGATTAAGATTCGCAATATTTCAATTTTCCTCTAAAAAGTATCTCTCTAACCAAAAGAAAACGAAATTACTGCATAAAGACGTAACACGAAATAAATTAAAACAGACGTACCGTAGGATTGCGTTAACCAATTACGATATCCACGATAGATGTAATTAAGAATCGAGGTATCCAAGGCAGTTCTTTGCGACATGGTCACCACGCATAATTCTAATACAAGCCACAGGTACAGCTTCTTCATCGTAAGTTTTCTTGCACAATCGAATGGTCACTTTTATTTTTTTGATTATAAAATAATTGCTGACTGCTACGCGTATTATCGAGGGCCTTGATAGCACCGCATCCAGTCTTAACCGTTGTTAGTTAGCGATCGTTACGAACACTGTTTGTACTGGTAAAAGATTTGAAACTGTTATGATACGTGATCATAATGTGAGACAAGATATTTGTAGTGATTCAGATACTTCGTTTTCAATCATATTTCTTGCATATGTATTTGCATTTACCTTGTCAACAAGGTCAAAAAAATTTATGAATACAGATAGGCAAAGTTCGAGCAATATGATTTGCATATTGTATAATGCGTATGTACTACCGTTATTTCTTATTATACTTTAAATATACTATAGAAATAATAACAAAAGATCTGAAAACATATTTTATCCAAGAAAAATGTTACAGATGTTACTTTCCTTTGTTTTCATACGTTAAATATGATGAATTCAAGTTAAAATATCTGCTAAATTAATATAGTTTTCGATGGATTAACATATGAAAAATCAAATGATTTCATTTGAGAAAACAAAACTGACTTTTGCATTTTGTCTAAATCGTATTACCACATCTTTTAGTCTTTTAAAATATTTAAATGAAGCTTGAAAATATTTAAATGAACGAAGTTCGTAGAACATTCACTGCAGATTTAATACGGATATATTATACACGGAAGATATTAGTTTCTGTTTCGTTACTGGTTATTAATCATATGCTTACTCATTGGTTGCCTTGCCGGGAAGGATGAAATACTTATTTTCTAACAGGGAAACGTCAACATTACACTAATCGATAATAGAAAAAATATAATTTTACGTTGCGCTAATCGATTCTATTTGAAGGTTATTAATGTTGGTACTTCCGATTTTCAAATTTCAAAATTACAAGAAATTGTTTTTCTGAGACACAATGGAATATCGCAAGATATCGCAAGACATCGTAGAATATGTAAGATATAGCTCAAGACAAGGCGGAAAACATCACGTAATACATTACGCAAAATTTTATCCTTAGTTTAGTTTCAGTACATTCGTGATGTACCTGATCGATCAATAAATATTCATCCACGGAGGCAGGTTTTTGTTGATCTTCTTGTTTTTTTATACCTCTCGTTGTTGTTTTTCTTGCTCTCTTCATTGAGTGTAATTTGTCTTTTTGAGTTATTCATAGGTTGCGTTGCGATTTTCTGAGGCAGAAGTAGGTGCAAGTGTAAAATTCTATATTTTTCTATATGTCTATTCTGTACTTTGTAATGTCAGAAACGAAGTTGCCTTTCTGGCACTGCAATCGAAATTACGCCATTTATGACTTGCTACTAGAACTAGGGTTAGGTGTAAGCGATAACACAGAGGGAGGTTCGTAACATCAGGCACTCCAGGCTATAGTATCAATACATGAAAGATAATCATTTACGTACAATGACACTATTCGCATATAACAAATATTTCAAATATAATTGTTATTAAAATTTACTTATGCTCGACGTTTTTCTATGGGTTTCAAATCTCTATAGAGCTATTACGGACAGACTATTACTCTAAATACAAACATCAAATTAGCATACCATTTGTGGTGAGCTAAAAACTTATGTCTATTTAACAAGTCAATAGAAGGAATAAGGTATCATAAAAGTTATTCCATATACAAAGAGTCTGCAGCTCCGCTTTCTGCCGAAAATAGTATCTCCGATGTCTAATTTCAATGCGTAACTTTCTATTTAAATATCCTCAATATTCTCTACCTATACCATGAGCTTACACTGCTCGCGATTTAATTACTTTTTGTAATTGTACTTTATATGTCTTTTAAAGGCTTTCATTAAATGTTTTGTTAAACGGGTTAGTTAAATTATTACAAAGTGTCTAAGATCCATTTATATGTTTATTTATCGTTACAATTCCGTGTCATTAATACAGTATATCATCGGTATAAGACTAATTAATCTTATCACGACTACAGAAAAGAGTATCCTCGTATATATAGACAATCTTATAAAAATCAAATTATACTCAATAAAATTTGTAATTCAGATAGTTCATGCGCTCGACGTAGCCTAGACCTTCGTAACCTGGGCGTAGATGAGGTAGTGCTATGACGAAGCCGCAAAAACCTATCGCGACGTACCAGGTAAACGAACCAAAGGTACAATTTCTTTTTTCTTCTTTTATTGTTTAATTTGTACTTTACAATTTGTCCAGCTAGACATTCTGCAAATTTTTCTTGCTTAACTGCTAAATAACCTGTGGATGACTACCCTTTTTTTTTTTTTCGTGCAAGAAACCTTCATAGGCGTTCCGGGGAGAGGGCGTCGGGTAGTGCCGGATTCGTACCGGCTAAAACCTCCACGGTGGCCGTGAGGCTGTGAGCGACACACCGGGTCCCCCCGCGCACAGTAATACATCCTTTCGTGGCGCGGTGTGCGGCCGTGTCACATCGCGCCTCTTCGCCGGAGCCGCCGTACAAGGCAGTCCGGGTCCCATACCGGACTGCTTGGCGGTCATGGGCGCCAGATGTACTAGCGCCTAGGTTTTTTTAAAAACCAGAGCGGGGCGCGCAGCAGCCCTAACGCACCGCACCTTGTCGCGTCCACGGCCCTCTGACGCGCCCCCGCCGGCCGATGCTCTCAGGGTGGGAGTCTCGCTCCCTCACCCGCTCCGCCGCCTCCTTCCGAAGCATAACCTGCTCGCAGAAAGAGGTCACGGCCCTCCTACCTCTCTCGCTCGCCAGCAATGCCCCGATGATCGCCGGCGGCTAGAGGTTCCAACCTATTTCAGTGATGAGGGAGTGGCATGGCATTGCCCACGCCGGGCAATACTCCAGAGTGTGCTGCGCCGAGTTCACGGCCGCACCGCAGAGGTGGCAACGCGCGGTCGCCTCTTTCCCGATTCGATGCAAGTACTTACCGAAGCCTCCGTGCCCAGTGAGCACCTGCGTCACCCTGTAGGTCAGCGGGGGCCCGCCACCGTCTAACCAAACGTGAAAATTGGGCATGCTTTGTTAATGAAGGTGGTATTCGTGAGGTGTGATCGATAATTCCCGATGCGGTGTTGTTCCGGTTCAGAGATGTTCCAATCTTTAATTCGAACGTCGGATCTATGTAAAAGTATACAGACAATCTTGTAAAATTCAAATTATACTTAATAGAATTTGTAATTCAAATAGTTCATGCGCTCGACGTAGCCTAGACCTTCGTAACTTGAGCGTAGACGAGGTCGTGCCATGACGGAGCTGTAAATACCCATCGCGACGTACCAGGTAAACGAGCCAAAGGTACAATTCCTTTTTCTTTTTATTGTTTAATTTGTACTTTACAATTTGTTCAGCTGGACATTCCGAAAATTTTTCTAGCTTAATTGCTAAATAACATGTGGATGACTACCCTAGTGTGATACCATCTTCGTTTCAGGAAAAGGTGGACGAATTTCTCGAAATGCTATTTCACGGATTTCAAAATGATTTTTTTTAATCATTTTGTCACGACGTATGTATGACAAGAAAAATAATTTAAGAGGTCGGTGCAATGATAGTGATCTTGAATAAAATAACATATTGTTGACGTTAGAGTGAACATGTATCTGTAATTAGGTTTGTGGTTATTAAATAACAATGGGATTATGCTTCATTTTCTGAATATCGCGCCTTAAGGTGGCCGATCGTGCGTAAGTAGAAACTAACGTTCAGCGAATGCATTCGCATATTAACATGATTCGTGAGTATGTTGACGCTTTTTCCTGTTATTTTTTTCTGTTTTTGTGCTCTATCCGTGCAT
>JACXIT010000130.1:146273-161294 GCA_014737525.1 Bombus difficillimus
CGCTGGCTCAGATTTGTCATTCATAGAATTCATTAAAAAATTGTGGAACTGCAACACACCCCGTAATATTCAATACATATGTATATTGTACAGGATGTGCAGAGAGTAAGTGTAAAGAGAATCTATCGTATAACAATTTTATACTTTCGTATCGGTGAAGATTTGCAAAAAATAATTTATTCAAAAACGATCTTGACCATGAAATTCGAGATCTAACTTTTTTATTCCTATGAACAACAGTCTCAAAAGATCATGGGTCGCAAATGACTCCTTCTCTGGGGCAAAAATGCTAAAGTTCATATCTACACTTACTTTTACTAAGAAAAATAACCTACTATCGACGAAGCAGCAGAAAGTTGTAGGTATATCAGATTACAGGGATAACGGAAGACTTTTACATGTAGAGAAAAGGTTAACCAACGATACGATTTTCAGTGACCAAGTGAACTTGGTGATCAAGAACTTAATATTGCGACGTTTAAATCCGCATCAAAGGTCAAATCGGCCGTGCATTCCTGAGCAAGAACAGATTAATTGTCGCCTTCATCAACGCATATTTGCCAATGTGTATATAAATAGTACATTGTTCAATCAATCGGCGAAAACAAGACGAAACTTACAATTTTAAAGTGTTCACGCACTTCAAATAGCTATGTCACTCGGCGAAATTTTTACCATTGAATGCTACTTAGGTTGCAACTACGCTTTTAGACTATATGATCAATGCAGTAATACCTCAATCAAAAATTGCAGTATTTGGACTCGCGAAAAACAACATGTAATAATTCGAAGGATTTATTCAAGAATGGAATTATGTGCCAGCATCAATCACATGCCCATTATATTTGCGATTTTTACCTTCACGACTCCGTAGCAAATTTAAAGCAGTACAAAGTTACAGCACAGGCGTAAACTATCTATTTCATACACGATTGCTCACGTCTCATGCCACAATCGACCAGTTTGTCAATTTTTGAATGAAACGTTTGTATTATTACGAACAGAATGCAGATCCTCTCCTCATGGAGCACTCCGTTTTCCATATTCGACACCACTGAACTTTGCTCACAATAAAATGAATACTGCATGTAATTTATAAAGCATAAAAAAAATGCTTGTTAGTTTCAATAAATTCTCGAATGATAGTCGTTGATGTTTACTGCTATCATAGTAATGTCGGACACCGTAATAAAAGAAAATATAATGGCAGAATATAAATAGGATATTTACATTAACTAATGAGGAAACCATATATGTATGTTCGGCCAGTCGCGGGGAGACGCGGTCGCGAGGAAAACGCGTCAACGGGAGTCGTAAATTCCCGTTACGATTATTTTACTAATCGACGCCACGAACAGGTCGATCCCCGTATTTCTTGTGGGATAATAGGGGTGATTCAGTTGGAATAAAACTGTAGTCTACAGTCTTATTAATGTGTATATATTTCGGAACAACTAATACACGCACACAAGTAGAGTCGTGGAGATACAATGACTGCCCGATATTTAGCGCACTGATAGATGATTGCGTGAGTTGACTCGGGAGGTGTCGTACGGAACTGATGTCTTCACAGGAACGATGGCACTAGGCAGAAGCCCAGGTGACTGATAGAACCGTGAGTGATGGACGGTTGACTGAAGAACAGTGAAGAACACGTCTCGTGTTCCTACGGAGGAAAGCTCGGTGTGGGTGTGGCCTTTTGTGCTATGAGTTTGGATTCGTTGGTCACACTTTTCGGCATGAAGGTGAGGGTAACGATCCGCGAGGCTCATTGTTTATCGCCAACGTTGATGAGTAAAACATGAGGAGTTTTACTGCCAACGTGGATAATGGATGTCATAGCTCTTGGGTGTATTTGCTTTTTCGTCCGGCCGGTACCTGCTTCCTCCGTGATTGTTACCAGCACGTAATAGACCTCAGGACGTCTTGAATTGCCCGCTGTAAACTTAAAGTACTTTTTTTGGACTTTCCGTCCATTAAGTTCAGGATAGACCACTTGACCCCGCTAAATGCGTTAGCAATTAAGCTAACGTTGAAGTATATGGTGGGTCCTTGGGTCTATAGCGGATCGGAAGGACGGTCCGAGGCCCATTGACTTGCAGGTAACGCGGGCTGGTGTGCCGGCCGCTTCAGGCGGCGTAACAATATATATATGCATAATATATAGTAGCATTCGAGACAAAAAGTGCAAATTTTTTTGTCATATGCATTGATATCGTAATTTTTCAAATACTCATTACCGAGTGATTTCTTCAAACAATTTTGAAAATTTCTTATTAACTGTTGCATTTTCGTTTGATACGTTGAAATTCTTACTTACAAATATTTGTCTGTTTTCAATTGTATCCGAGATAATCCTTTAGGGGTTGAACTTTAGAGGATGGTTACACCTCATAAACTTGATTTACCGCAATTAAAAATGTATACGTGTTTAATATTTTGCGCTGTTCTTCAAGTCTCAAGTTTTATTAAAATCAGAGTTTGTCCATTCGCGACTTTTTTTGTTAATGAAGTTTCGTTTTAATTCCATTATGTCTTGCAATTATCGTGGCATTGAATTTATCAAATTGATGAGTAATCTACTTAAGATATTTTTCCATGTTATCGAGGAAACCTTCTTTAAATGGTGTTATGATGATATATGGTGACTCGATATTTTTCGTTTCAGGTGGTGCCATATATTTTCAATCATGTTTATCATCTAGAGCTATTTTTAAGTGTTTCCAAACATGATGCAAGGTTAACGCTCGTGTATTAGCATCGTATTGCATAGCATTGTATATCATTTATTATCGTATTTTGGATAGTTACCTTGTCTCAGGATGAAATTTTCTTTCAAATTCATATTTCTAAGCATCGATACAGATTATTTAAAAATATTTAATCACTTTCTAACCTATGAAACGCTAACTGCTCGGATATATATTACACATATATTTTTATCATTAGCTAGATTCTTATTATTATTTCCAGAACAGGAATATGTACCAAATTTTTTCTTTAAATACATTAAAGACTTGTAAGAATACATAAATATTATCATTCATATTAACGCCGACTGGTCAAAGAACTACAAGGTTTGTGAACAAACAATTCCGGAACCAAAGAGAGCATTCAGAACTATCTTACTGTAAAAGATATTTATTTTCTATCATCATTGTTTATTGCTATTTATATTCTTCTTGGTTCAAAGAGAGAAAAGCAACGTTCAAATAGTAAGTATACAAAGCATAATATTATCCATAGCAAAATTATTATACCGGTTATTTTGGTGATCTGATGTATCCAATACAACCTGAAATAACCAAAAATATATGTATTAATATTAGTTCCAATTTTTTTATACGAAGATACTTTTATACGCACCTTGATAATCGTTGTCGGGCTGTTGACTTAAACTCTTCTTTTAGAATAAATTTCCTAATTCCCATCAGGTATGTTGCAACATATTTCTCCCAATTCATATCCCGTAAATCTAGTTTGACCATATCGCAGTCGTTTAACATTTTCACCTTTCTCGCCAAGTCGGAACAGTTATCCCTTTGAAAAGTCCATTCGTTCATGGCGAAATATGATACCGATGTGAACAGCTTGTTGCCAATTTTTAGAAGTTTCATCATCCTGAAATATCATTTTTAATTATTATTGTAGATGAACACAAAGATTGTTCCAGAAAGATTGTCCTGGTTGTTCGACGATCGATAAAATACTCACATTGGTTTACTACCTCGGAGTCTTAAAAATGTATCTATGACGAACGCAGGCAAAACATACGGAGTTACATTCAAAATGTTGAAAATATATTTATTAGCTATCATTGGACAACACGGGTACCATAGCGTATCGTTCATTGGCATTTCTCTGCTATACTTCAACACGAGCTGTTGCAACTGACCCCACCTTGTCAATTGGAACATTTACATTATTACAATTATTGCAATTATACTTAAAGCACAATTTACTGTCACCCGAGTATCTCGGGAAATGTTATGTAATTTAAATAAATATTACGTTATATCACTATTATTCTAAATTGAAGTACTGAGTGCAAAAGTGGACTTTTGTATTCTACGTTTATTGTACTTCCATCGTCCACGTTGCTTAAACAAACTGAAATTTTTGGAATACTCTAACAATCGAATTACACGAGTTGAAAAAAATTCGTAATAAATATTACTTAAAAGGGTGTGCGTTGCTCGTGCAGTTGTAAACTTTAACTTCACGATCACCATGTAGCGTGACATGCCATGCGGTACATATTATCGTGTCGACTACGAAATCGACCGGCACCATATCCAATCTTTCATCTCTCTTGCCCCGTATTGCTGTTGCACATCCTCTGCTGACTAGCAGAAAGATACCTGGTAACATCAAATTGGTTTAGAAATTATTTATGCTTTTCGATTACTAGAAATGTAGCGCTAAATAGGTTGGAAAGAATTCTCGTAATTGCAAGCAATAACAAACTTGAACTATAATAATGATGATCCCACAAAACAACAGAATAACTCCACTTTTCTGAAATGTGAGGAGCATTGGACAATTATCATTGAAAAAGATTTATAAAAATACCTTGTTACGCCGCATGAAGCGGCCAGCACACCAGCCCGCGCTACCTGAAAGTCAATGGACCTCAGACCGTCCGTCCGACCCGCTATAGACCCAAGGACCCACCATATACTTCAGCGTTAGCTTAATTGATAACGCATTTAGCAGGGTCAATTGGTCTATCCTGAACTTAATGGACGTCAAGTCCTAAAAACTACTTCAAGTTTACAGCGGGCAATTCAAGACGTCCTGAGGTTTATTACGAGCTGGTAACAATCGCGGAGGAAGCAGGTATCTGCCGTACGGAAAAGCAAATATACCCAAGAACTAGAACATCCATTAGCCACGTTGGCAGTAAAACTCCTCATGTTTTACTCATTAACGTTGGAGATAACCAATGGGCATCGCGGATCGTTACCCTCACCTTCATACCGAAAAGCGTGACCAACGAATTCGCATTCCTAGTTCAAAAGGGCACACCCACACCGAGCTTTCCTCCGTAGGAACACGAGACGTGTCCTCACTGTCTATACTCTTCTTCAGTCAACCGTCCATCACTGGTCTTTCAGTCACCTGTTCTATCAGTCACCTGTTCCCTCAGTCAACCGTCCATCACTCACTGTTCATCAGTCACCGGTCTGTGAAGTCACCTTACCTGTTCCAAAGTTCCTCGTGAAGTCATCAGTTCTGTACAACACCTCCCGGGTCAAATTCGCTCCCAAAGTCACGCGACAATCTACCATTCCTATAAATATCGGGCAGTCATTGTATCTCAACGACTCAACTTGTGTGCGTGTATCAGTTGTTCCAAATACACATACACTCATAAGACTGTAGACTACAGTTTTATTCCAGTTGAACTACCCCTATTATCCCACAAGAAATACGGGGATCGACCTGTTCGTGGCGTCGATTAATAAGATAATCGTAACGGGAATTTACGACTCCCGTTGACGCGTCTCCTCGCGACCGCGTCTCCCCGCGACTGGCCGAAAATACATACCTGTTACTGCAGAAATATTTTCTATCCAACCAGGACATGGTTCTTCCAAAGAGACACCAATTACGCTTGGCCGCACTATCGCAACTGGCAGATCTTTGCACTTGTTTGCTACAATCTGCTCTGCTAAGTTCTTACTGAAGGTGTATGTGTTTGGATAAGTTTTTAAAATCTTCTTTTCCATCAGGTTGATCGACGCTTTGTCGAATTTGTCACACATATCGATCACCTCTAAAGGTTTCAAGTTTGTGCTGCAAGATCAATAATAAGCGAACATATTCTACACGCTATAGTTACAAATATAATATTTCTAAACCACGAAACAACGTCCGCGTTTAACTTATACTTACGTATAAACTTTTTCCTCGATCTCACGTAGATTCGCATTACTGTAAGCTGTGCTAACGTGGACGAAGCTAATTGGATTCCTTACTTCCTTCCAAAGTTCGATGACACGAGCAGTACCTTTCGTATTCACATTAACAGCCACGTGTAACGGCTCGTCGAATCTCACAGTGGCCGCGGAGTGAAATACTATGTTTACTTTCTCCAACAACAGATTTCTATCTTCTCGCGAAAGACCTAAACCCGGCAGACTCACGTCACCTTTCACGGGGTAAACTCTGCTCACAACTGCGGGGTGTTTTGCTTTGATGTTATCGTAAATCTGAAGAGGAAAAGTTGCCAGCTCAATTCCAGAAAAGAAAATTAATCAATTTGGCTCCTGACAGCCTTAAATATTGAAAGAAACAAGAATAATATCTACGAACGGGATCGTCTATGAGCTTCTTAAATCGTTGTTCTATCGTTTCGTCAGTTTTTGGACGAAGTAGTATAAAAATGGCTGCAATACTCGGACAGATGCGGATCAGTTTTTCAAGGAGGCCTTTTCCAAGGAAACCTGTTGCTCCAGTCACAAGAATCCCACTACCGGCGTAGAATTCTTCGAGAGTATTCGTTTTATTCGACCCTTTATTCTCATTTTCATTCCTTTCTTTATTGATTGTATCCATGTTTCGGGATCTCCACACTTGCAGTCCCTATATTTGCCACTGAATTATCAAATAGTAAATTGGAAAGTCCCTTTAGAATTCTTGGGAAAATCCCCATACTTTAGTCTTTATAATTTAACCCGATTATAATTGTCCGAGATTTGTGATAATGAGATTAGGTTCGAAGTACATGTCTCCACGGTACATGTTCAGCTAGCCTGAGGACCCGCTATAGATCTTAGGATTTAGTTAACTAAAGTCCTTCAAATAGACAAACAGTCTTTATCCTAGCAATCCCTACATCTATCACCTATTGTTTTTCTTCCAGTCGCGGGGAGACGCGATCGCGAGGAAGCGCAACAACGGGAGAGTAAATTCCCCTTACGATTGTAATAATCGACACCACGAACAGATCGATCCTCTTATTTCTTGTGGGATAATACGGGTGGTTGATGTGTTATAACACTGCAATTGACAGGTTATAATAACTATATTTTCAACAACTTAATATAATCCAATGTTACGTGGTTCCGTAAGGTATACGTGTTATAGACGATTGTTTGAAGGGTGAAGACAGCGTGACGCTGACCGTTCTCAAATTAAAGAATCAGTGTTGAGAAGCGGACTGATCTATAGACGAGATCGAGTCCGTATAGATATGTTGATGTTGCTCGAATGTAGTAGAAGCAGCTGTTTGATCCGTCGATGACTTGGTAATTGTCGACTTGGTTCCGGACTGAACTAAAGTCGCAAAAGCAAAGAGTTGACTGAACTAATGGCGTAGAAACAGTAAAGTCTGGTCTCATCTGATTACGGAGAAAAGCTCGGTGTGGGTGTGCGTTTTGAACTAAGAACGCGGATTCGTTGTTCACACTTTTCGTTAGGAAAGTGAGGCTAACGATCCGCGATGTCCATTGGTTATAGCCAACGTTAATAAATGAAAATATGAGGAGGAAGCATCCTGCCAACGTGGCTCGTGGGTGTCCTTTTTTATGGGAAAAACCTGCTTTTCCGTTAGACAAATATCCGCTTGTTCCGTAATTTGTAAGAGCGTGCAATAAACCTAAGGACTGTTTTAAGGACCATCCATAAACCGAAAATACTTCCAGGATTAGAGATTTAGTTAAAAGATTCTCTTTATGGTGGTTCCTTATGTTTATTAAGGGGCTGTGTAACGGTGCGTGGGCCTTAGCGGCCAAACCACAAGGGACGTCGCAAAATTTTAACATATCGGGAAAATATACTACAATTAATAAGAAATTGGTTGAAGAGATTACGTCAGTTATATCTATTCATATTGAGGTGGTGTTAAATGTACACTTCTCGTGAAAAAGATAACCCAAGTGAGTTACTTTTAATTTCTCAATGACGCGTGTAAAGACACTGCCTTGGGGTATGCCAGCTTCTATTGCGAATGTTGTGGTTATAGCGTCTGAGTATTTAATCATGTACAACCTGTTGTTTAGGTAAGATTTTAGAATGGAGTAGTAGGTGCGTAGTAGGATTTTCTTTAGTTTGAACAAAAGTCCTTCATGCCACACTTTGTCGAACGCCTGCCGTATATCCAGGAATACCGCGGAGCAGTATTTTTTATTTTCTAAATCTTGGCTGATTTTATGGGATAGTCGGTGGATTTGTTCTATCGTAGAATGTTGTTTCCGAAAGCCGAATTGATGGTCCGGCATTGTTTTCAGCTCCTCTAGGAGTGGAAGGAGTCGTTTCGTTAGCATCTTCTCAAATAGTTTGGATAGAGTAGGTAGAAGACTAATTGGGCGATAAGAGCTAGTTTCGTGGATAGGTTTTCCGGGTTTAGGTATTAGGATAATTAGTGATAATTTCCAGGACTTTGGATAGTGTTCTAGGCGAAGAATTGCATTAAATATGGAGGTAATGAGAGCGATCCCTTTTTTGGGAAGCTCTTTGATAGCTTTATTACTTATTTGATCATGTTCCGATGCTTTCCTGGGGTTAAGACGACGGATTAATTCTATAATTTCCACGGAAGCTAACTTAAATGAACTGAAACTTGAACTGTCAAATCATGGCCATGAAGTAACCAATATTAGCAATATAAGACATAGAATCACAAAAAACCCGCTATCCTTATTCTTTATCGACTTAAAGCAAAAACCAAACGACAAAGAAGCCTATAACATCAATCGTCTAATGAATTCGGTAGTAAAAATTGAACCACGTTTTATAAAAAAAAGAGATAGTTCAATGTAAAAGGTGCCAAAGGTACGGTCACACGCAAAAATATTGTAAACGCAATTACCGCTGCGTTAAATGTGCAACTATAAAGGTTGCATAGCCTACAAGACCTTGTATAATAATAAGTACCCCAAACCCAGAGTCAAGGACCTAACCAATCAAGCACTAAATCCACAAAAATTCACTACCCCTTCAATCTCGTACGCACAGGTAGTTCAAGGAAATCAAAGCAGACCGAAAATCCATAGCGCTCAATCAAAACTTAGTGTTCCTAGTTCACAAGACACGGATAACTTCAATAGGCTTGAAAAATTAATCGTGAAACGAACAGAGCAAATTAATAACTTGCTATCATTACTTACAATCATCGTGGACAAATTAACACGCTCCGACGTAAAATAGAACGAATACGCATAGCTCTTTGGAATGCTAACGGTCTAGCTCAGCATAAATACGAACTAGAACTCTTCCTAAAACAACAAGAAATTAACGTAATGCTCATATCTGAAACTCACTTCACCGATAAAAATTATCTGAAAATAAATTTTTTATAACTTTTACTATACCCAATATCCCAGTGGAAAGGCCCACGGCGGCACCGAAATTATCAAGACCAGCATAAAACACTATGAGCTTCCATCGTTTCAGAAGGACTACCTCCAAGTTACAAATGTAGCGATAGTACATCGGCATGGTCCAATCACCACATCGGCAGTATATTGTCCTCCTAGACATTCTATTTCCACAGAAAACTTCGACAAATTCCTCAAAGACCTGGGCAATAGATTCATAGCTGGAGGAGACTATAACGCGACTATAAAACTCTAAGATCCTTAATTGATGCACCTTGGTATGTTACCAACGAAACAATACATCGCGGCCTTAAGATACCCACGGTCAAAGAAGAAATATCCGAGTTCAGAAACAGATACAATATAAGAGTTAACAGCCACCAAAACCCATTAGTTACCCAAGTACTTGATACGACGGATCAGATCCGCAGACTAAAAAGGCAATAGCCCTTAGATTGAAGCATTAGATTCAACTAGAATCAATCAAACTATAAACATTTATAATCCAAGCCACAGAGCCACGCCAAAATAATTTACTGAAAATTCTGTAAAAGAATTGATTGTAAATAATTGACTAAATAAAAAAAAAAAAAAGAAATGTGTCCTACGATAGTTAGAGGACAGTTAGATCACAACATTCGTCGGATTAAGTTTCATGTTTGTACCAACATATGTTGTAGCCAACATGAAGCAGCTGCGTGTAGATAGCGAAAGCCATTTATGGGACAAGATAATAGTAGAATACGTTGAATTGCAGAAGAAAGCGACTTGTAAATTGTATAACAATAATCTACACTTGACACGAAGCGACTGGACTGACTAGAAGACTGTGATTATACAATGACAACAGAATTTTGATATTCTTTCTACTAGTACATCATTTGGCAAGAAATTGAAATGGTCGCAACAAAGGAAATACTTTGTCGATATTTATCTAACTCCGGGAAGAGAAAGAAACGCTCTGGTATTTTTAATTTCTGTTGGGGAAGATATGATGGAAATATTTATTATTCCAAGTGTTGGAAAATTTGAAGTAAAATACGACTGACAGTTGTAAAATTTTACAGTATGATATAAAAAGATGAAAGGGAAAGAGGGAGGAGAACACTTTCATCTTTACGCATGTCATTTAAATAAATTTTATGGTTTGATACGTAAAAAATTGTACTTGTTGACTCTATTGAAACAAAAATATCTCGTGGTAGTTACGGTCGCAATGTTACGTAGAATGCGGCGTATATTTTATTATCGAGTGACACAAACGCTTGCGTTGAATATTCCGTTACAACTTGCAAATTCGTACCCGGTGAAAAGAAAGTCGAACTAACATTTTCTAGCTGCGCCGCGTTCACTTTATACGCCATCGATGCAGGTGAATGCAGAAAGCGTAAAAATATACACATGCAAAACCTACGAGATCAAAATAAATAATCGTTACGGATCCAACCGTTACCGGAAATATTTGTTGATATTTTGATTCTTTGCAGACACGTTCGTGTCATTTTTTCGTTAACAAAATAAAAAAAGAATAGAGAAACAGTAAAAAGCGTGGCTCGCCAGTTGACTGCGTCGTTTGTGACGAAATCGAGGCGTTAGAAAAAAGCTTTTGTTTTGTCGCGACGATGTAAAACAACGTTTAAACGTTTGCGTGCTAGCAAACACGCGTCGAATTCAATGGAAATTTAATTGAAACCTGGTGATTTCATTTTACGCAAATAGGGACGCATCATTCACATAATCGAGTAGTGAAACTTCATTATACGAATTTACGAACAGCTTACTTACAACAAGATTTTGTGAACAGATATGACGGCCCCTTACTGTATGTTTAGCGTTGTAGTCTCCTCCAGCTATGAATCTATTGCCCAGGTCTTCGAGGAATTTGTCGTAGTTTTCTGTGGAAATAGAGTGTCTCGGAGGATAATAAACTGCAGATATGGTGATTGGACTATGCCAGTCTTCTATCGCTACGTTAGTGGCTTGGAGGTAGTCCTTCTGGAATGGTGGAAGCACGTAGTGTTTAATATTGGTCTTGATCAGAATTCCGGTGCCGCCGTAGGCCTTTCCACTGGGATGTTGGGTATGGTAAAAGTTATAACCGTTTATTTTTAGATAGTTTTTATCGGTGAAGTGTGTTTCAGATATGAGCATAATGTCAATATCTTGTTGTTTTAAGAAAAGTTCTAGTTCGTATTTATGCTGAGCTAGACCGTTGGCATTCCAAAGAGCTATGCGTCTCGGTTTTATTTTGCGTCGGGGCGTGATAATTTATCCACAATGATTATAAGTAATGATAGCAAATTATTAATTTGCTCTGTTTGTTTTACGATTAATTTTTCGAGTCTGTCCGTAGTTACTCGTCTCTTGTGGACTGGGAAGACTAGTTTCTGGTTGAGCAGTTTGGATTTTCGGCCTGCTTTGATTTCCTTGAAGTACCTGTGCGTACGAGATTGGAGGAGTAGTGAATTTTCTTATATTTGGTGTTTGATGGGTTAGGTCCTTAGGTCTGGGTTTGGGGTACTTATTATTGTATAAAGTCTTGTAGGCTGTGCAGCCTTTATAGTTCGCAGGATGCTCTCCTTAACAGAAGATGCACTTAGCAGGGGTATCTGGAGATTTTGAGCACTGGTCTGTGGGATGGGTACCTGCACATTTAACGCAGCGGTGATTGCGGTTGCAATATTTTTGCGTGTGACCGTACCTTTGGCACCTTTTACATTGAACTATCTCCTTTTTTATAAAATGTTACGTTGCGTAAGATGGTCAGCGCGACGTCCCTTATGGTCTGACCGCCCAGGCCCCGCACAGCTTCATACCGACCCCCAATGGGCCTAAGGAACCACCATAAACCGAACCTTTTTAACTTTCTTTCAATTTATATAAGTAAGTTAGGTCTATAGCTGGTTCTTAAAACAGTCCTTAGGTTTATTCCACGCTCGTACAAATTACGGAGAAAGCAGGCATCTGCCTAACGGCAAAGCAGATGTTTCCAAAAAAAAAACAGACACCCATGAGCCACGTTGGCAGGAAAGCTTTCTCCTCATGTTTTCCCCATTAACGTTGACGATAACCAATGGTCATCGCGGATCGTTACCATTACTTTTCTACCGAGAAGTGTGAAGAACGAATCGGCATTTCGAGTTCGAAAGGACACACCCACACCGATCTTTCTTCCGTAGGAACGCGAGACGTGTCCTCACTGTCATTTCTGCCCCTCAGTCAGTCACAAGTCAATCAAACTACGTTTTGTCATTCAGTCAAGTCAGATTCCAATCAACTTTCCACCAGTCAACGGTCGGTGAAGTCAATTCGAATAGTCAACACGTGTCTGTATTGGGTCTCTACCCACAAAATAATCGCATATTCAAAGTGTACATACGCACCAACGTAACTATCTTCTATACAGCTGCTGGAAGAAATATAAAGTTAAATCTTTTCATTCAGTGTAACTTCATTTGAACCACCCCGATTATCCCAAAAGAAATACCGGGATCGACCTGTTCGTGGCGTCGATTAGTAAGATAATCGTAACGGGAATTTACGACTCCCGTTGACGTGTTTTCCTCGCGACCGCGTCTCCCCGCGACTGGCCGAATAAACATAAAAGGTGGTTCGATTTTTACTACCGAATTCATTAGACGATTTATGTTGTAGGCTTCTTTGTTGTTCGGGTTTTGTTTTAGGTCGATGAAGAATAAAGATAGTGGGTTTTTGGTGATTCTATGCCCTATGTTGGTGATGTTGGTTACTTCATGGCCATGTTTTAGGAGCTCGAGTTTCAGTTCTTCTAGATTTACCGAGTGGTGGATGTTGCGTAGTACTACTCGAAAGGGTCTTTCCTGTTTTAATTGGTAAGTGTGGAAATTTGCATTCAGAGTTTTAAGTAATTTTGTTAATTTCCGGTAGGAGTCTGGGTTAGCGGGCAGGATTTTAACCCGATTGTTTTTAATTTTTAGGGTGTAGTCCTCTTTGTTGATTTCTTTTTCTATGGATCTTGTTATAGTTTGGATGTCGATAACGTCGTCAATGAAGATTGGTGGCGGGGGAGGATTTTTTTGTGTGTGATGGTTAGTTGGTGTTTCAACTACGTCCATCGAGTTGTCTGTGGATTCTAATATTGAGTATCTGTTGTAGGTGGTGATGTGACTCGTTGACGGTTCGTTCTAGTTAGTGTTTACATTTTTTTTAACTGGAACAAGCTTACGTTTTTTTGTGCTCGTGGGGTGGTTTGAGAGGTGGGATATATTGTCCTTTTGCCACGGAGGACGTAGAACGGTGCGGTTGCAGTGTTGTTCGTGAGGGCCAGGTCTTGTTTCTTGGGCCATCTTCGAGCTAGTTAATTCGAATTGAAATAACTAGTCGAGAGGCTATGATTTGGTTTAGAGATTGGTGGTGTTGGATTTTCCACGAGTAGGTTTAGAAAGCACTTGGTTTTTCTTTTTTTTTTTTCTCCTTCCTTTTTCCGGTTCGACTCACTTTCGACGGGATGTCGTCACTTATTGTGAACTTCACTGGGCACTAGACACACGTCTGCACGCTTCGGCTGTCGAAAGAAGACTGGCGTGGATAATAGATTGAGGTTATTTTTTTTATGTATTTTTCCAGGACTCTACCTCGTGGTGTAGTGATTCATGATCCCAATTGTGTGTGCTTTGAGTTGTAGTCTCCCGCTGCGATATACTTGCCGCCCAATTGTTGAAAGTACTCTTCCCACATTTGTGCTGTAATTTTGTGTCGCGGTGGTACATATACTGCTGACAACTGTAAATGGTTGCTGCTAGATTGTACGGTAACTGTGGTTGCTTGTAAGTATTCCTTGCTAACTTGGCTGTGTAAGTGGTGTTTTATGTCGTTTCTTATTATTACTGCGGTCCCTCCGTGTGCTTTTCCTGAGGGGTGCTTGGTATCATATATGGCGTAGTGCGGTATTTTTATGTAACTTTTTGTGGTGAAGTGCGTTTCTGACACGAGTAATATATCGATGTTGTTATGATACAGGAATGTTTTAGTTTCTAGGGCCCTTTGTTGTAGGCCGTTAGAGTTCCAGGCTGCTATTTTGATCATGTCCACTCTTATTTTTTGCTTAACATGTTTGTAAGTAGCTGTAACATGATTGTGACTTGTTGCGTTTGCTGTCTGAGTACTGCATTTTGTTCGCTAATCATTTTTGTTAGCATTTCAGTGTTTTTGATGGATTGCTTAAGGAGTTCTTTGATTTCTGTAGCGTCGTTGGTGTTATTGTTCTGGTTTTGGTTGTCTATGGGTGTTGTTTGTTTGGTTGCTTGTGTGTAGCTTCGGCTTCCCGAGGTGTTGGTATTGTTGTGGTTAGTATTCATTACGTGGTGTACGTTTGTTGATGTCTCGGTTTCTGCGCTGTCCTGTTGTGTGTGATACTTATTGTATGTCCTGTTTCGAAGCGGCGGAAACAGTTTGCGTTGGATTTGTTTTCTGATTGTGCAGCCTTTGTTGCTAGCTGGGTGGTTTCCACCGCAATTGTAGCACTTTACGTCGATTATTTTTCCCTCGTATGGGCAGTTCGTTGTTAGGTGCTTTTCTGCTCATTTAACGCACGCAGTTCTGCCTGAGCAGTTGACCCAAGCGGACGTGCGAGGCAGTGCCTCCGTAAGTGTGACAAGACAAAGTGACTACCATAACCAATCGCTAAACAAGCGAAAAAAAAAAAAAAAAAAAAAAAAAA